>JBBMEF010000018.1:10466995-10485956 GCA_037832685.1 Sicyos baderoa | reverse complement strand
AAAGAAAAAAATGGAAATGAAAAACTTTACACAAAAATTTGAAACTATATGTGGGAAGGAAAAGAGAGTAAAAAAAAAAAAAAAAAAAAAAAAAAAATGGGCCACGCGCCGGTATGACCTAGGTTAAAATAACCCGGTGGGCCAAATACGTTGGGCTGGATTAAAACTTCCCTTCCCAGCCCAACTTAGCCCACCAAAGATGCCCTTAATGTAAAATTCCAAAAAAAAAAAAAACAGAAGAAAAAAAAAACGTAATCAACAGAACAATCAATAGGCTATACTATGTTTTTTTAAAAAAATATGTTAGAGTATGGCACTTTCAAAAAATTTTAAAAAAAAAGGTTAAAGTAAGATTGTTGAAAAGTTGAACCAGTAATAAGTCGTCGGCACGAAAGTTAGTTATTGAAAACTCGATAAATATTTTACTAGAATTATTATATGTAGGCAATTTATTAATAATATTTAAAATAATATTAAATTGTACTCAAGAATATATATATATATATATATATATAATTGTTTCAAAAAATATATTATTAATTACATTCTAAAATAAAATTAATATCTTAAGAGTTGTTTGTTTGTCATATTTATGTCATATTTATTAACTCGGTGAAAATCTATATTTAAATGAAATTTTACTAATTTCTTCTCATTTTTATTTTTAAAAATAACTTAGCATTTTTAATCATTCATTTATAACTACTTTATCATTTTTAACTACTCATTTTTAATCATTCTTACATATTAATTAAAATAACTTATTTTTAATTAGAGGTTTTTGTAAGAGAATACCAAATTAAGGAAGTAATTACAATAATAGGGTAAAAAAGAAAAGAATTAGCAAACCTAATTTCCTATTAAACATTAATAAATACGAAATGATACCGAATTACCACCATACCCTCCCCATTAAATGCATTTAGTTTATTTGGTATAATTAAATAAATAAGGAAAGCTTTTTTTTAGTCTATCATTTCTCATTAAATATGTCAACCTTCCATATTAAAGATCTTTCTTCTTCCACACGATTCATATCCATTGATGATCTCTGAAGCTCTCGGCTAGAAGAAAAATTGTGGTCGTTTCGTTGCAGATAATATCGTACGTTGTTCCACTATACACATGTTGTAAGTATTATTTTTTAAGATTTCGACCCACAAACTGTTTTCTTAGTTGATGTTTTAGGGTTTTCGACGAAAAATTGAGGATTTTGTTTAGGGCAAATAAATTTGTAAAAAAAAAACTGTTCAGGCAATTAGTCTTCAACAAAAATACGTGTTTCACATAAGCGACTTCGTTTTCAAGGTACTATTCATAATGTATGTTCTTTAGATTTTATGTTGTCTACTTTGATGAAGTTTCTGATTGTTTTGTAAACTGGTTGAATATCGATTATGAGCTTTGTCAAACTCATGTACTATATATATTGTATGTATTTTTGTATCGATTTATGTGGACAATTCATGTATGAATTTATGGCTTCTGTTATTAGATTTTCCGATTTTCATTTGTGATTTTAGGATTTTGGAGTTTTTGATTGTGTGCTGATTTATGTTTTCTGTTATATGCATGTACTATATATGTAATGTATGCACATTTTCATTTGGGATTTGGCGATTTTGAGGTTTTCGATTGTGTCGCGTACTGTTTATGTGTCGAGTTATGTATTGTATACGTATTTGCATGTTTATGTATGGTATTATCAGTGTTACTGATTTGATTTGGAATTAAAGAGTATTATTAAAGAAAATAACATTACAACCTGAACACATTGTGTGTACCGTATTAATGTGTGCTATTAATTTTACTGATTCGTTTATTATACTGTATTACTCTTTATTTTGATATTTGACATGAATTGTATAATTATCAATCTTTTATTGTCAGATACACAACATGGTTAAGTCTGCAAAAAATTCTATGAATGATGCAACAGTAAAAACTACAATGGAACCAAAAGAAGCTATGGTTAAAGGTGGAATTGAAGATGTAGCTTGAAGACTTTATGTTCGGTCTATTTTAATGTTGTCAAATAATTAATTCTCATTGTTTTCTTGGATTAATGAATGAATGATTAAGTTTTTTTGTTAGTAATATATCATTTCATGTTAACAATTTGTTTCCTAAAATGTTTTTTGATGTATTGTTGTAATATAGTAGTAAAGAAAACTTTGATAATTATATTGTAGTTAAATGTAAATACATGGTACAAAATCAACTTGACTTAAAAATACGGTATTATTAAGTGCAAAATCCTTGTACCAAATAAAAGTGTAATATTATTTACTAAAATAATAAGACAAATCAACAAACTAATTGAGTCAATCAAAACACATGATATTTATGAATCTTATACTACAATGTATTAAAAAATAAAGCAAAAAAATAAGTAATAATAGATGTTTATTTGGTAACAAAAATCAAAATAAAAGTCACATTGAGTAAATAAGTATTATTGTATTTATGTAATGTAAATTGTAATAGAGTATTATTTATGTTATGAGTAATATAATATTGTTGTTAAACTGTATTATTTTCATATTCTTCATTAGTATATATATATATATATATATATATATATATATATAGTTAAACTGTATTATTATTGTTTTTGTTAAGAGTAATACAATATTATAGTTAAACCGTATTATTAGTCGTCATCAATCACGACGATCGTCATCAATCACGACGATCGTCATCAATCATGACGATGCTAGTGCACTTTAATGTATGAAATGTACCATATATATGAAACGTATATTGTAACACAGTATAATATATATGTTATCGGCATGATAATATAGTATTATAATAAAACCGTATTATTTTCATTTCTAATTTCGTGAAAATTAAGGTTTTGTGAGAGTGCCGTCATCAATCACAACAAGATTGTTTGAGAGAGAAAATAAGAAAAAAAAATGAAAAAATCGTAAAAAAAACGTAAATCTATTTGTGATTTAGATTCAATTTTGGGAGATAATCGAATGAATTTAGTAAGTTTGACTTAAATGGGAATGAATTTGAAATATTAAAAACAAAACAATAAATATGGTACTAATTATAAGGATGAATAATATGATATTTACAAAAGATAGGTCTGCAAATAATTTTAATTTTTGTCGTGCAATTATTTAGTTAAAATTGTCTACCCAATACAATTCCCTTTTTTTTTACTAATAAAATTAATTTATTCATTTTATTTGAGAAAATAACGTATTCATTTTAAATCTACATTCAAATAAGATTTTGACCTAATTTTTCTATTCTAAAATTACATCCAAACAAATTTGTGACTATAACTTTCAATTTTTAAACTATTCGATATAACTATTAAAACTAAATCCTACATGAATGGCAAACAAACAGCCCACCCGTTTAGCCCATCTCTACTATTAAAAAGGGGACAAATAGGGAAATAGCTAAATATTGGAAAATAATATAGATTATGACTATTAATTATTAGACTTTAAATTTATGTCTTTTTTTAATTATGTATTTTTTTTTAATAAGTGTTGATTGACCATTTTACATCTCCCTACATTTTCTAATATATATTTTTTAATCTAATTTAAATAAAATATGTTGTAACTCTTTTCAATATAGAAAAAATCTAAAAATAGAACAAATAATTATAACAAACTTACTTAAATATTTAAAGTTACAATTTAAACTTTTAAAAATATACGGTTAAATTATAGAGTTGGTTTGTTTTTTTTTTTTTTTTAGAACTTAAATAGATTATTTTGTAACTAATTTTGAATCTAGAAAAATCTAAAATCTAATAAATAATTATATAAAAAAAACTTAGTTAGAATAATTGTGTACTTCATTTGTCCCGCTAGTATGACTATATGTTTCAATTTTAGTGTTAATATGTTATATGCTATGTGAGTTAGCTATGACCATTTCTTATTACGTATATGGTATGTTATGAAGTATATGTGTACATCTAGTGTACTATTATCGTCCACATAGTATTCTATGTACCATAGGTACTTGTTATTGAGTTCGAATACTGTATTTTGTATACAACACTTGAACCTTAGTGTGTGGTGCATTAAACCTCAAATTTAATACGACTTTTTTTCAATTTTAACTTGTAATGTAAGTTACTTGTTGTCTGTATATGGTATGTTAGCAGTGTATCTGTACATTTAATGTACTGCCATCGTCCACACTCTTTTATTTACTTGATATGTGCTTGATTATTGTGTTCGTAGATTGTTTGATGCATTAAACCTTAGTTGAAAGAGCGGGAATATGATGAGAGGATGATTGAATTATTTTGGAATGAAAGTGGAAAAGTGATTGAATTGTTCATGCAAATTAGATTGATCAAAAAATTTACTTGGATCGGGATTGATGAATTGTTTGCTAGTGTCTTTGATCGAATGTGACTTGTGATCAATATCAACAAATTGAGAAGATCGACTTTTGATCAAACGTGACTTTAAACCGGTGACAAGAAATGAGAAAAATCGACATTTTATTTTGTTTTTGTTTTTTTTACGACACATTTGATCGATATATATATATATATATTTGTGATTTAGAAAGATTCAGCAAACTCATGATTAGTTAATGCTCAAATATAAGAATAAAAAAGATATATAATAGTTGCAAATGAATTTATGTTGATATTTATGGTAATACTATTATATATATATATATATTATTAATATAAATTATACGAACTGAAATTCACCCAAGTAAAGAATAATCATCACCTATATTTTCTTTTCTAAATTTAGCTATTTTATAGCATTGAAAAGACTGATATGTTTGAATTCAAACTGAAATTCATACGAACTCTGACCACTTGGGCTCTTTGATTTTTTTTTTTTTTTTTTTTTTTTTAATTATTATTATTTTATTTGAAAGGTTGGACTCTTTTATGTCAGTAAAACGAAAATCCCATCATTGAGGTAATTTGTAATACCTATGTTTGTTTATATCTGTTTCATAACATGTAAGAAAAAAAAAATGAGTACAACTATTTTTTCATTAAGGAAAAGAACAAAAAGCCTTCCCCTTTCCTTATTTAACAGCATTTAGAGGGGACTATTTGAATGCATAAATATTCTGATTACAAGATAAAATTATGTATAATACCATTAGAATCCTATTCTATGGACTATCTTCAATTTTGAAATATGAGAATCAAGAATAAAATATGAAAAATAATAATTATTGTTTAAGTGGAGATAATAGTTATGGAGAGTATAAAATAATAAAAATAAAATAAAAATAATTCTTGGTGACTCATACAACGATAGGATGTCTAACCGTAGTTATTAAATCTTACATGATATCATTAGAGTTTATAGGTGATGGTTAATTCTCAATCTTAAATACTTATTTTTTTCTTTTTGTATGAATGTCTAATTTGTGATATGAACTATTTTAGATTTTATCATCTATAAAAACTAAACTCTAAATTTAAAATCATATAAATTTTAACTTTTGATTTATTTAAAATCAAATTATAAAACTCGTAAAAGTAGTTAACATTTTAAATAAAACATCGAGATACATAAGGTGGTGAATTTAATCTATGTTATGTCTAGTAACATTAGTTGAGGTGGACAATCACGAATATCAAAAACAAAACAAAAGACTAGCCTTATAATTTTATTTTTTGGTAAAAATTTGATATTATTCAACATAAATTACGAATTCAATCATAAAAATTGAAAGCTCGGGTATCGGGGAGAAAAGTAATCAGCGGCAGGCTGGCACACATTATGGTGTTAAACCCATTGGAAGAGGAGAAACCAAAATCAGTGGGCTTCATCAAATCTAACCAACCAACCAACCATTCATTCATTTCGGCCTTTTTCATATCTTTCCTTATATTAATAAATCACTCACCCGGCCGTTTCTCCTTCAGATCTAAAATATTTCTCTTCCAATGGCGTCCCTCCTCCTTCTTCTCTCCGAACTCGTCCGCCACCACGATACCAATCCCGATCACTGGCTCAGTACTCTTCCTCCGCCGCCGTCCTCTGCTTGTGCCGCCGCAAGGCCGCCGCCGAGCAGGATCTGCGTCGACGAAACGCAAACGGATGTGTTTATGAAGGAATCTAGGGTTTGTGTTGATTTGATTTGGCCCTAATTTACAATTCCACTAATTAATTAATTGCTACTTCCACTGTGCTGTGTATTATTCATTCATATATATATTTCTTCTTTTTATTTTATTTTATTCTATTCTATTCTATTATGTAATGTATCCCCACTATTTCCATTTTTGGTGAATTGAGTTCTGTTTGCTGAAACTCAGCTGTTATTAATATTATTATGTCAATTGTTTACATTTATTCTGATTTTTTTTTTTTTTAATTTTAATTACAAATATCGATTCTTCGAAAGTTCGAACACTTGACACTGATGTTGAACTGGTTGATAACTAAACAATGAAACTATTGTTGTACTGACCCTTTTGATTTCTGATTTTTTTTCTTGTTTTTATCAATTTTTTATTCTTTTTTTTGTCTTTGCTTAGTTGCTTGATCTTTTTCTCTAAATATTTTTAGTATAAATTGGGGAGGGATCCAAACCGATAAAAGCACACGATTTTCAAGATTAAACTGAGAATAGTCAAATTAAGGTAAATTGCAACTAAATAATGAAACAAACAAATCATTATCGCTTTTGATATTTGATCTATGACCAAAGTATGTTGAGTTAAAATTTAGCAAAATTACTTCATAAACAACAATAGAGAATTTGAACTTCAAATGTTGTACATTTTTTAATACAACAACAATAGAGAATTTGAACTTTAACTTATTGATTGAAAATCGACACAGTCCACAAAACGGACTTAATCGATTTCCTAAAAAACAAAATCGAAATTAACAGATCAATTAAGCCAGTTAAAATTGATAAATTCATATTAATATTTTTTTTATTAAAAATATATTTATCATACAATATTTATAATGAAATTTTGAAAATTATTATTTTTTAAATGAGCATATGGTATAATTTTCGAGAATAAATTTAAATTTAAGTTATTTGTGCAATAATTTAATAAAAAATATATTTAATTTTCGATTACCCAATCAAATCAATCAACTTATTCGAACGTGTAATGATGGTGTTGAATTAGTTTACAATTAAATCATTGTACCATTAACCGATTTGATTTTTGTTTATTTCTTTCTTCTTTGTAAGAGATGAATTTTGTAATTAAAATTTTAACTTATATAACTTTGAGAAAGTTAATATTTAGATTTGAGATAAATTTTAGGGATTTATGGAATTTTGTACTTGAGTGGAACATATAATGTTAAGGTATATAATCAACATGATCAGTTATTATACCTAATGATCACAAGGTCATGGATTCGAATTTTCTGATCTAAACAAAAGAATTAAAATATATATAATCTTCATAAAAAAAATTGGTGACCTAATTTTTAATTTAATCTTTTGGGATCATTTGGTGGCCTAATTATTTCATCTTTGAATAGTAATTCGTTCAAATCACCATTTAATCTTCAATATTGTAAAAATTGCATTTATAGTACAAAATTGAAAATAATTGCACATATACTAAAATTCTGAGTGATTGAACTTAATCGAACTCAATCAATAATTAGTGATTGAGTTCAATTAATAGTTATTGATTAAGTTCGATTGAGTTTTATTACTCAAAATTTTGATATAAACGAATTTTTTTAAAAATGTGTTATAATTCTTATAAAGGACATAAAAATTGATATACATAACAAATTTCCTTAAATAATAGAGTTTTTAGTAAAATCGAAAACCATTACAGCAACGTTGCAGTCGAAAAATACGAGCAGAAAAATACAGAAAAATATTTGGAATTTGTGTGCTTCAACTTCATCGTTTTCCTTTCCTCGCCTACTGCGAGACCACAATCCGATTCTCTTCACAATTAGGGTTTTCCAATTGCTCAAAGCGTTTCTCCGCACATCGCCGAATCCGCCATGTCCAAATTCCCCATAAGCAGTCGATCCAAGCTTTCACAATTGAAACCCTAATTCAAGGATGTCGGCTCCAACTGCAGCAGGTTCTGGTTCGGGAGACTCGTCCAAAGCTATGATTGGTTCTAGTTTGGAATCAGGCGCTGCTCAATCTCAATCTTATGCCCTAAATGGAGTGCCACAACTTGAAATGTTTGCCAAACAAACGGGAGAAGCTCGGAGTTCTGTACCGAACACTGGTGTTTCGTCTTCCACCAAATTCGGGTCACATGTTGGCGATTCCAGAGATATTGACAGTGTTGTTCAGGATGCTGTGTTGAGGGAACAGGTATGTACATTTAGAAGGTGTTTGGATGTGAAATTATAGAGCGCTTATAAACAAGGAGTTATTTTGAGTGATAGTTCGTTTAGATGTTGTAAAAAGTTAGTAATTATTTTGAGGGTTAGGAATGAACAATTAGATATTAATGATTACAAATAGGTGGTTAGAAACGAAATATTATTTTGAATGGTTAGGAATGATTAAAAATGAGTGATTATAATAGTTGTTTTGCTTGTTATCCTTTGAAAAGGAGTTGTAAACACTTGTTTGTAATAGCTCGTTAATTACCTTAAACAAACACCATTTACACCCCCTCAATGTATTCCGGTTTTTCAAATTTCTCTGAATTTTGTCAGCTTGGCTTTGTTTTAAATACTAGGATGGCACTTGCTCCCCCTCATCCCCTTTTATCTTATGGGGCCTAATTTTAAGGTTTCTTTAGAGTACATGACATTTCTAAGTCCCAGAGACCGAAATGATATTTTAATCCAAAAATTTAGAACTTGTATGGATGATGGAGGAAGAAAATGTTGCATCATCGTCCAAAAGCATATAATAAGGATTTATGGAAGGCCTTTCTTGGCACAATATGAAACCTCATCCCCATCGCCTTGAAGAAGCACACCCATTTCAAAATAAGCTCATCAACCAAAACTAAGACCCTTCCTTAGATTAATTTTTGATGATAAGAAACTGAAATTTAGAAGAAAAAAGAGAGAGAGAGAAAGCGTATAGGAGTAAACCATTATGGAGTGACTCAAGTGGTCAAAGAGGGCCTTGAGATACTTAAGGTGATGAGTTCAATCCATGATGACCACCTACCTAGGAATTAATTTCCTACGAGTTTCCTTGACATCCAAATGTTGTAAGGTCAGGCGGTACGTCCCGTGACATTAGTCGAGGTGCGCACAATCTTGCTCGGACAATCATGGATATAAAAAAAAAACAAAGTATACGAGTAACCCTTTCTTAGATTAGGAATAAGGCAACCTCGGTCAAAAAGAAAAGTCTTAAATGAAATGGCATTTCTCTAAGCTCTCACCAAATGAGAGGGTAGTTGAAATGCTTCCAATGCAATATCTAGGAATGTCGCTTGGGGAAATGGAAACCTAAAATCTGATGATTTTGGCTTCCTATGGAAGAGAGAGTCTTGACAAATGGGGATACTATTTCTCTTTCAGCTTCCTCATGATGACTCAAGTCTTCCATACATGTCAATTAGGGAGGATTGTTTATTTATTTATTTTTATTTAGCTCTCATCTTGTTACTTTATTCATATTCAGGACACTGTCTTAGCTAAATAAATTATTTTTGTTTTTCAAACGCTCTATTAGTTTTTTTCTCTCTCCAACAGGAACTTGCTACCCAAAATATCATTCGTTCCCAAAGGTGATAGTACTTTTGTTTTTGAGTTATGAGCTCAAAATTGATAAGGGATACTAAATATATTTTCTTTTCCCAGAGACTCTGGAGGGGCAGATGGACTTCCTGATGAGCGATCAGATATCTTTTCAGAACGTTATGATCCAAGTTCTATTAAAGTGTGTAAATTTCCACTTTCATACACTTCCATTCTTAAATTTTCTATAGAATGCTAAGGGTGGTTATACCCATCAATTCAGTTTTTTGTATGTCGTCACTGCCACCATGGTCACTATATATTTGCCTTCTTGAGAAAAAAATATATCTTGTATTGAATGTATAAAAAGTGGACTAGGTTGGTGTATACTGTATAACAAGTTAACAACTTGAGAAAAATATATTTGTATGCATCCATTACTGATTTCGACCAGCCCATTTATATAAGAACTTAAAGAACATTTTTCATTGATTAAGGCTGTTACTAACTTAACAACTGAAATGAAACTGACCCTTAACTAACTTACATGACAGAAAAGGTAACATGACACCGATAGCATGATAAAAGAACTCTACTAGCTTAGTAACTACTAGCCTACCTAACTTGCCCCCTTTCTTGAACAAACTTGCATTCAAGATCTTAGCTACTGAATAAAGCTCGTATTGGATTATGTAACAGTAGCACTATAGGCTACTTAAGTAAGACTGATCATTTACTTCTTAGGCATTAATGCATGTGTGGAAAAATGGGTGAACAAGTTTATCTTTCATCAGCATAAACACGTCCTACACATCTTCATCGTTTTTTTAATTGTATTATTGTTTTATTCTATTTTTTCGTTGTCCTGTTTATCGACCCCTTGCTATGCTTGTTTCGGTAGGCCTATGTAACACTTTCACAAGTCGATGATTTTTTTTTTCCTATAAAAATAGTGAATAGAAATTTTCTTAATAGGATAAAAAGTGAGGAGAGACAATTTAAGTCCTCCCTTTTGCCTCTCATTGAAATTGGTCCATAACTACCCTCACATAAAGTACTTTTTTAAGAATTGAGTGCGAGTCCAGCTATAGGAGAACAACGAACAGAGAGCTGTCGCCCCTTTTCTACTTCAGTTTGGATTGAATGCTGCAACTTGTGGATAGATATCTTGTTTACACTTTTTGTTTGTGTTGATATGTCATGATATGAGACTTACTATTTGTTATCTTGTTTTGTGGTTTTAATGTTTTTTCCTTCATGGATGTTATTTCAGGAGCATCTTATGAAGATTACTTCTGTACATCGTGCAGAAATGGCTAGGAAAAGGGGAAAGTTAAATGCTCCGGAAGAAGGTTGGTACTTTGTGACGTGGCTTCCTCTTCCTATTGAAGTTTTCTGCTTCTCATTTTGACTTGACACTTGACAGTATTTGTTAACTCATTTTATTGCAAATATGGAATTTGACTTGAGTTTCCTTTTGTCATTTTATTTTTGTAGCTTTAAGCTTTTATTCTTGTGTAACTCTCTTGTAACTATAATTTATTTATTTTTTTGATAGGAAACAAAACTTTTCATTGATGTATGAAAATATACAATCCTATCGAAACATTACAAAAAGCTATGCCATTGTGTAATCGAAGTAAATAAATCATAGCTACAAAAAGGAGGGCTGTTGTGACACCAAAATAAGGCCAAATAGATAATAGAGTCATGTATAGAGGAGTAATCTTTTTTGATGTATCCCTCTGTGAACATCCTGTTGTTCCTTTCCTTCCACCAGCTCCATAGGAAGGCATATATGAAATTTAGCCATAGAGTTTCTCCATCTCCCTTAAAAGGATGCCCCAAAATAACATACGTAATCATCTCCGGAGTTGTTGTTGGGGAGGGGCGTGGACCAGCTAAAAGCATTGCGAATGAAATTCCAAAAATTGGCAGCCATATCACAAGTCATAAGCGAATGCTTCTGAGATTCAATATTTCTATAGCACATATTACACACAGAAGGTTGCAATGCCTTGGAAGCAAACTTCTTTTGCAAAATATCATTAGTGTTTATGGCTCCTTTACTAAGCTCCCACATGAGAAACTTCACTTTTTTAGGCTGGGGGCCTTTCCACATTCTTGTATAGAACTCACAATCTTTTTGGTCATCTCGATTAGCCAAGCGAATATGCTTTAAAGAGTAAAAGAGGAAATTTCTGTACAGAGATGAGGCCGAGAAAATACCCAATTCTTCCAAATTCCAAAACCAAGCATCAGCCTTTCCCGAAAGCACAATTTGGTCGAGTATAGAACATAAAATAGCCCATTCGTTGGCCTCATCATCATTCAAATTTCTTCTAATTGGCAACACCCAATCGGCAGATAATGCATTAATAATGTGATTGATTTTCACCCCTTTGGCAATGGCCAGGTTAAAAATAAGCGGAAAGCGATCCCGAAGGGCAATACCATCCTTCCAAATGTCATCCCAGAATACATGCCCGCTAGAGACCTTACTTAACTCCCTAGTTTTTTTATTTTTTATTTTATATATATATATATATATATATATATATATTTAAATAAATGTAATTACATCCACAACAATGAAATTATCTTTTATCTAAAAATATATGTTCCGGCTTTTCACATTTTTTCCCCTGTACAAAGACCAGTTTGCAGTAATAAATTAAATCAGCAGATAATATGTTATATGACTATTCTTCTTTGACTGACTGTGATATATTGTTATTCTATATTGCAAGTTGCAACAAACCGACATATATATGACTATCCTTCTTTTTTTCCTTTCAAGGAGAATAACATATTGTTGTCATGTCAGGGAACTTGGAGATTGGAAATGGTTATGGTGTACCGGGCGGATGTGCTTTCTATGGTGCTTCAAAGCCTGGAGTCGTTACCCATGGTAAAAATCTTTTCCTTTGCTTGACTTCATTGTTGACCTCCAAACTGGTTCATTTCATTCTTGTTAGTTTTCATGTTTTCAGGAAATAATGCGATTTGCCAGAACATCCAGGAACAGGATAGGGAAGCAGAACAAAATTCTGCTGCCAAAGCATTGCCCGAGTACCTCAAGCAGAAGCTAAGAGCTAGGGGTATTCTTCAAGAACATACACAACATGGACATTCTGTAAGAACTGACGTGCAAAACAAGATGTTAACCTACCTCTGTTCATATTTATCTCATGTAGTAATTATTAAAAAAGCAGATTTACAAAGAAAATATTATGCACCTATTTTCATTGAGACATTTCAAAGTTTATTGAGTCTACAACATTTTTAGCTTTTTCTTGGAGCAAACCTCACCCATTTTGGAATTACAGGTTATCTACATTCAGTACTCATTGAAGATGAGATGTCTCTTGTTATTATTTGATTATAGGATTTTTTGTATACATTTCAAAATATCAACATCATGGTTTCCGTTTCCTTTAAAAAACCAGTGACTGAAATCTCAAATTACAGAAACAATCTGATGCTATCTCGAATCAACCGTTGCAAGGAGAAAAGCTACCTCATGGTTGGGTGAGTTGAGTACTGTTTGCAACTTTTATACCAATTCTATACAGTGTTCAGCTTTCTTTAACTTCCAAGCTTATGTTTAGAATTGTCTATTGCAACTTGTGAGTGAGGTTACTCTTATTTGATATCAGTTGTTGGGTGTTTTGTGATTGAAAGATGTAGTTTAGCTCACTTGGGTGGTATTCATTTAGATTTTTTTCTAAACATTTCCAACGGGTAGGAATGTAACATGTTTTTTATGGGAAGAGGAATGTAACATGCTTGACTATTAATTCTATGAAGCAATGTTTGATTAACCATTTTTTCCTACAATGTACTTGATCAATAATTATACGAAATCTACATTATATATAATATATCATACATTTATGTAAAAAGGGAATCTGTATCATAATAATTATAATATTAGTGCATTATACACGAAAGTAAATGTAGTGCTATAGTTTCAGATACAATAATAATTTAGTATCAGTTTGTAAACTACAAAAGGTTATGTCAATGTCACTCTAGAGTGGTTTTTGCTATGAGTAAAACAGTCAAGTAAATGACTTGACTGAATACTGAAAATTGAAGGTTAGTTTTGATTGTGAGTGATGTTTGGGCCTTGTTAGATTTTATGTTGTTCTTTTGGCTTCCGTTTTAAAGTTTTTTTTTGCAATTATTCTTCAGGTATGATTTTACTTGATTGGATGCTGTTTTTGTAAGTTGCCCTTGTCGCCTTTTTTGTGGGCTCTTTCTTTTTGTATATCCTTTTTTTGCTTTCATTCTATACACAATGACAGCTTAGTTTATTATTATTGTATATAGGTGTGTGTATGTATATATATATGATTTGGTGGGATAGATATTTATGAAAGTTTGTCCTTTTTTTTTAAACACTATGAAAGTTTGTCCTTGGGCCTCTTCTTTATGAACTTCTATGTGTTTACTGCATAGGTGGAGGCTAAGGACCCTGGTAGTGGTGTTTCATATTATTATAATGCAAGTACTGGGAAAAGCCAATGGGAAAGGCCTTCTGAATCCTCTTTCAGTTCACAGCTTTCATCAGCTGTACCCCTTCCAGAAGATTGGATGGAGACAGTAGATGAAGCAACAGGTTGGTTAGAAATTTAATGTATCTATGATTCTATGATGTATCTCCCTCCATGTATATTTTGGAGGAGAAAAGATAAGAAAACAAGGAGAGGAGTTATGGTACCATAATCCTTATTTACCAATATTTTTATTCACCGTTAGGTGTTTGGAGGTTACACTACGTTTTATTTCATTCATCAATGAAAGTGTTTCCCTTCTAAAGAAAACTATTATTTTCAGCATCTTCATCACCATGCAGCATGCATTTGGTGTTACAAAAGTTTATGATGCAAATAAGAATTACTTATGTTTGAAAATGGAATTATCCTATGAGGGATGCTTATGCCGTTCCTTTACTGCTATTTTGTTGTTGTAATTTGTGGTTTTCCATTCCTAACTTCAATGGATAACGTGTTCAGATAAAAGTTACTGAATAATGTAATTGCAGTTTGTACCAGTTGACAACTTTTAATCTGATTGCAGGTCTTAAATACTACTACAATGTGAGAACCCAGGTAACCCAGTGGGAGCGGCCTGTTGCATCTCATAAAGTAACGTTGACGCACTCAACTGATAATGCTCCTGGGTCTTGGAACGACCAAACTTCGGAGCAAAGTAAATGTGTCACATGTGGAAGGGTAATGATCCTCCCACAGGGTTCAAGATGCTGCAATGACTGTTCAAGGTAAATGATACACAACTCTTTGCAGTATATGGATCAATAAACTGCCTTGTAGCTTTTCAACTTTCAATGAAACGTTCCGTTTCTTATTAAAAAAAAGGAGACTTCGATCATATTTTCATTTTATCAATACAAATTTTCTATTTCCTTGAAAAAAAATGGATTGATGGTAGAATTCGATGATTAAGGCTCGCTGCTCACCTTGAAAGAGTAGCCTACTGTGGTGTCTTCCTCCTGATTGAGAGTCGCTATGAGAAACGGACTTTCTTGAGTTATTGAGTTAATGAAAAGCCTATGGAGCTATAGTTAGCTACAATCACTAGATCAAAAGAGATATGGATTTATAGTTGGGAAAATTCGAGAGTCCATTATCTCTCATCCTACTAGACTACTATAGTCCAAAGTCCAAACAAATATGCGAATTCCCCTTCTTTTTTTACTACTATTTACTATACTACCTATCCATTCCTTCTCGATTCTGACTAAAGGCCCGCAGATACATCTTACTCATATGTTAAGTACAATTACATACTCTTTCCCCCTCCTCACACTGTCACACATCCGCTTATGCATGTTTATTAGACACATTATGCCGATTAACAAGATGTCACTCACTAACTGCTTTCTTACTGCAAATTTTATCTGGATGAAGCCTCACTCTTCGTTCTTCATTGTGTTGTTTTTATGTATAAATTTATCAGTGGGGTTTCTACAAGTTCAACCAATGAAAAGTGGCAGGACCAATTGTCTGTGCCAAATAAATGCATGGGGTGTGGCGGTTGGGGAGTTGGCCTTGTGCAAGCTTGGGGTTGCTGCAATCATTGTACAAGGTATGTTGATGTCTTATATCATACAGCACTATTCCTCAGCGCTGTTACGGTTATTTCCAACCATGAACTGGTATGTGGATGATGGTAGGCAGGACATAGAGGTTCAATAACTAGTGCCCTGATCCTTCACATTTAAATCGTGCAAATGACTGTTTTGGAACTTTGGAATTTTATTTTATAACATCGATATATTCTTTGATGAGGCATATTGCTGATGCAATTAGCTTAACATAAGACCTTTTACAGCCCAAGCTCTTGATAAATTCATAAAACTATTTTGGTCTCATGGATTACGTAATCTGTTCGGTTTTTCTTTTTTACTAAATAACTGTTACAATGACTTTCAGAATTCTCAGGCTTCCCCAATGTCAGTACTTGGCAACCAGCAGTATTAGTAATCAGCAGAAGACTGAGAACATCAAGCACAGCGCTGACACTTTAATTAAAAAATCTGCTACGGACAGGTAATGGAACAATCTTCTGAGTTTAGATTAGAACAGTTGGAATGACTTCCACCCTAGTACATTATATTTCCTTGAGTACACATCTATGCAACATGAAATTATGATTTATGTTTATAATTCAAAATACATCACCAAACGATTTGGCATTCGTCCATGTAATGTAAAGTGTCCAGTGCATGCCTTTCCACAGAAGGGAAAGCATTACTTTGTCCAGAAATAGGGGAAGGGGTAAATTTATAAGCTATTGAATATGGGTTGTGATGATAGGTCCAAGTGGAAACCTCCAATGGGGAAAGGTGGTAAACGTGAAAGTAAGAAGCGTTCCTACACCGAGGATGATGAATTGGATCCAATGGATCCTAGTGCGTATTCAGATGCTCCTCGTGGTGGCTGGTAGGTGTTTGAAATTATTTATAGATTTCTGTCCAAGTAGTAGAGTGATATTTAATTTTTTGTTCTTACTACTTTCCAGGGTTGTGGGTCTAAAAGGAGTGCAACCTCGAGCAGCAGATACTACAGCTACAGTAAGTAGTAACTCATCATTTTGTTTAGGTTTTTAATTCAAAGTATGATCAAGATTGAGATGAATTAGGAGTTTGGACTTTCAGCACAATTATCATTTTTTTTTATAGGAAACAAATACCTTTATTGATGAATGAAAAGTTACAAACCTATCGAAACATTACAAAAAGCTATGCCATTGAGACATTAAAGTGGATATCATAGTTACAAAGAGGAGAGATGGAGTGACACCAATACGTAGCCAAATAAATAGCAGATTTAAGAAGTGAAGAGTAATCCTTGATAGTGCATCCGTCTATGAACATTCTGCCATTTCGCTCCTTCCACCAACTCCAAAGAAAGGCATAGACTAAGTTGATCCAAAGAGTTTCAGTATCACCATTAAAGGCATAGACTAAGTTGAGTCATTTTAGTAAAGAACGGTTTTTATTTTTTTATGTTGGGGATCCCCAAGCCACCCGCTTCAATCGGTGTCTTAGACTCTTAACCACATCCTATCGAACCAAATGGCTGAGAGAGCTACCTTTATTACCCCCTCCATAGATAGTCCTGATAAAGCTTTTCAATATGGGAGGATACTTTGGTAGGGACTTTGAACAATGATAAATAGTAAATAGGGATGTTGGACAAAGTGGCGTTGATCAAAGTGAGTTTCCCGCCTTTGGAAAGGTTGTTGCTACTCCATGAGTGTAAACATTTTTTCAATTTTTTTCAATAACAGAGCTCCAAAATGCCATAGGTTTAGGCTTTCTAGAGAGGGAGTGGTTGAGATAGGTAGCCGGCCAAGAGCAAACCAAGAATCCAAAAGGTTGGGCAAAAGATAAAGATTAAGCTGCACTCAAACCAATAGAGAATGGCAATACATGTTCCAAAATACTAATTGCTTATCGAAGAGGAAATAATTGAAAATACTAACCATATTCCTCTTGAATCTGAACCCCCAATTCAATCCTCATTCTGTTGGATTTTAGTTTTCTTTTCCTTTTGATTTCATTTTGTTGAAAAATTTGGATAATAAATACTCACCATCATCCATGGAAAATCTGCAGGGTCCTCTCTTTCAACAGCGGCCATACCCATCGCCTGGAGCTGTTCTGAGGAAGAATGCTGAAATTGCTTCGCAGACGAAAAAGGGAAGCGCTAACTACGCACCGATCTCCAAGAGAGGAGATGGAAGTGATGGCCTCGGTGATGCTGACTGATCTTCATCTTCATTGTGCTTCGACAATATACAGCAAACCGTATTTCTGTAAGGCAGGAATTTGCTTTTCACATGAGTTGAGACAGATATAGTCTTATCTGAAGTTATGGGATCAAATGCACCTGATTGCTGCTGACTTTCTGGAAGGAAGGATTGTGGCTGTGTATATTCAAGTCGGAGATATTGAGCCATTTACAAGCCTTCTACACTTCGGGATGGCGTTTTCACATGATTGAGTTATTGTTCTTGTTGGCAAAATGAAATTAGTATTTCGAACCTATTGTACATCTTTTCTGATCATTTTGTTGTGTTTAGTTGGTTGGTTTCTTTATCTTAACTTAGGATAGTTATCCTACAACTGTGTGAACTCAATTCTTATCAAACATAGTTATACAAACTTGAGTTCACCATTCTAAATTTTTTAAAATTGGATTTGGGTTCACGAATTGAACCTTCTTCATTATGAACCTTGTTTGGTGATGGTTTCCTTGTAACATTATCCATACGAGAATGTTGTATGTCACAAGGTTTTTGTGCACCATTTTTTTTTTTTTTTTTTTTTGATATGGAGTTTTTGTGCACTTTGTTGTGCGTTTCATCATGATGGTTCTCTTTGAACAAATATACGTTGAGGCTTTAATTAGCTAATAATTATCTGACATTCGTTATTAAATCATTTTTGTAAGGTCTTTAAAATAGTTATCAATTGGGATTTTTTGCGACCTAGGGTTAGAAAAAAAAATGGCAAAAACGGGTCAAAGATGCAAAATAATTGCAAACTGGGGTCGTCGCGTGGGTGGGAGACACGCGATCAAAAAAAAAAAAAAAATTCAATTTTAAATGGGCATGTGGTAGGGGACGTCTAAATTCATTTATAATCCTACTTCTACTTGCCTTTACTCCAAATTTTAGTGGTTTAAAACGTTATTTTCTTTTATTTCCTACTTTTTTTTATTTCTCATTGATTTTGGTTCGTTCATTCTAAATTATTTTAGTATATATTATTGAAATTAAACACGTCAGCATAAGATTTTATA
>JBBMEF010000018.1:10447129-10459352 GCA_037832685.1 Sicyos baderoa | reverse complement strand
AAATTCAGAACTATTTTCACATAAAGGGCAGCGGTTGGGGCTTAGACAATAATTAGCAAGTCTGCGCTGCAAAACATTCATGGTATTGAGCCCATTGTTAAACATAATCCAAATGAAGATCTTGATCTTCTTAGGAAGGAAAAGACCCCAAAAATTCAAACTTAATTTGGGAATGGTCTCAAAATTGGAAGCATGAATGAGGTGACACAACTAATGTCCATTAGAAGTTAACTATAAAAAGTTTGGTGTTTTTGTACTTTGAAAGAGGAAGAAAAAGTTTATTTGGGACAAAGATAATCAACTGTGGACTTCACAAGAGATTTTAGGGTTTTTTTTATAGAGAATTTTAGTTTTTTTTGTAATATATATATATATATATATATATATATATTAAAGGAAAGGTTGCCCCCAATTAACTCTGTATTTTATGTGGTTTCATATACTTTGTTTTTGGCATTCACATTTCAAATTGAAAGTGTGATTTTCTTGTCACAGTAAAATTCAGTTGGGTTTGGGTTTGACACATTAATATATTGTTCAACTATCAATTACATAAGTGACTTTGATTGACTGTTGATAGAACTTTTAGTCAAATTACAAAGTACTATATTTCGGCTTTCTTTTCAACTAAACACACCGTTAAATGCTCTACTAAATAAAGTCAACCTTTAAATGAATAAAGTCAACTCCAAAATTTCAATGGAATCAAATTGAGGATTTGTAAAAATTATATTTTTCATATTTGGTTAGATATATAAAATTATTCCTTTTTTAATTCTTAGTTTGATTTTCAATCTTTTTTTTTTTTTTAAAGACCATTCACTATATATATGTTGCAATTTAATTAGACAAAAAAATCATTTGTAAAACGAAAGGGCTTGTGACAACCATTCAAGAAAGTAAGGGTAAAAGGAGCAGATGTTCTTTGACATCAAATATTGTAGGATCAAACGGTCAATCTCATGAGAATAGTCTAAAAATTTCGTATATATATATATAAAGAATATATCTAGGAACTTGCTCACATTATAACTTAATTAAGCTTCTCTCATAGTCAAACAAAAATATTGCCATCGTCAGGTACATATTTTTTTACCTTGTTTGGGGGTAAATTATTTAAGAGAAATAAAGTTAAAGAGATATAATACAATGTTTGCTAAGAAGAATAAATTAGATCAGATCAGGTATACGTACACAAATTTTGGGGGAGAGAATATTGATTAAAAAAAAGAAGAAGAAACTAAACAATTACGAACACGATAAACCATAACGAATATACACGATAAACCAAGTAATTCAAGGTACTTTCGACCCTCCTTAACTCTTTGAGATCTCTCAAACCCTAACAATTACTCAATTTCAAATTGTTTTACTACTAACTATCCCTCTCTAATAACCATTAATATGTAACTATTCCTCAACTAATTACACACATGCCCCTGATATATTTCTAATATAATACTCCTCAAGAAAACTTAGTGAGGTGAAAAAAAAAGGTTAGAAGTCATGACAAAAAAAAGTTAAAAACTAAAGGTAAGAGGTAAAAAATTACACAGAAAAATAAATAAGAGTGTTTTTTTTAGTACAAGTTGTGGGGAATTACAAGTACTGATTCTGGTTTACAACCAAACAATGAATCTATTGCGCCATTGACCCATTCGGTAAAAATTTAGAGTGTTAAAAAAATAAATAAATACACAATATTATAAACGAATAAAGGGAAAAAAAAAACTTTTGTAAACAATAATCAATAACTCAGGCATATTTGATAAACATTTTATTTTTAATCAATGGGAGAATGAGAATGAGGAGGAGAATAGGAAAGAAAATAATTATATGGATGATTATTTGTGTTTGATGTGAAAGTAATAATTATTGAGAGAATGATTATTTTGAGATAAAGATAATGATTATGAAAAAAATAAAATGATGGATATGATGATAGTGAAAAATAGTGATGTCATGTATTGAAAATTGTTTGAGAGGGAATAAAAAATAGTTGAGATGAGAATGAAAAAAGTGAATTTTAGAAAACATGATGATTATGAGGAGAATGACCCTCGATGCCTAAACACTGAGAATCATCCCATTTTCATTCTCTCTTATTCTTGATGGTCCAAACACCCTCTAACGATATACACATGAACTTCTTTTTCTCTTTCTTTTTTTGAAATCATATACATGAATTGATTTTAAATATAAAAAAAAACATTATATTTATGTGAGTCATAAATGTGAAATTCATATCCAAGCCTATGATTGGGAAAGATGAAGGGTAGGATTCATCATCAAAACAAATTTGAATGGCTTACCTATTTAAGAAAGATATAAGAAAATGAAATTATTGAGAGAAAAGGGCTATATCCAAAATTCAACCCTAGAGTAAGGAGTAGCCATGTGGGTATCCAAGCATTGGAATTGATTTGACAACTCACTCACTCACTCACTCACTCTTCAAGAAGAAGAAATATTAGGTTATGACATTTGATCTGACCTTTCAACCCCTAAACAATCACTCTCTGAAAATGCTCCCCCAAACCCTAACCCTAACCCTAAACAAACAAAACCTGAAAAAACTGAAAAAAAAGGGGTAAAGTAAAATAAACTCAATTTTGAAACCCCATTTGCTAGCCACTGATTCTCACATTGCTAATAACTTTACTTGTAGATTTTGGCACAGTTTTCTGTGTAATTGTAGAATTGGACTGTTCATTAAAACACACAGAGATTGCTTGAAGTTGAAGAAGAGAGTGTTGGGTCTTGTCTCTCTTGAGTTATTTATTTATTTATTTTTTCATTATTATTCCTTTTGCTTTTGATGCCTAATTTGGTTCCCTCTGAATTTGCTCAGCTCTGTGTTTTGTGCAATAAACTTTATTTAATTTAACTGCACTTATAACCATCCATTCTCCATTGATTATTTATTTATTTTATTTTTTTGAAACATCCATTGATTATTTCTATTCAACGTAACACAAAGAAAGTTAGATTTTGAGGGGGACTGTGGTTTTATGCAGATTTGTCCAGTGTGTATTGGAAGCATGGATACGGATAAAAGACACGGATATGACACGACATAGACACGGACACAATAACGCATTTAATAAAATATTTATTATTTTAAATACATACATATTGATATATATGAGTGTACAAGTTCGTTTATAGGCATTTTGATTAATCCATAATGACAATTTGTGAGATAATAT
Organism: Sicyos baderoa; assembly: GCA_037832685.1. Classification (NCBI taxonomy): domain Eukaryota; kingdom Viridiplantae; phylum Streptophyta; class Magnoliopsida; order Cucurbitales; family Cucurbitaceae; genus Sicyos; species Sicyos baderoa. The sequence continues at coordinate 10,456,143 of JBBMEF010000018.1, read as the reverse complement.
GGGGTTCCACCTCAAAACTAATTGACAATGAGGGAAGTAACTCATATGATCCTAACATGCCTCCTCAAGATGGTCCTTTTTGGGCTCACCAATCTTAAATCGGATCTCAATTTCATTTTATTGGACCGAATACCCGTTTGGGCTTTATGGGCTCTGATACCATGTGAGATAATATAGGGTTCCACCTCAAAATCAATTGGCAATGAAGGGAGTAACCCATATAATCCTAACACAATTGTCCGATGATATTACCTTTGATTAACAAGAAAATCAATTCTTCAATTTGTGTTTTTTTGTCTATATATGTGTTTATTTAGTATATTAACAAATGTGTTTTGTACACTGTATGACTATGTTGGTCCTACTTTGTCTTTGGACACATTAAAGTCTATTACTTTTATTGCATTAACAAGTGTCTAAGTCTATTAAAAGCAAGTCACATACTTGTGGGACTTGTATCAGTTACTTTTTTTTTTTTTTTTTTTTTCTCAAACATCTGATAAGAGAGAGAATGAGAATGAGAATAATTCTTTATGTTTGGGCCACTAAAACTCATTACATCTATAACCACGTTTTTCAAAAATAAATTTTTCATTCTCTCTAACTATCTTTTATTTTCTCTCCAACAACTTTTCATACATCACATCATTATTTTTTACTCATATCATATTCATTATTTTATTTTTCTCATAATAATTACCATTATTTTAAATACAAACAATCATTCCTCCCTTAATCATTACTATAGATGTTCATTTTCACGTGGGGCAGGGGCCCCGCGAGGACCCGCCCCGAACGGGGCGGTGAATGGGGAAGTGAGTGAGGATGAAAAATTCCCCGCAACCTAAATGGGGATGGAGAATACATTCTCCATCCTCATTTCCCCGATCCCCGCCCTGTTTATATTTAATTTTTATAATTTTATTTTTAAAAATATTTTTTCCCCTCTTTTTACTAATTTAATCTTTTGTTATAGTATTTTGTTTGCAAAAAATATTTATTCAAATGTAAATTTTTTTATCATTATTATTTATCGAATTGAAATTAATGTATATTTTTCATGAAAAATTAACTACTTGAAAGTATTTTTAAAAAATACTTATAAAAATTAAAATTAGAAAAGGAAAAAATAAAAACAAAATGGTGAATTTTTCACCTTGGGGAACTCGATCCCGCGGTAAATCCTCGTCCCCATCTCCGCAAAAAAAAAACGGTGAATTTCGTTGGGATGGGGAATGATTTTATTAGCGGGGATGGAGACGGGAAGTGCATTCCCCGACCCCGCACATGGACATCTCTAATCATTACTTTCACCTCAAACACAAATAATAATTCCTCCCATAATTATTTCTCACTCTATTCTCCTTCTCATTACCATTTCTCTCTTAATCATTACCATTTCCCTTGTCCCAAACACTCCCTTAATAATTTTGAAGTGTAAGTTGTTTTTGTTGCTCTATTACTATTTCTTTCTATAGCTAATTGCTATTTATTATTTTTCTTTTTATAAAGATTTTGTATAATCTTGTGTTTAGTTTTTTAAAATTGAGGTTGGTGAGAGATGGGTGGAATGCTACTATTTATGATGGAGTAGAATTTTGGAATAATAGGTGTAAATGATGATGAAACCAATTATGCATCGTTCTACTATTTGGGGAGAGATGAGCATTTTAAAAAAAAAAATCAATTCAATTTCATAATTTCTTAAATACATTACGAAGTATTTGTTTTCTAGAATATGTATGTATTTAATTAATAATCATTTTAGAAAATAATTAGTAAATATCATTTTAGAAAATAAATTACGGTTGCATAAAGCAGTTCTCAAATATGTGATAGATCTCTCACACCCAACCATTCCATTCTCATATTTTAGTAAATATCATTCCATCAAAGGAAAAGTACTAACTACGCAACATTAGTGAAAACTAATAATATGAAATCAAACCTAGCGATACCATCCGAAAGCCAACAAGAACATAGCTTCCATAGCACGATGTATAATTAAATAACCAAAAAAGTTATAGGTTTAAATCTTTCCACGTTTAATTATTGTTGAATAAAAAAAACCTCCTAAATGTATTCTTCCAATTAAATTTAATTATATTAAATACATATAATACTCTAAAAAAAATTAATGAATAAATAACACTCTCTTGCTCTTTCTCAACTACACACTAGACACTCTTTCTCCAAAAAATAAACTACATACTAGATTCTAGACACTCAAAGAAATATTATAATTTTCAGACATGGTTCTAAATAGTAAATATGGGTAGCAAGCAAAGGGCAGTTTTGTCCATTGGGACTTTTGACAATCCATTAGAGAGGTGCAGCCTTGTTTACTTGTAGGGAAACAAAGCTCTCAACAATCAGCCAAAACTCCCATTCAATCAATCCTCTTGGATATCCTGTCTTCTTTCTTGCAACATGGAAGATTGATCCTCAACTCCTGTCATTGAAATGCCAAAAAAATATTTCATGTTTTTATTATGCCTTTAAGAGGCTAAGAGCCTATTGAAATGCAAAAGAACAAAACATATAAAAGCAAGAAGAGAGAATGTTCAAATTCTACTTCAATTCCTAAACATTCGTGTTTATTTGGTTTTGATATATCAAACTTTTATTAAAAATTTGAGACATCTTTTTCTTATACAAGTAAACTAATAGATATTTACATAGACAAAAGTTTAAGACATGACTTATCTTTTCATATTCACCTATGTGACCTAATTTGAGTTACATTTTATTTTTCTATTTTTTGAGTTAACGAACAACAAAATATGACCCAAACTAAACTATATATATGGATATGAAAGAATAGGTCATGTCATATCCAAATTTTTTTTCAAAAAATAAACTAAGAATGGTGAAAATAGATTTTCAACCATAAATCAGGTCAATTGTGTAGTTTCCAAAGGTCCTTCTACAATAAGAAACATGTTTACTTTACTAAATTTGCAAATGGGTTCTAAAGATGTAAAAAACTAGAGGATAAATGTATCTTCTCTTTTCTCTTCATTTCCCAATGGTCTTCATAAATGAGAACCCAGTCTCCATGCTTTATAACCGTGGTACTAGAGGATCCACTTTTTTTTTTCTTTTTTATTCTTCTTTTTTTAACCGAGAATCGGAGCTTCGTCTCACACATACCCAAGGTCATTCGTGCTCGTAAGGCCCAGACCGGCAGACCCAAAAGAGAATGAAAGGTTTTATAATCAAGCTCACACGTGAGTTTTAAACCTGAAACCTCTAAGAGAGCATAACTTTGAGACCCCAAACTTTTACCGGGACTCACTTTGGAGAGAATCTCCAAATACCAAATCCCAGTACCCTAGTGACAATAATTACCAAGAAAATGAAGCTTGTAAGAATAAAGAAAGAAACATAAATTGGATGGGAGGACAAGAAAGTTAGGAAAACTTATAAGGACTTCTTCAACAAGACTAGAGGTCTTTTTCTATGCATGTAAGTTGTATAAAATGGTGGGACATTTTTAACCTCATCTGAGCACAAGTTTGAGGGATTTTTTTTAGTACAAATTGGGGGTAGGGAGATTACAAATACTGATTCCAGGGATCAAACCCGTGACTGTGAAGTGGAAATGGATTAGCACCAAACCAAATAACCAATCGCATCACTGATCCATTCGGTACAAGTTCGAGGGATTACCTGTTGAAGTAATAACCATTTGTTCAGCCAAGGAATTAGGCAATTGCCCAAAACTTCTTTCTACAGATCAGCACGGATTCTGGGTTTTTTTTCTCTACTTTGCAGTTTCTGCATTTCGACATCCCATCGATATTTTGAAGCGATTTCTTGTATTCTTGATGTTATCAAAGGCTCGTCCCTGATGATTATGATTCCCTGAAAATTAACATTGTCTTAGAGTTCTTAATCAAAGGAATTTTTTTTAGAAGATAAATGTCAGTAGGCAGATTAATTCATTTTCAAATAATAATAATAACATTTTTTATCTCTTAATTTAGTTCAAGAAGAATTAAAAGTGGGTGTATTTGTACAAATGACCTCTTGACATAAGAACACACTTTCTGCCCGTTAAGCTATGCTCTTATTCACAATATTTTTTTTCTTGTTTCTAGTCATTGAGAAACATGTGTTTGGTAATAGTTCTGTCAATCCTTTCTTAAAGGTATCTTCCATGATGGTTTAGAATCATCCACAGCATCACCTATCGACACGACTTTATTCTCCGCATTGCTGCGGCCGGAGGCATGATGGATCTTCCTCTTTGATCCAGATTGCAGTCTGAACCTTTCTGGCAATGAGCTTCCATTCCAAGATCAGAAACTACAAACTTTAATGTTGCCATAATTTCCATAAAAATGGAAATCTATTGTTATAAAAGCGCCCAACAATCGAATACAAAGACGTAAGAACAGATAAAACGATAACATGAGAGAAGAGAAGAAAACAAACATAAAGCACACGGATTTACGTGGTTCACTAACGTTGTGTTAACTAGTCCACGGGCAGAGAGGGAGAACAGTTTTATTGAGAGGAGACATCGTAATACAAATTACAGAGTAATGAACATCATAAACTGCTAGGGTTTAATTCGGGCTTATATATACGCTCTCATTAAATCCTAATTGCAGAGTGCGTAAACTAATCAGATTGCACTGCATAAACAGATGCTCTGTAGAATGCAAACGAGCAATGCAAAAGACGGAATGCGTTCAAGGTATAATACAACATCTGTATACTGCAGCAGGGTGATTTGTAAAATTATTAGTCATTTTTAAAGTAGCAGAAGTGGACCATCTCTCTAGTGCAAATTGAATCTGGTTCTCATGTCCATCCTTGGGAGCAAAAGACATCGTTTGTATGTCTAAGGCAAGAAGATAAGCTGAGAAACTAGCAACGCCACACCCAACATCTAGATCCTGAGATACTCCAGCAGAGCGTAGAGTGAGCGCGTCTCATTCGTCAACATCTAAATCTGTACTCAGGTGCCCTATGTTTGGTCCTTCTCATGCACCCAATTTTGCCCTCCTTTAACTTCGGCGAGCCGTGTATGATTCACATTGCTTCGCCACACATGATCTCGACTGGTTGGCCACTTCACTGGAATCTTGTAGGAAAACTTTTATATCTTGTCTAGTACCTGTTGTAAACCGAGTTAGGCTAGAATAGTCATTCTATTATTATTAGAAGAGGCAATGCCTATTTATAGAGTACAAGATAACCTAATAAAGCAGTAAACTATCTAATAAAACTTTTAAATAATTACAAATTACATAATATATACATAATCCTAACACCTTTTACAATATATTTTGTCTAGTTATCATAAAAATCCGTGAGAATGAGTTTAATTTCCAGAATAATCAAAGGTCCACCCATCATACACCACTAGTGATGAGAATTTGAACTTATTTATGCCGCTGAGTTATTGCTCTTGTTGCCGGCACGACTAACTCAAAAGGCTGAAGTGGAGGACGTTTGTGATTATTAGTTCATACAAGCAGGAAAACGATATATGCTCAAATTCGTTTACTAAGCAACCCCCTTCTTCAAGAACCCTAAAAAACTGCGTCACTATCAGAAACAAGACAAAATCCCATATATGCTCAAATTATCAATCTCTTCACAATTCAAACTATGTAGAAAGTAGGGCAACAAAAAGAACCCAATCCAGAACGCATAAACCTAGAAGAAACGACACAAAATCAAAACTAAAAACAAAAAGAAAGCAATGATTCATACAACCATGAGTAACAGAGCAAGCATTATCGTCCGCCATGACTGCAAAGCAAAAGCCGAACTAAACCTGTAGCCACCGCCCATTGTTTTCTTCTTAGCGCAGCTTGGATCTCGAAAACGAACTCTCTGAGTTCAAATGGCTACCAATTTGAAACTAATTTGGAACCCACAGCAGAGATTTTGAGTAATTTCATACATGGATTCAACATATTTTCGAACCTAACTTGTAATCGTTTGAAATGGATTAATACCAATAATTAATGAACCATCAGTCCATTTGATTAAAATATTGTCGATTAGTTTTTTTTTTTTTTTTGAAATCATATTGTTTATTAGGTGTGTTTGGGCATCAATTTGGTTATGATAGACGGAGCATTATGATAAAGGGTTATGATAAGTTGTGGATTATTACTGAGGAGCTGATTATTGTAACAAAAATAATATACGTTAGGTTAAATGGGTACGCAAATTTAAGTAACTATCCACTATAATAAACAGTGGGGCAAACATGAGTTAAGTAAGTATAACCAACTCGGCTGTTTGCATAAATGAGGCCCAAACACACCCTTAGGGGCTAGATCTTCAATCGATGCAATGCCCGTTGTTAAAATCAGGCAAAGGCATATCCGTTCAAATTCACACTGCCTTGTTTGCCAAGATAAATTCGAATTAAGGGCTAAATCTAGGAAAATGCCATGTGATCATATGTACCATTCGGACTGTATAGTTCCTTGGCTAGTCCAGCACAACTCCTGCCCTGTTTGCCACCAAAGAACTGCCTGCCCAAGGGTCAGGTGGTAGCCACAGCTCATCTGGAAGGAACAATCTTAGTCGAACAGCCGAAAAAGGGAGAATAGTAGGCCGAACCAAGGAAGGAGGAATCCATTTTCAAGTTTATGGTCATTCCGAGCATCGAGTTCTAACTCGAACCATAGAGCTACCACTGAAAGTAGTTCACCAGCCTTACATGAGAGCACCCAACACCAAACATGGGTATTCTGGATGGCCTTTCGACTAGCGTGAACGGTTCATGAACTTGTTTGCATCAGTTCGTGAGTATCATTTAGTATGAAGTATGAAGAAAATAGTTGAACACTATGCAGTCCACTCCTTTGTATAATGGTTAATAATGGACTTTCTTTGTGATGTAGATGGCATTTTTATATGCTCTATCGATGCTGTTGTACTTTGTATGTGCTTCATATTAAATAGCATGTCGTTTCGGTAGCTCGATCTCGAAATTTGTCTGTTCAAGTGAGCATGCATCTTCTTCAAATGGATTTTTTTTTTTTTTGGGTGGAAATAATCTTCAGCTGGAAGTTCACAACTTAATAACTGGCTAATCTAATCTCTACTCAAACCGACCATGTTTTCTGTTGAACTGTTCTTGCTAAATCTCTGTCCATGTCCTGCATTCTCTAAACATGTTTTTTCTCGATGCAGTGGATAACATATTTTAGCAGTTAATAATGTTTTCGTAATTAAAAAAATAAAGAAAAAGAGAGGATTTGAATATGATTCTGTAAATCAATAAAAGGGAGAAAACTAAGACAAAATCCATATGATTTTAGTAAACAAAATCCAATAACAATTGCACAAACTGGCAAATGCTGCCTTTTTTTCATTTTGCTTCATAAGATTGCAGTTTGTACGACCAGAGCTACAGCCTCAAACAAAAAACATTACCGAAAATAATTTTTTTAAAAAACAAAGATCGGAAGAGCAACTACAGCTACTAAATATGTTGCCACTCAATTTTTAGAGAACAAACAGACATTTCTTTCTAGATATCCGGAATAAGGGAAAGATAAAAAGGTGCTTCAAATCTTCATAAAACTCAGCAACACACTCACTTGGTGCTGGCAAGCTGGGTTCGGAGGAGCTTAGCAGCAGCAACCATGTTCTTGAGAGCGGGATTCACCTCGGCATACTTGCGAGTTTTGAGACCACAGTCGGGGTTGACCCACAAGATGTTGGTCTCCAGCACTGCAAGCATCTTGTTGATCCTGTCTGCAATCTCTTCCGCTGATGGTATTCTTGGGGAGTGAATGTCGTACACACCGGGGCCAATTCCAGCACCATACTTCACTCCCTCGCGGAAGACTGACAAGAGCTTCTCGTCAGAGCGGGAGTTCTCAATTGTGATCACATCAGCATCCATGTTGATGATGGATTGGATGATGTCGTTGAAGTTGGAGTAGCACATGTGAGTGTGAATCTGTCAAGATATTGAAATATTAGGAAAATCGAACATATTATGAACTGTTAAGGGTATGAAAATCTCTGATGGTTAGTGTGGTAACCTGAGTTGTGTCTTGAACACCACAGTTTGTGATACGGAAAGAGTGAACAGCCCAGTCCAAGTAGAAAGCTTCCTCGGACTTCCTAAGAGGCAATCCTTCTCTTAAAGCAGCTTCATCGATTTGGATGACATTAATGCCAGCCTTCTCAAGATCCTCGACCTCGTCCTTGATGGCCAAAGCAATCTGATAGCATGTTTCAGACCTAGGAGACCGAAATATGCACAAGAAACATTAGGCAAAAAAGAGTTTTTTTCAGCTTAAGTGTATAGAAGAAGTACCATCTTATACTACCTTGGCTGGTCAACTCTAACAAAGGACCAGTTGAGAATGGTGACAGGGCCAGTGAGCATTCCCTTCATTGGGCGAGCTGTCATGCTCTGAGCTGCGGTGGACCAGAAGACAGTCATGGCTTTCGGGCGGCTAACATCACCATAGATGATTGGAGGCTTCACGCAACGGGATCCGTATGATTGCACCCAACCATTGACAGTGAATGCAAAACCTGACAACTGCTCCCCGAAGTATTCAACCATGTCGTTTCTCTGCAGTGAGGATGAAATTCACATAAGAAGCAGAATGGGAATGAGAATAGAGTACTAACTACTATCAACGCTCCCTCGACAAAAACAATGCTCTTGGTTTCTTCCCCAACAGGGCTCTTAATAACTTACCTCGGGCTCTCCATGAACCAGGACATCGATGTCAAGCTCTTCTTGGAGTTTGACAACCTTGCTAATTTCCTCCTTAATAGCCTTCACATATTCTTCCTCGGAAATCCTAAAGAAGAGCCAAAACATGCAAACATTAGAATCAGAATCAAGATATTTTTTAACTTCGAAGAAAGCCACCATTATTTTTTTACTCACTTGTTAGCTTTGTATTCACGACGAACCCTCCTGAGTTCAACAGTTTGAGGGAATGAACCAATGGTGGTGGTTGGAAGGATTGGAAGATTAAGCTTCTTCTGTTGAGCATCAAGTCTTG
>JBBMEF010000018.1:10412698-10429820 GCA_037832685.1 Sicyos baderoa | reverse complement strand
GAAATTCGGGTTGGTCGGGTTGGGTTGGGTTGGGTTGATTTAGGTCAACCCTTGACCCAACCCAACCCATGAAAATTTCATGATTTTCAGCCCAACTCAATTCATTTATACATTCAACTCAACCCAACTCGACAATTTGGGTTGGGTTGGTTCGAATTTCTCGAGTTGTCGGATTAGTGTGCACCCCTAACCGTGATTATGGTGTTCAACTGAATTTCTACTCAATAATTAAATTATCAGGCAATCGACCCTTTCAAATAAATAAATAAACTTTATTGGTTGAACAAAAACTTATTATAACTAAAAGTTCTATTATAGTCTCAATAGTTTGAATTTCATTCCGTTTATGTTTAACAATATATATATATTTTTTAGTCTTGTATTGAGAAAAATAAAAAGTAATTTTTGTGCATAAAAAACATTTATCTACCTCAATTTTGTAACATTTTGAAAATATATCTACATTATATTTTTATGTTTTATTGCATTATAATGTTTAACCGATTTCCATAGAAATTAACTATATCCTATCTATAGGGGACAATTTAATTCTTATTAGACAATACAATATTAAAATCAAATATTTAAGAGTAAATATACTAAATTGAAATGAAATATAGAAGTAAAGAGATTGATGAATTTAAATTTTAGCACAAGCATTTTAAGATAATTTATTATATATCAAGAGACTATTTATTTCCATTAATCCCATAAGATAATGATTAATTTTTTGTTTATTTTTTAAATCATACAAATATATTCATTAATGATGGATCAAATCAGCTTAATTCTAAAATAGTCGAGGAAACACAAGGGGGAAATTCCCCAACCAAAACGAGTCCAAACAAGCAGAACTAGCATAGGCTAATATCACCTATTATTGGTTGGCGCCTGGCTAAGGCGCCAACGACAAGATTACGAAGTATAGGAATATGAGAAAAAGAAATCTCCCCAACAACGGGGGCAACCAAAAATATCTTTAAGAATTTCAAAAAGCATAATCAAAATCAAACTCGAGATCTTAAAGTTGAACTCGATTTTCACCAAATAATAAAATTATCATGCCATCAACCTTTAGATCTATATATCAATAAATATGTAGAACATAAATTATTATATTAACAATTATTATAAATTAAAATCACTATTACTTCATTTCAAATAATATGTCAATGAAATGAACAACTTCTACAATATATTTTCTCTCACAATTGACATCAAAATTCATACAAATTTAATTTATAAACGATAGCTATTATGTGTTAATGAATCTATCACTTTATAGTTTCTAAGACATCCTCGCCACTTCTTTTTCTTTTTTTGTTTTTAGTTTTACGGTGGTACAAAATTCGAATTTATGACCTCTAGTCATTACATATATTAATATTGTAGAGTTACTTTTCTTTTTCTTTTTCTTTTTTATAAAAAAAACATAAACTCTCAATCATATTGGCCCCATGTTGGAATATTTTAATATATATGTGAGGGAATATGCACAAAAAAGATATAAAATTCCACAAGCACACTAGAACAAGTCTCCCATTGTTTTTGACATCAACATTTGTCACACGCACTCTTTATCAACCCCCGCCGGCCATCCATCCATTTTCTCAAACACAGCCCATCCTTTTAAAACCAACCCACATTCCCTCTGCAACCCACGCTCCCAAACATGGACCGTCTCATCACAGTGGAGCCCTCGAGCCTGATCTCAATCCGGATCGAACCGGGCGAGAAATGCTCGGGCGAGGCGACCCTCCGCAACGTCATGTACACCATGCCCGTGGCCTTCCGGCTGCAGCCACACATCAAATCCCGCTACTCCTTCAAGCCTCACACCGGGATCATCCCTCCCCTCACCACTCTAACCGTGGAAATCCTTTACCACCTCCCACCCGGATCCGATCTCCCCGATTCTTTCCCTTTTTCCGACGACTCGTTTCTTCTTCATAGCGTTGTCGTCCCCGGAGCCGCCGTCAACTCCGTTCCCTCTGACTGGTTCACCACCAGAAAGAAGCAGGTGACTGTGTGACCTTCCTACTAAAATAACATTTTTGTCTCTAACTTCATCATTTTTTGGTTTTATTTTGATATTTACTTTCAAATTAAATTATTAACGATCGATTTCAATTAATATTAACTTCAAATTTGTTATAATATTATTTTTTGAACTAAAATTTTATATTTGAAAGTTTACTAATCAATATAGATTTAAAAGTCTGAAAATTAAAAGTTGACATCTCAAAATTTATAAAAAAAATGAAACGCATGTTAATCTATCACTCGAGTTTTTAAGTTGATTGAAAATTTAACACAATTGAACATTATATCATAATAAGAAGTTGAGTTTAAGTCAACTAGTCGAATTTTTCTATCTGATAAAATTGAAATTTCACTTATAGATTATTTCTCAAATTTACAAGTACACAAATAAAGAGAGTGTTATTAGATATAATTAAAAAATTTAGGTAAATTAGTTATAAATTAAGTTTTTATAATTTGATGAAAGTTATAATTTAGTCTATATAATTTCAAAATCTATTATTTAGTTCCAATGATTTCGAGAAAAATATAATATAGTCCTTATTATTTGATAAATTTTAAAAGTTAATTTATAATATTAGATGTACTCAGTGCCTTCCTATACTGAATCCGTCAAGAGTTATAAACAATATTGACTAACTTTTAAATTATAACTTTTGTTTAGCATAAGAAATAAATATATAATTTATTCAGAAAAAAACTAAATATATAATTTATCATGTTTTGAGTTGATTTGTGATTTAACATAATTCAACTCCAGATCTTTACGGACAGTGGGATCCGGGTCATGTTCGTCGGGTCAACCGTGCTGGCAAGGCTAGTGGCGGACGGGGCGATGGATCGGGTCAGGGAAGTACTAGAGCGGAGCGAGCCAAGTTGGAGGGCAGTGGACTCAGTAGACGAACAGGGGAACACTCTGTTACATTTGGCAATAGAACAGGGGAGGGCAGATTTGGTGCAGTTGCTGTTAGAATTTAATCCGGACGTGGCGGCGGTGGGGCGGAGCGGGACGACGGCGCTGGAGGAGGCGGCGGAAGCCGGGGAGGCGCTGATTGTGGAGCTTCTGTTGGCGAGGCGCGCCAGTACGGAGCGGGCGGAGGGCTCTGTTTTTGGGGCGGTTCATCTGGCGGCGGCCGGTGGACACGTGGAAGTGTTGAGGCTGCTTTTGGTGAAAGGGGCTCGTGTTGATGCTTTGTCTAAGGACGGCGCGACGGCGCTGCATCTCGCCGTTCAGGAGCGCCGCCGCGATTGTGCGAGGTTGCTTCTTGCTAATGGCGCTGATCCTGATGTTCGTAGCGCTGACGAAGGTGAACTACTTTATTTTCACTTTTCTCAACAAATCGAGGATTTAAATAAAAAAAACAAAAAAAACAAACAATTAACTAACTATAATGAGTAATTTTTTTAAAAAACTTATATAGAAAAATAAAGAATTTTAAAAAACTTTCCATGAAGGAGGTTTTTTATTTTTATTTAGAGAAAGTGTACAAATCATGATGTTTGTAATAATTAGTTCCATAAATTTTTAATTTGAACAATTATCATCTCTAAATTTTGTTAAGTATTGTAATTACCATCTATAAAATATGATTTTTGTAAAAATTAATTCCCTAAACATCTAATTTAAGCAGTCATCATCCCTAAAGTATGTTAAATGTTGCAATTTCCACCCCTAAAATTTGTTAATTATTTTGGTCTAAATTTGGAAAAAAAAGTTCACATAGATAAAAATGACAGTAATATTTAAAAATTGCCGGGCAGCCTGCTGCTTTATTTATTATTATTATTAGTTTAAAATATATTTTATGCATTTTCAATCTTTCTATACTTTAGTTTTTAATATAAATTTAGTTTCTATCCTTATGTTACATAATTTAATCTTAACCTATATTATTATTTCATTTAAACTTACATGATCACTAAAATTAATATTTATTCTAAATTCAATTAATTAAATATCAATAGAAACAATGACACAAGTTTATATTCATAAATGGAAATTTGTCTATGGTTATTGTGCTAAAAAAATATTAAAAACTCGTCGAAAATAATAGAAATTCAAAATCAACTTATAAAATTTAATTGTGAAAATATTCCCAAAAGAAAAAAAAAATTAACTCTTATTTATCATTATTTCATTTTTTTCCACTTTAAGATTAATTCATTTGATTCTTTATTTATAAAAGATCACCTTCTTTTTCTTAATTTTGAATTTATTATATATCTTTTTTAAGTTCAATTTTTGTCTTCATATTAGATGAATTGGTTTTTTTTTTTTTTTTTTGAGATTATACTCGGTCCTAGTTATAAACTGTATTTCATACAACTCCCAAGTTGAACCAAACATAAACTCTTTTACTATTACTATTAAATTGGGGCAAAAATATTTTTTCAATTCCTAACTCCACATAAATGTAATTTGCTCTTAAACTGGATTTCAATGTAAATAACAATTTACTCAGTTTAAATTTTGTAATATAGTCCTTTTAGTTATATCAAAATTGAACGTGAATTTAACTATTTAATATTCAAAATTTGTAACGTATAAATATATTGAAACCTTAATTAGTTTCATAATTGAAATTGTATTAGGCCTCTTTCATACATTTTTTTTGTTTGAAATATAAGCCTCATTTATAATTTGAGAAAAGGAGAGGATGACAAAGAAGAAGAAAAAAAACAAAGCAAACAAACATTGAAACTAGATTTTATCGAGGTTTCGATTGCTCTTAATCATCCGATAATCTTTGGCTTCTCTAACCGTCTTTGGTCTTGTAAGCCGTGGAGCCCATTCTCTTGAGTCTAATTTTACCCCTAACAAAAATAAACAATTAAGACCCCGTTTGATAACTATTTGGTTTCTTGTTTTTGGTTTTTCAAATTTAAGCCTATTTTCTCTCAAATTTCCTATAATTTGTTTCATCTTTCTACCATGTATATATCATTTTTTAAGAAAGTAGGGGAAGACCAACCAACTTTTAAAAACAAAAAAAATTAGGTTCCCAAAATTTATTTTTGTTTTTAAAAGTTGATTAGTATTCTCCTACTTTCTTAAAGAAAGATGGATAAATAGTAGGAATGATGGAGTACATTGTAGAAAATTTAAGAGATGATAGGCTTAAATTTGAAAAACAAAAAACAAGAAACCAAATGGTTATCAAACGAGGCCTAGCTAATCATAATGGAATGTAAAAAAAAAAAACAAAAAAAAAAACTAACTAACTATAATGAGTAAATAAATTTAAAAAAATAAATAAAGAACTTAAAACAAAATTCCATGAACGAGGTATTTTTTTTTTTAATAACTTACACCTGTAAGCTAAATTTTTTCCAAATATTATTATATATTAACCCATAACAACGGTTATGGTTTCAATTTTTTCGTATAAAATATTGAATTAAAATATATACATATATATTAAAAAAATTAAGATTTTTTTTTAGAGTATATATGAAGAGAGGGACAAATACAAATTCTTAAGATCGGATGTGTGACATTGGTATTGAATTGATTTAGATCCAAATAATGAAACCATTCTACCACTCATTCATTCGGATAGAAGTTTAAGAGTTAGAACTTAGTTTGAAAATAATTTTATTTCTAAGTTTTATATATTTTTTTTTTGAAAATTATGCTTATCATTTTAAATTCTTTTGATAAAACTTTTCAGTTGAATTTTTCAAAACAAGCAAGATTTTGAATACTAATTTTCATTTAGTTTTCAAATTTTGACCATGGGCTATTGATGGAGTATTGGCCTTCTAAATAAATTATCTTAATTATTAACTAAATTGGCCATTGAAAAAAAAAATAAAAAACATAGCTAGATGAGTTGACTAATAATAAATAAGACCATTAATTTTCTTTTTCTTCTGAAAGAAAGACCATGTCCTGACTATGATAGTTAATTAAATAATTAGAATAGACAAACAAAAAATAGTTTAGATTTTGTAATGGACCTCCCAAGTTGGACCAAACATTTCTACTATTATTATTAAATTGGGGTAATTTTTTTTTTGGGAAATTGTAGTGAGTATGGACTTTTAGAGAAATAATTATAAATCTAGTTGTAAAGTATTTGCAAATTTATTTTTTGTTTTAATTAATAATCTTTTTTTATAATACCTATCCTACCCCTCCTTCCTCACGTTTTTTTGTCTTTCCTTTTTTTTATTTTTTTAAGATTTTTGCCTTTCCTTCTCATATACCCTAATATTTAGGGAAATTATGGTGGATAGTTCATTTTAGAAAAGTAATTACAAATTTAATCATATTTAGAAGTATTTGTAAATCTATTTTTTATTTTAAATTTAATTAGTAATATATTTTAAAAATGATAAACATTGTATTTATATATATATATTTTTTTAAAAATCAATATTGTATTTATATCTTTTTTTTTTAAGATAAATATTATATTTATATATTAAAATTAAATAAATATTACATTTAAAAATATAACTAGTGGTGGGTCGGATATAGCGTAGCTAAACTCCGATTTCCCGATTAAAAAAAGAAGATAAATACCGTATTTATATATTTTTTAAAAGATAAATATCAAATTTATATTTTTCAAAAATGATAATACTGTGTATATATATATATATATATATTTATTTTTTTTTTTTTTGAAAAGATTGTATTTATATTTTTAAAATACAATATTCTCTATATTTAGATTTTTTTTTAAAATCAATATATTTTAGAATCAATAATATATTATACAACTTCGTTCATTTTATCGATACAAAAAAAACAATAGTGGTCTATAATCAATAATAATTGGTATTTGTCATACATTCACTTTTGTTACACCAGGAGACACGGCGCTGCACATGGCCGCCAGAATCGGCGACGAACAAATCGTGAAGCTATTGATTCAAAAAGGAGCCAACAAAGACATCCGAAACTGGGCCGGGAAGAGGCCATACGACGTCGCTTTCGACCACTCCCACGCCCGCCTCTTCGACGTCCTCCGCCTCGCCGACAAGCTGGCCGCTGCCGCACGGAAGGGCAACGTCCGGTCCATCCAGCTCCTCCTCGACGGCGGCGCCTCCCTCAACGGCCGCGACCAGAACGGCTGGACCGCCCTCCACAGGGCCGCCTTCAAGGGCCAGACCGACGCTGTCCGAGCCCTCGTCGACAACGGCATAGACATCGAAGCGAAGGACGACGACGGCTACACCGCCCTCCATTGCGCTGCCGAAGCCGCCCAGGCTGACGCCGTGCAGCTGCTCGTCGAGAGAGGCGCTGACGTGGAGGCGCTGACTAATAAAGGAATGAGTGCAATGCAGATTGCTCAGTCGATGCAGTACACGCGAGTTATGAGGATTTTGATCCACGGCGGCGCTTCGGGAGAGAATGAGGTGGCGCCGTCGCAAGCGCCGTCGTGGGGGGCGGCGAAGAAGAAACAGCAGAGTCGGAGTAGAGGGAGAATAAGAAGTCTAAGGAGTACGGATTTTGATAAGTCAGTGGCGTTATCAGTTGTATGAAGTAGGATTTGATAAGATAGATTGGTTATGTATGTTATTAAGAAACCATAATAATTGGAATTTTGTAATTAATTCAATTGAACCCTTTACTTTTTTACTATCACATTTTGGATAAATCTTCCCTCTAATAAATATTCAACTATAGTTCATTGATGTACTAATTATTGGTTCACCACATTGTAATAATCCAATAAATAACCACAAATTCACCACATTGTAATAATCCAATAAATAACCACAAATCCAACTGAATCTTAATATTGATATGATATTGTCCATTTTAACATAAACTCTCATGTCTATATTTTTGGACATCTCCCACAAAACTTCACACCAATAAAGATATTAGTCATCTCTTATAAACACAAATATTATTTAACCAAGGTAAGATTATTAATTTATTTGTATTTCCAATATTATTGAATATGAAAATAAATAAATAAACCTTCTAATTTATACCACTCTAAATTTCAAGAGTCGCGCTAACAAATGTAAACTAAATTTACTTATGAAACTTTAGGTTTTTTATACAAATATTAATTTATGATATTTGAAATTCAAATTTATAATAAATTAGTTACTATTTTATTCACGTCAATATGATAAATTGGTCAACGATATTAGTATATGTCCAATAACCAACAGATCATGTATTCGAATCACCTACCTCACAATTAAAAAAAAAAAAAAAAAAATTACTATTTTATCCACGATGTGAATGTAGTCAACAATATCAAATAAGCTTATCTATTTGTGTCCTATATTTTAAGAAATCCATTCCAACTTTATTATGGGCTTTTTAAAATAAAAAAAGTTAGTATGGGCCTGCGTTCGAAGCCCAGAAGTATTTCCATAAAAAAGAAAAAAGCCCAAATAGGTGCAGAGCGGTTAGACGTTAACAACCAACAAGCATCTCTGATTTCCTATCGGGACATTTATTTTTAGGAAAACTTTCATAAAATGATATATACATTAAAAACCTAAAATTGCTTGTGACCAAATCATTTGGGCTAAAGATCTAAAAGGGAAGTTTTCTGTTAAAAGTGCTCATTTTTGTAAATTACCATAATTTTGCAAATATGTAATTTTGTAAATATTTGTCGATTATCGCTTCCAAAAACGAAAAATAAAGCATTCATATATATATATATATATAAAAGACCGTATCATATTATTTAAAATTATTATATTACTCTAAATAGTTAAAATGTTCTTTAATTTGTCAACACAACATTTTTTTTAGTACAAGTTGGGGAGGAGATTAAAAATACCGATAGTGTTGAACTGGTATACAACCAAACAATGAAACCATTGCGTCACTGACCATTTCGGTGTTGCTCAGCAGCATTAATGTATCCTCAATGATCAAGAGGTCATGAGTTCGAGCCCCACATCCAATTGATGTAATTTAAAAGGAAAAAAAAAAAAAAACTCTAATTTGAAAATATTAATATAATATAGGTTAATTGTGTTAAATTTTGATTTTGAGGTTTCAATTTTCTGACGGTGCAAGATAAATTATTGTCCTTTTCATGTATAATATCAGCAAACATTGCTTTGATATTTATATAAGAAAATCAATTTAATAAATCTCTCTCTATATTATATATATAAAAATGCATAAAAAGAGTTGGTTTGAATATAAATGCAAGCAAATATTAGGTCACATATTCTTGTTAATTAATACTTAACATGTGATGGAAAAGCAAAAGTTGGAATTTTGAGATTGATTTGGTGACTCCAAAGAGCTTCCAAAGGGCATTGGGAATATTATATTTTGCCCAAAGCTGTTCTCAAAACCAATAGATGAATATTTATTTCCAATGGATTTGAAAGATTTTAAAAGATCCTTTATCTTTTTTGGGGAAAATGTGATGAAATTCTTGGTACTCAACTTCAGATCCCAATCTTAAAATTTCTATTTAAAGAGATTTTAGGAGGAAGGATATTGAGAACATAAGATTTTTTATTTTTTATTTTTCTACCTTTTAGATCCACATCTTGTTTTGACAAGAAGCTCAAAATTGATCAATAAATATTTTAAGAAATTCTACTAAATTTAAAAATATAATCATTAAAATAATGTAATTCCTTAACCTTTTAATTATATATTTTTCTAAAAAGTGTTGGAACTAATATCATGATTTTTTGTTTAAAAAAAAGAGTACAAATTAGAGAAGATATTTTTCTAAAATAGCTAAAAGTAATAACCATTGTGAACACAATGCTTAATAAAAAAAAATGAAAATCATTGTACTTCTTAGTTTGCATTATATTAAGAATGAAGGAAAATACACAAGGGACAATGGAGTACAACATCTCCAACCAAATAGGATTTTTTTTTTTTTTTTTTTTTTTTTGTAAATCCTCTTCATCTTCACCTCCCCTCCATTCAACATATTCCCAGAAAATCTTTATTCAAGGATTGGGTTTCCTATAATACAAAAAATAGGATTGGGTTTCCTAGTTCACAGGAAAATCCTCATTTTATATTTTAAATAAAAATCAATTAATATCCATAAAGATATTCCGATACATATTTTTTATATGAAAAATAAATAACTATTGACTTACTTCAGTTCGGGTTGATAAATATTTGATTTTTAAAAAAAATTAAGCTTACGAACATTACTTTGTCTATATATTTTTCATTAAATAAGTAAAAAAATTGAAAATTCAGAAAAAGAAAGGACATTTTTAACCGCCTATTTTTAGAATTCGACATCGTATATCATGTAATAACACGATTGATAAGGATTCGAGTTTCAAAATTTTGTTAAATTAAGCCTAAGACATCTCGTAGGAATAATTTTATAGTTAGAGGTTCAATTCTCTCCATCTAACATATTTTGTTCAAGAAAAACATAAATTTTAGGGGAAAATAAATATATTTTGTCTTTGTGGTTTAGTTTCAATTCAATTCATATGTTTCAAAATTGAATATTTATCAATTATCCCGATCAAATCTATAAAATTATCGTTAAACTTATTTACAACCAAATAATGAAATTATTATTCCATTACTGACCAATTTAGTACATAATTAGTAATTGTTGTTTTTTAGATTACATGATTAGTACACGACCTCTCTAAGGTCTATATCATATTAGATCCCAAACGTTTTTAAAAAAATATCTGATAATATTTTGAATTTTATGTCAAATATCTTCTTAAACTATAAATCTGTCTAACATACGCCACAATGTCATATTATACACAAAATTAAAAGTTATTATTATGAAACATTTTATAATTGTATAATTATTTTTTCTTTTTTAATTTTACAATGATTGAGAATATATATTATCTTAGTTCAAATTAGTGGAAAGGGACGGATCGAACTCATGACTGTAGAGTTTAAATGGATTAACACAAAACAAGATAACTAATTACTCCACTAATCATTGATATAATGATTGAGAATATGAGATTTAATCTTGTGACCTTTTAATCATCATTACACATATACAAGAAAATGTGATGATAAAGAGTAAGAAATTGGGAGGACAAGGAAGAAAAAGAAGAGAGAATGTTGGTTAAAAGCTGGGTTTGAGGGCACAAGGAAACAAGGCTTGGAAACTGTTTTTTTTTTCTTTTTTTCTTTTTGGTTCAAAAGATGAAAAATACATCAGTATATTTTACCTCTATATTAAGTATATCTACAAACCTTCTCAAAAAAAAAAAAAAAAGTATATCTACAAAAACTCTAAAACTAAGGTTTCAATTAATATTATTAAAAAAATTGAATTGTGAGAAGGAAAATACATTTTACCTAAATTAATTCATAAAATGTTAGAATGTCCAGTTCAATAATGTTAAAATTATATTTTTACCTAGGACATTTAATAATGTGAAATTTTAATTTAGACTCTCAATTTTTTTTAAAAAAATTAATTACATAAAGTAGTACTAAATACACTAATAATCAGATTCTCAAATAAAATAAAATAATAATAATAATAATCAAATTAATTATAAATTTTAATATATTGATGAATAAAATTTTAAAATAAAGTAAATATAAAATATATAAAAAAGATTAAAATTGAACATTATTAAATTGTAAGGTAAAAATATTTTATTTTAAAATATAGGTCGAAGAGATTTAAAAAGTATTTTCCAAAAGATTATAGTTTACCGATTAATAATAACTAATCTACAAAAAGGAAAAAAAAAATAAAGATATCATTATCTAATAAGGTACACTTTAATGATATACTTTTTAAGTTGCCATGTGAAAGCATTAGACTTTTGTTTTTATCATCTAATGAAAGACTTAAAATAAAACAAGTTGAGGAAATCTTCTTCATTAGTTGTACATTATATTATATGATAGTTTTTTGTATTTAAAAACATGGGATTGGTAATTGACCTGATTTTATTCATGGGTCATTAAAATATTTGATATTCCTTGATTTCCTGGTGTCACCTACATTAATTAGAGATTAGGACAAATAATTAAATTAAATACATCCAGATAACTAGTTTTCAAATATTTCGTCTACGTAATGTTTTGCTTTTAAGTGTTAAGTAAAGTGATTTTTATTTTTAGCCTTTACAAAGAAAAAAAAAAGGTACTATTTTTTTAATCATAAAAGTACTATTTTTTTAAGTGTTTGTGTTTAACTTAATTTTAGTTTAGAAAATTGCTGCATTGTTAAGCTAAAAGTTGATGACATAAATATTGTTCTTTTAGATTAATTTCATGCAATCCTTTTAGATCTCTATCAAGATAATTTAAAAATATTTATGAAAAATTTAACATAATAAACTTTGACATAATAAATGACATTATTTTTGAAACAAAGAATAAGGTTTAAGACTACTATGTTTGTACTAAAGGTCGGTGACGCTGTTGATTTTCTTATTTGATATTAATTCATTTCAACTTTATAGTCACCGGTTTGTACCCATAAATTGGTATTTAACTTTTATATTATTTAAGAGCAGTTGTGATCCTTTGTTGGATGATTATTTAAGTGTAATTAAATATAAAATTAATTTTCATTTTTAATGAATCAATCATCTTTTTAAAAATTTCAAATATATCATAGATTTATTGAATAATAATTCGAAAATGGGACAATATATTACACCCTTTTTAATTTACAAATTTGTAGGTTAAAAGATTAAACTTTAACCAATATTTGGATCAGCTTATATTGCCTACAAAATTATAATAAAATTAGGAAAACTGTTATTGATAAAAAAAAAAAAAAAAAAACTCAATAATTTTAATTATAACATTTTCTCTAAAATATTTCATCTACCCAGTGTCTTTTTCATATTCTAAAATTGTCATTCTTTTAATAAATCAATTACTTTTAATTAGTTAAATCATGGTTTTCAATCACCTAAATTTTCTTTTAGTTAGGCGAACTTATTGTTTTCAACCAACTCATTTGATTTTAAAACATTATAATTTTACCAGACTCGTTCATCTTTTTTCTATAATCCATTTTTCTTTTCAAATTCTGATATTCATATGAATTATTTGTGTGTGTGTGTTTTTTTTTTGTTATACTTTAAAAAAAATTCTCATAAAATTATCTACGTAAATATATAAGCCATGATAAATAGAAGTAATTATATTTTTAATGCAAATTATAATTGAATTGAAATATAGTTAAAAATTAATTAAAAACGTGAGAGGCATGTGGAGGAGCGTGGGAGATGCCATGGTGCGCGGGTTTGGCTAATGTCATGCCCTTTACGTGATGCCTCTCATGCTTTTCCTCACCCATATCAATTTTACGATATGATTTTGGGAATTTTGCATAGATATCATAAATGGGATAAATAATTGTATAGATAGCAAAAATATGAAAATAATTAAGTAGATAGCAAATGCTGTTTGAAAAGATCAAAATGCCCTTTTAATTGGGCTTTCAGTCCATTTGATTGACTCGATCAATTACCACTGATTGACTCAATCAGTGATTATTGATTGAGTTAGGGTAGAATGTGTATTTTTAAAATAATTATCTAGATTTTGCTATAAACGAATTTTTAAAAAGAAGTTGCTATAATTTTAATAAGGGGTTGAGATTTTGCTATACAATGTAAATTCCCTATGATTTTTTTGATAAACATGGATTAATAAAATAAGTAAATTAAATTTAAGTATTATTTAAGTATAGTGTCATTTTTTTTTCCTTCGTAATTATTGGGCTATGAATCGAGTCTTAGACATACAAAAAATGATTAATATCTAACACAATTTGAGACTCTGGATCCAGCTCAACTAAAATATACATAGGTTAAATTGAGATTGATTGATCTAATCCATATGATTCTGGATTTACTAATACAAAATGTTTAGTTGGTCCAAAAAATTCATGTCTAACCTAACCCAACTAATGAATGAGTTGACAGATTGATCAATCTGAAAAAATTGGTTGGTAAAAAAATTCTTCTAACTCAACTATGTAGGCTCCTTACTAATTACAATTCAAAATTCAATACACCACCAACCCTTTCAATAATTTAAATATTATGTCGATTCTTGTCACTTTAAAATTTGTTCGAGTTTAATTCATCTACTTGTATCAAAATTTATCATAAGATTTCAAATATCTCTTTTTAAACCTAACTCATCCAGCTTGGACGATGCAACTTTATTTTGTTAGCTAATTTTATCCTTAAAAATTTATTGCTCATCCCTTTGATTAGGTAGTAGGTAAAGATTCTCTAAATCAGAGTATTAACAAAGCTCCACTCTAAAGGCATGATAACATTGAAGCACCAAATTTATGTGTCATCTAACACTCTCAAACTCATCCACCTTTTCCTTTCCATATCTTAAATAAAATAAAATGAAAATTCTCCTCATATGGATAATTATTTCAATATTTCAAACGGATATATTTAGTTTTATTTTCAACATGGTCATAGGATTTCTATTAGTAAAAAAAACGAAAAAAAACATGCCTTTCTTGTTGACTATAGGCCATTTTCAAATATTAAAAAAATAAAAAAGGTCAACTTTATGTATATTAAAAAATCAAAAGTAAAAACTCAAACAACTTATAGTATTCATCAACTTAAACATATAATTCAACTTAAAAATATAAACATATAAATTACTTTGAACTAAAGTAAAAACTAACGAAGAATTGACATAATTATACTACAAATCTCATTTATAAATTTGTATATACTTAAGAAAATTTACTATCAGCAACAGATTCTACCTCTTGTATTATATTTATTGCACAATTTCTAAAATATAAAATAATTCATTTATAGCAAATTAATTTCTATCACTCGTTGAGTTCTATTAGCAATAAGAACTTAATTTGGAATTTCTATCGCTAGTACAAATTCAAACAGTGATAGAATAAGTCTATCATTAATTGAATTCTATCACTAATAGAAATCAACTAGTGATAGAACTCAATTTAAATTTTATGTTATAAATGAATTAGTTTTGATTTTGTACTATAGATAAAAATGTTTTACCTTTTTTTTTTTTTGCTATACATTCAAAATCCCCCATACTTAAAAGGTTATGAGTTTATTTTCGTTTCAATTATTATTAAATTTAAAAAGAGAAAATTAATTTGAGTATTCGAGCTCACAATTTGTTGCTCTTAAAAATTCTTATCAGTTGAACTATATTATAATTAGATTGTACTTTTTAATGTTATTTATTTTTGTATAAGGAATTGAAGAACTCAAACCACAAATCTTGTATCTGTTAATCCTTTATGATATATATATATAAAAGTTTAATAGCATCTGTATATCTTAAATGATAAAAAAAGTTATAAGTTTGAATTTTCACTCCTATTATTATTAAAAATAAATGTCATTTGAATTATGCTCACTTTGTCTAATTTTTGTTTCTATTAGTTTATTTATATAATGCTTCATAAATAAATAAATAAATAATGTCAATTTGTTAAAATTAAGAGGATTTTATATGTATAGAAAAAAAAAATGATATGATCGTTGAAAATGATCAAACATTCACGCTTTAATTTGTTCGTTAGTAGCCTTCAATCAATTAAGCTCATATGTTCAATCAGTTCACTAATAACTTTCATTGAGTTTAATGATAGCATCACATCAAGGGCAAAATTGAAAAAAAAAATCCACCAAATTTGCGATCCTTGTAAACTTTAAAAAAAAATGCTATAATCATAAATGATAACAAAGAAATAGTTATGTAGAACAATTTTCCTAAAATTAACATTCAAACTCATAACCTTCCATCACACATTTTTACTGATTGAATTAGGACTCTTATTTTGACGTAAAATACGATTTCTATTTCAATAATCTCTTATTTTGACGTAAAATACAATTTCTAATTCAATAATTTCTTATTTTGACGTAAAATACATTTTCTAATTCAATAATTGTAGATATTTTATCTAATATAAATTCAAATTGAACAAAAAAAACCACATTAATAAAAAAAAAACATGCCTAATTTTGTGAAAGCAAATGTTTTGAATAAAAGTGGGTGGTTTGTTAATGGGAAAGAGACACCGAAGGCAATGGAGGAACGCAGTGACCAAAGAAAAAGCATGAATTAAATTAAAAAATAAATAAATAAATAAATAAAATTGAAATAAATTCCAAAGAAAATCATAGCATATTGCCATCAAATCAATGCGGAAAATAGGGAAACAAATCACAAGATTTTAAGCCACTTCCTTTTTTTTCTTCTAATTTCTCACAACTTTCTCAAATATATACCGAGTGGTATTTTGTATCATAAGATTTTGGTGAAATTGAGACTCCACTCAAACTTCCCTCGTTCACCACCAGTGTATACTCAATAATTAAACGATTTTGAATTTGAATTCTTCTATCTTAGGCCCCGTTTGATAACCATTTGGTTTCTTGTTTTTTGTTTTTCAAATTTAAGTCTATTTTCTCTCAAATTTCCTACAATTTATTTCATGCTTTCTACTATATATACATCATTCCTTAAGAAAATAGGGGAAAACCAACCAACTTTTAAAAACAAAAAAAAGTAGCTTTTCAAAGTTTGTTTTTGTTTTTAAAAGTTGGTTAGTATTTTCCTACTTTCTTAAAGAAAGATGAATAAATGGTAGGAAGGATGAAGCACATTGTAGGAAATTTGAAAAAGAATAGGCTTAAATCTGAAAAACCAAAAAAAAGAAACCAAATGGTTATCAAACGGTGTCTTAATTATTATAATTGTAAAATAAAGTAAAAACATTTATTTTAGAATTCAAAATATTTTGGGTTTGAACGGAATTTAGGAGACCAATAACCCATATAGAACTCTTATACCTTAAAATTAATTGATAATGAGGGAAGTTACACATATCTCTTATAAACATGTTGAAGAATCCTCATATTTTCAATATGAGACATTTTCCACAAGGTGAGTATCTCCAACATTATCCATTAGATGGGGCCATATTGAGAAATATCATCTCGAACTGAATTCGAATTTGCGAATCGAAATATATGTATGAATTGTAGGAATAAACGCTATATGCCTATGGATCAATTATTCCCTCGTGTTTCTAATGAAAAATCAGCAAGCACATATATGGTAGATAAATCAAGCACAACACACAAGGATTTTAACGTGGAAAAACCT
>JBBMEF010000018.1:10388564-10407602 GCA_037832685.1 Sicyos baderoa | reverse complement strand
GTTGAGGGACCAAAGTAGAACAAAAATGATAGTTGAGGGACTAAAATTGGACTTTTGAAAGTTTAGGGACCAAAATGAAACTTTCATGATAGTTGAGGGACCAAAATGGTAGTTTAACCTTATTATTTTTAGGTCAAGTTGAATGTGGGTTACACACATGTCCACGTTAATACCTTTACTAATTTTAATGGGCTCTAGAAAAATTAGGCCCAAAAGACCAACAAAGTCTTTTTTTTTTTTCTTTTTTTTTTACTCCATTCTTTATTTTTATATATATATATATATATATATATATATATATATTATTGTTACAATAATTAGAGATAGGAAATTTAAACTCATAACTTCTTGATTATTGTGCTATATTAATGTTGCTGAGTAACTGGCGGAAGTTGTTTCAATAAATGAATTCAAGGCTTTTAATAGTTATCTATGTATGAGTTCAAGGCTTTTAGTAGTTGTTTCAATGAAATTGAATTTGTTTAATTCTTTATGCCATGTTTGGCTTTGGGTAATGGAGTAAAAGTGAAAGAAAAAAAAGTGAGAGGTTTGAATGAATGATTTCACAAAAAAATTTATTAGAAAAAGGTTGTTCATGAGCGGGATCATAGTTTTATTTGAATAAAATTGTTGGTAGATGAGATCGTAGAAAAACTATGTTTGAATAATGTTGTAATTTGTAGAAGATGTTGGAGGAAAATCGTGTTTGAATAAAATTGTTTGAAGGGATGATGTAGTAAGAAAGTTTGTTTTGAGGACTTGAACTAATTGATAAAAAAAAATAGTCATTTATAAAGATGTTGAAGAATCTCACGCAAAAATCGTGAACATGTTTTACTATTTTGTTGGCGATAAGACAAAAGACATGAATAATATGATATAATATATATATATATATATATATGAAAATTTGTTATGTATATCAACTTTAGGATTCTCTATTAGAATTATAACACATTTTTATCAAAAATTTGTTCATACCAAAATTTTGAGTGATTGAACTCAATCAATAACTAGTGATTGAGCTCAATCAGTTTGTTAAAGTGATTGAACTCAACTGATTGAGTTTAATCACTAGTTATTGATTGAGTTCGGTTGAGTTCAATCACTCAAAATTTTGATATATGTGTAATTATTTTCAACTTTGTACTATAGATGCAATTTTTTAACCCATTTTTATTATATATGAAAAATTTCCTATATATATAGGTGATGAAAGAAACATTACAAAATTAGGGATTCATCTGCATTATAATTATAGCTGCTTCCTTCATTATTTTTTACTTCCAAGTTCATGTTACTTTTATCTACAACTCAAATGCCCTCATCTTTTCCTTTTTTGACACTTTTTAATTTCTCTCTTTTAATTTGTCTTTCTTTCCTTCTATCTTCCCTTTATTCTTTATCATCTCTTTACAAGTTTCTAACTCATTTTCCTCTCACTAACATATCTCTTTTAAGTTTATATTTATAAAGTGTTGGTAACTTTGTTTCTTCTTTTTTCTTCTTCTTTGTATAAATAACTTTTCTTCCCCTCTCTTTCTTATAATCTCTCTAGAAATGTTCTCATCTTCCTTTCTAACACTTTATAAATATAAATTTAACTATAAGTTTGAAAACTATACTTTGAAACTAAAGACTCGTTTGATTTTTGTAATTAAAAATAATAATTTTATAATAAGACTCATTTTTGTAATTAAAAATAATAAAATACATGATCTATTTCATAAAAATAATCGATGGATACGTGAGACACTCGTAATATTCATACAAAATGATTTTATGTTAAGGTCATCATGAACATTAAGGTCATCATACAAAATGATTTTATGTTAAGGTCATCATGAACATTAATATTTTTTTATTTTCATTTTTCTAAAAACAATTTTAAAAAAACAAAAGGCAAACTTGCTTTTTCCCCTACCCTAGCTTTATGTATGATTCTAATATTGCTTAGTGCTTTTTGATTAATATGTAGCATTTTTGCTTGAAGGAAAAAAAAACTTTCAACAAGCTAATTTTAATTTTTAATTTAATATCAAAAAATTGATCAATGAATTTGAATAAGTAGTAAAATTAATGTTTCTCCGAAACTAAGTTAAAATGTTTTCTTCAAGCCAAAGAGAGTAGTTACTGACTAGCATTAGTGTACACTTAATGACAAAAAAGTCTTCAAATCCCCCACCCACGATAATTGTTGTAATTTAAAAAAAAAAAATCAACAATAAATTACTAATTAAAATACAAGGAAACTTCTTTTTTTTGTCCATACATTTTGTCTGAAGTTTCACTTTGATCCATATGTTTCAAAATCTAACATTTTTACCTTTGACATTTCAATAATTTTCAATTTTAGTCCTTGAGATAACGGAACCGTTAGTGATTTAACGAAATATTGATTATGATGATAACTAAATTAATTTTAAAATTAATAAATTAACGATGTTTAATTGATTTTTTTTTTTAGAAAAAACAAAAATTACAAAAAAAAATTGAAAAGACAAATTATCTCAATCTTAATTATTTTTTTGTATTACCAATCATAGTTATATTTTTAGATAAAATAAAAATACTCTAAAAGAATGATAACCTTCTAACTTCTAAAAGTTAATTTAAAAACAAATATAACTCATTTTTTGGTATTTATTTTTTTCTATTTAACAATTTCATTTATTTTTATATTTATTATTTTTCTCCCCGGTTAAAATATGAATCTTATACTTATTATTTAAAGGATAAAAAAAATCATATTTATTTCATTTAAAAACATATTTAAAATGAAAGTATTATATTTTTTGGGTTATTCTAGTAATTATTTTTTTTAAAAAAAAATCATGTAAATATTCTAATTACATTTTTTTTACAATATATCTATTTTATCTAAAAATATAATTATGGTAGGCAATATTAAGATGAAGATAAGTTGTCTTTTCAATTTTCTTTGTAATTAGTGTTTAAAAAAAATCAATTAAACACCATAATTAAACATTATTAATTTATTAAATTTTAAAATTAATTTAGTTATTATCATAGTCAATATTTCATTAAATCACTATCGGATCCGTTATCTCAATGACTAAAATTGAAAATTATTGAAATGTCAAGGATAAAAGTGTTGAATTTTGAAACATAGGGACCAAAGTAAAACTCAAGTCAAAATGTAGGGACCAAAAACGAAATTTTTTCTAAAAAATATATATAGAATAAAACTCATATATAAAAACATTTAAATCTAGCCACAAAATCAGGCTAGTAAAAAAGTATGAATCCTCAATGACAAAATGCTCAAACTTATTCATATTGCATCTATTCCAGAAAGGAAATTATTATTACTCATCTATTGAGTTGAATGGAAGTGAACCTCAAACAAATGATGAAGCATAATTTTAAGATATAATAAAAATTTGGATGGTAAAAAAAACATAGACAAAAAGTGAAAAATATTCAAAATATAAATAATAAAAAAATGTTACCATTATTTGTTTGGTGTTTCAATCAATATTTTTTTAATGCCTTGATTCTTGTGCTGCCTTCCCAACACCCCTCTTACAAGGCCACTTGCAAATTAAATGAGGGATAAGATGTTCCAACATTTTGCATGGTTGGCAACTCTTATGAATGTGAATATTAATTATACACCCTTCTTTGCTTTCAATGATACTATTTTATCCTAACTCCTATCTCCCTCCCCTTTTACTCTCATTTTTGTTCTTATATTTTGTTAATATACTATTTTTGCTCTTCAAATTAACCAAACATTCACTTTTCCACTAGGTTTCTTCATTGTATTTGATAAACTATGATATCATGGCATGCCTGAATTCTACAAAATTACAAAATACCATATAAAAATAAAAATAAAAAGTAAAGCAAATAATGGTTTTTTTTATTATTTTAAAACAAAAAAATAAAATTAATAATTTTAGTTATTATATTCAAGCAAATAATGGGGTTTTTTTTTTTTGAGAATCCAATGCAAATAATGGTTTAACATACATATCCATGATACTATTTTATGTATGTACTGGCATGATAATCAGAGCCTATATCAAACTAAGTAGGTTGATTGATATGAGAATTTGATGGTAAAAATGAACAAAAACACTTAAAAAAAAGTATATTTGGAGAGCTCAAAAGATTAAAAATAAACTTTCATCTCTATTATAATAATTCAGGTTACAATACTTTTTATTATAATAATCTACATCCTAATTAACAAAAGGTTACAATAACTATATAATAATAACATACACTCTAAACACAATGTTATATGATGTCTCGTGTTATAATAATCCTCGTCTATCATAACTCACAATTTATATTAACTCGACTGTTATCCCAAACGCACCCGAAGTTTGAATGGACCAAAGTAAAATTTAATCGTAGTTGAAAATATAAAGCTCAATACAAAATACCAAAGAAAAATTACTGATCTAAGTTAGTGACAGAGGCAATGGAAGAATGGAAGATTAATTACTGTGAACAAAAAAACAAATTGCCTATTTACCAAATTTCTGGCAAAATTACATAGCCTATAAACAGCTTTAAAGTAGTCAGCAAAAAAAAAAAAAAAAAAAAAAACATTTATGTGCTCTGATGGAAAAACTATAAAAGTGAGTAAAAGCTTCCAGTTTTTGCTTCCAAGATGTGAGGAGCATCCCTAAAATGGCCTTTGTCATCTGCATTAGTTTCAGAAGTTTCAAAAGCAGTACCGTTTCCAAATGTCGTTGTCGTCCACATGGCACTCCTTGAGGCCTCGCTCGGGTTATCGCCTCGTAGTTTCTTCGGTACCACAACACATTTCTCTGCCTTCTCTTCCTCTGTTAAGCTGTTTGTATCTCTTGAATGTTTTCCGAGTGTGGGCGATGAGCTTGTGGGGCAGCTTGCGATGGTGGCTTGGGATGCTTGTGATGCCCAGACATCCGATGGAAGAACGGTTAAATTCCCATCACCGGTGGCGGTCCATGTGGGCGTACAGCCCCAACACGAAGCTGGCACAAATTGTAGCGGAAGGCTCGGCGTGCAAAAGCCTGGAACTGCCAGCATTGCTGCAGGGAGCCATTGAACTGGATTCGGGTGACTGCTACCATTTGGTACGCTTGTACTAACTGCTGATGGAAAAACCAATTGTGGAACGGGGTAACAATGAACCGTATTCGATGCAGCGATTTCGCCACTAGAACTAGACAATCTGACTGCTTCTTTCTCGATAACGGTTTTGGGCAAGTCGTTTCCACGAATACTAGTTGTTGTCATGGAGGATCCACACGAGGATGGTTCTTCGGGACTGTCTCCGCAATATGCAGAGCTGATCTCAATAGATCTCTTCTGGTCTCCAAGACTGAGCACAGTCTCGATTGGTTCACAAATGGGTGCTTCGGGTCCAAACTTAAGAACAGTACCATTTCCGCTAGATGGCCTCAACACAGGAGGAGACTCAACGCCAGAGACCAGTTGATGGTGATTAGTCGTATCCGATGTTTCCAACCGGGTTGTTGCAACTCCCTCAGAGGATACTATTATTTGTCGGTATTGAGACGCCAACTGCTTGTTCCTTCGTCGTCCTGCACCGATAGGAACGTTTCTCATCGTCCCACCAGCAGTCCAATATCTTTGACAGTTCTTGCAGAAATGCCTAGGTTGATTGACATTGTAGTTGTTGAAGTAACAGAATTTTGTTTCCAAACTGTTGCACCTAGGACAAGGAATGATTTTGTCTGGCTTTTTGAAAACTCTTTCCTGATCCGTGCCGTTACCATCCACCTGCTCCTCTTTCGAATGCGGTTCCAATTCTTCCTTGTTCGTTGTCACGTTCGAAGCTTGGTTTTCTTCATTATCCCCTACTAACACCGTGGACCTCTCCGATGGGCAAGAGTCTTCTGCACCCGAGCCACACTGCTCAGCTCTTTTCAAATTGTTGCAAGCATCCTGAAAACGATATGTAACAAATTGACACTCTAGCAACAGTCGAAAAAAGATAGAGAAGTACACAGACAGACGAAGTAATTGACAAACATCGAGAATGAATCCGAGAAATGCCTCGGAATCCCAATTGAAGTTTTTCTGATTCAACAACAATTAAAGGTGGGAGAGACTGAAATAACCGGTTCATACCAGATGTCACTCAAACTCTACTCCTTTTTTGCCATAATCCCAATTGAAGTTACAGAACAAGACTTCACAATCCATTCCAATTAAGGAAAAACAACACCCATTCAAACGAGAAAGATTCTAAAATATGCAACAACAAGGCTCAAACAAGAGACAAATGAACAAAACTCTTTCATCAATGAATCAATCTCCAATGAACTCTTTACATTTCTATACAAAAAACTTCACATAACTCTCAATGGATCTACAACAAATCAAACCACAAACCACTAGATTACAATTAGAGGCTCAAAACTCTTCTCCAATGGGCCATAGTTTGGGGGTGACACTAAAGTCAACCCCAAGTCAGCTACAACACAACATGAACAAATCTAAACAAAACCATGTGATTTTCATAATGAAATGCTGCATTGAAGACTCAATAGGGCCACAAATGCTTCATAACCCAGTAATTAATAATTTTCCATGTCCCACAAACAACAACAATG
This sequence comes from Sicyos baderoa, assembly GCA_037832685.1. Classification (NCBI taxonomy): domain Eukaryota; kingdom Viridiplantae; phylum Streptophyta; class Magnoliopsida; order Cucurbitales; family Cucurbitaceae; genus Sicyos; species Sicyos baderoa. The sequence continues at coordinate 10,401,003 of JBBMEF010000018.1, read as the reverse complement.
GCAACAATACAGTAAAATGAAGAATCAGATTAAACCCAGAAGAAATAAAACCCCCAAAAATGAAATTAGTACCAGTGCGGCGGCGGAGGCGGAGGCGGTGGAAATCTGGGATTCCGGCAAGGGGATGGTCCGGCCGAAGAGTTTGATGGCGAGATCCTTGACATGAAAAGTGGAACTGGTCATTTTTGGGTGTTTTTGTTAAACCCAATTTGTTGGATTTGAGAATGTTGAAATCAAATCCAAAACCCCATTCATTCAAATATAGAGAAACCTTTTCAAACACCCTCAAAATAAAGAGACACAAACAGAAACAGACATACTTTTTTTTTTTTTTTTTTTTTCTTTAAAGGCAAAGGGGGAAATGGAAAAGAAAAGTTAAGAGCTAAAAGCTAAAAAGCACAAAGAACATGAGGCATCAAAGTACTCCCATTTTACTTCCTTTTCTTCCTTACATTTTTCCTAAATAAAACACACTTTCTCTCTCTGCTTTTTCACTTTTTAAAATTTCTTCTTTTTCTTTTTTCTTTCTCTTTTTTCTTTTTTCCTTTTTCACTTTCTTTTACACCATTTATAAAAAGGGAGATTGATAAATGGGACCCTTTGTTCTACTAATTATTTTTTAAAAAAATTTCTCAAATAATCAATCAAAGTTCAACCTAGTTAGGCGAGTTGTATTTGAGTAATGTCATAAATGTTGTTAATTTTTAAAAAATAAAAGTTGAATATAGTTCGAATGATATTATAAATATATTGACAAAAATGAAATTTATGATTTAAGTCCCTTAATCTTCTATATACTATAAAAAATAATCAACTATAAAGTCATTTTTATTGATTTCCACTCTTTTATTTGGGTATAGTACTAGAATGTGTGAGATCTCGAGCATACAACTTCTTAGTCGATGATATATGTTAAGTTTGTTTTTTCAATCAAATCATTTTCTTAGTCGGTTAATGTTATGCTTAATTCTTTTTTTTATTACTATTATTCATCAATTATAACGTGAGAGATTTGAATTCGTGCATTTTTTTTATAGACTTATGTTTATACGGCTAAACTATATGACCGAAAATTACTAGTGATGAGAGTAATTTTGATGCATTTTCTATCAAAGTTGTTGCTATATATAATTCATTGGTATAAATTCAATTAAAATATCAAGAATAGTAATTTCTCCATTGCTTCATTGTTACGTACTACCTTTCAATAATGTTTCTTTGACTAAATAAAGGTCTTTACACTTTCTTTTTATCTTACCTTTTATATAATTCAAATCTTATTTAAGTCTTTACACTTTCTTTTTATCTTGCCTTTTATATAATTCAAATCCATGTATTTTAATATTCCTTTTAGATGCTCCTTTTCCTTTTATTAAAAGAGAACTAATTTTCCAAAAAAATTCTTCCTAATCTTACCCAAAATTTATCTAAAAATAACAATCAAATTGGTAGTTAATCATATGTAGGTGAAAAATATAAAAATATAAAAGAAATAACAATAATAAAGATATATAATTGTTATTCTAGAATGTTTTTTTTTTCTTCCCTAATGATTAGGATGCTTACTATACCCTGGGCTGAAGGGACTAAATTCTTCTAAAGCCTCGAAAGTATTCATCGGAAATGTTTGAAGGAAGAGTTAGTTTGAAAAATTATTTTGAATAGTTAAAAATTGAGAGTTGCGGTAAAAATCTTGTTTGGACGTAGTTTTTTTTGTAAAGAGATTATAAACGATAATTTGTTTGGGTACTGTGGAATTAAAATAATTAGTTTTTTTGAGTAAGTAAGAAAATAATTAGATATAAATGTTGAAAATGAGTTATTTTGAGGAATTAAAAATGAATGACTAAAAATAGAGAGTAATTTTGAATAGTTATAAATGAATAATTAAAAATAAGCGGTTAGAAATGAGAAATTATTTTGAATAATTAAAAATGAAAAATTATTTTGTAGTTACAAAAACTTGGATGTAATTTTTTGAGTTAATAAATACTCGTTTTAAATTTTCTCTAACTTTAACAAAAAAAAAAAAAAGCACCCTATAGTATGCATTAATGTTGTGTTTTCTAATTATATTGGAACATTGTAGGAGATCTTTTGTAATTATTGATAGTTTAGCTAGAAGCAAAATATCTCAATTTCTATAACATATAATATCTTAATTGATTAACTGTACTTAAAACATTGTAGATAATGGTAATATAGTTTAATGGATTTTTCATGAATAAATAAAAGAAGAAAATATAATAATCTATGGATGTCAAATTTGTTTGAAAAAAATTCGAATATGAAGAAAGTTTATTCAGGTTAAACCAATCAAATTTATAAAACTCATAGTTTCAACCCAGTGACATTAATGATTTAAATCAAGTTAAACTGATCCAACAACAATCAAGAATTTAGTATAATTAAAATATAAATATTAGAATTTGTTATCTCCTCTCATTTTTTTTATAATTTATATATCTTAACCGTGATTTCTTTTAGGTTAAATTACAAATTGTGTTCATGAATTCAAATTGATTAAAAAAAATAAAAATAAAATAAAAACAATATAATTAATACAAAATTATTATTGTTATTTATGAAGAAAGGGGACACGTACGTTAAATAAATGAAGTATAAATATCTCTTTTGAAAATTAAATATGTGATCGTAATATTGAACTCAATATATAAAATACAAATGTTTGAAGATGAAGCACAAAACTCGAAATGTAGAAGGCAACTTATGATTTAAAATTTATTTAATTAATTGATGATTATTTTCCAACCATAATATAATATTTAGCTTTTTCTTAGATCAATACTAATTAGCTAAGTGTAAATTATGAAGCAGAAATCGTGAACTACCTTATTATAACTTTAAAAAAAAACAAATAAAAATATATATTATTGGTCGCAATATTAAAATTGAATAAGAAATAAAAATGGGGGAGAGGGTAAGAAAAATGTCGCAAGTTACAAGATTGACCAGCGACAGAGGACATGACGTAAGCAAAAGAAAAATAAATAAAAATTTATGAAAGAAAACAAAAAAGAAAAAAGAAGAAAGATAAAAATAATAATAATAAAAATAAAGGGTAACTAAGCGCGTGGGACCCAGTCGTGTACAGAGCGAGAGTGAGGCCCACTTGTTCGTGGATCGCTTTCTACGCCGCCTTTAATGCTTTTCCGGCGTTTTACCTTTCTATTATTAATAATAATATTGTTTTTTTAAAAAAATTATAACTTTTTTTAATAATAATAATAACAATAGGTTAATATAAGTTTGATCCCAATTTAGAGGAAGCTAGAGTGTAATTAGTTTATAGAGTTAGAATAGTTATTATTATATATAATAGTTAGTAAATTAAGTTTTTCTTTTTTGGAGTTTAAACTCAAGGAAAGGAATGTCGATTCCAACAATTGAATCGTGATTGTGTAGTGAAAATAAATTAATATCAAACTAAATAATCATCATCGACTCATTTCATAGTTAATTAATACTTGAAAATTAATTCTTTAAATAACAAAATTTAGAATTAAGTGATTAATTGAAAAAAAAAATACATGAATAGCAAGCTTGCACATATTGAAATTTCCTAAAATTTTGACATCTCATGAACTTTTTCTCATATTTTAAAATTTGTTTTTAATTCAACAACAATTATGAATATAAATGAATCCATAAATGTGTAATTCCGAGTCCACTAAAATTATGCTTCTTTTGACTAAAGAGTATAAATTATATAGATACAAACCAAAAAATTAAAAAGATTTATCCTCAAAATAATAAAGAAATTGTATTCAATAGTCAAAATTTAAAAAATAATTATATATAGATAAATTTGAAAATATTTAGTCTCTATTGTCAAATATATAATATAAATAATGTTCATCGTATTGTATTATATATTAATTATTCCGTATAAAAAATATTACTTATACGGTATATGTTTCTTCTTTTTTTGTGTGTAGTATTATAAATACTTTATCAATTTGGTCTATTCCTATCAAAATCCCTAATAATAATAATAAAGAGATTCATTAAATATATTTCTTTCTTTTATAAAAAACTACAAATATAAATTGTTAATTAGGTCACTAGAACCGTGCTCTTTTACCAAACAAAAAAAATATAAATTAAATAGATACAAATCTAAAAGTTATAAAAAGAGATTTAATAAACTCAATGGAGATTTAAAACTTTACAAGAGATGTTATCAATATAGTTTATCTAAGACTAGTTTCTGCATTAAGAAAAACAAAAAACAAAAAGAGAAAGAAAAAACTGTTGAATTGAATGAAATGAAAAGGAAGATCAACTGAATTTTCTTAATGAAAAGTTACTATTATTTTTTTTTCTGGATATATATTTTTTTTCCAAACGCCAAGACTAATAGTTTAATAAAATAATCCTGTATATGGTTAAAAGTATAAATTCGAAATCTCATAATAATTGAACTAAAAAGAATCTTTAATCAATTTTTTTTGCTCAACCATACGAAATTTTCCAAAGGTATGTAGTAATTTAAATTGAAGCTTAGGAAACATCAAAAAGAAAAATTATAAAAAAGTACATCTGCTTGGTGGTGCTTCTAGTGTAATTTATTTAATTTTGATTGTGTACCTATTCTAAATCTTTGTTTCCATTCCCAAACAGTAAAAACAAAATCAAATATATTAAACAATCAACGAGAGAAATAGTTTAAGGACGTTATTGTATTGTCCAAAAACAAATAAAAAACTATGAGTCTGAATCTTTGGGGGCATGTTTGGCGGTGAGAGGATAAGTGAAATAAATTTATGTTTGGGAGGAAGAAAATAAAAGATAAAATTATGTTTGATGGGATGGAAAGAGAATGATTGAAGTTTTTATTTAAATATAAAAATGGATATTTAATAGTTTTTTAATAATAAAGTTAGGTTTGATGAGATGGAAAATGAATTGTTGAAGTTTTTATTTAATTTAAAAGTAAATATTGAGTAGTTTTTTAATATTTTAATATTTAAATAAAAATGTGGGTGCCCACAGATAGAGTTTGTTAAAAGTTGGATGGACTTATGAGAGTTCATGGGGCAAACATGGAATAGAAGTCAAACTAAGTCAACTCCTCTATTTGTCCATGGGGCAAACATGCCCTTGATCTTCAATTATTCAACTCAAAAGAAGAAAAAATATATTTATAAATCAATTGTCATATGTATATATGGCCAAAATATCATAAGTAAAAAAAAAAAAAAAAAAAAAGTTTAATTTTTATATATTCAATTATCTTTTTGGTTGGCTTTCAGTACTATTCAATTATTCTACCAGCAAAATGATTATAAACCAAACATCATTGCACATGAGAGAAAAAGGGTGCTTGGCCAACTCAATTTAACCCAAAAATTATGCAAATTTAATGTCTTTTCAAAATGTGAAAGCTAAGGTCTTTATATTTTTTTAAAGTAAGAACAATAATTCTTTTTAGTATAAATTGAGAAGGGGAATCATAAATCATAAAGATTGTACTATTTTTTAAATCAAATTTATGATTGTAAGGTTGAATTAAATTATAACTAATTAATCAAGTCAATACAACAACAAATCTTTTAATTAAAAGTAAAACAATATAATTGAAAGTTAAGATTGAAGATTCACGTCCTCTAAATTGAGGATATATGTCAATTATTAGACTCGATTTGCTTTCCAAGCTTAGAAGTATCATCCATGGATGGAGAGAGTATATATGACTTTGATTCACGATCAATCTTTTTTTTTCTTTTTTATAATAATTAGGATGGAGTTTGGATACTATAATTTCATGATCATTTATTATCGTTGAACTACAACTTTTATGAATAAATGATAGTAAAAGTTTGATTGTGCAGTTAAAATTGTGAAACAATGTAACTTCTATTTTTCTTTTCTTGAAGAATAGAAAAAAAAAAAAAAAAAAAAAAGACAGGAAAAAATCATCTATATCCGTATTAAGAACCAATCACCAAATGTAAAAAAAACAAAAAAAAAACAATAATAATAATAAATAAATTTAAAAAAAAATCACCAAATCATTACAATCCTTCAAAATAGTTGAGACAATATGAAGAAGAAATGTCCTTCCATGTAAAGTCCAAAAAGACCTAAAAGAAATTTACAATCATTATCCTTAATCTAGATAACATATCTACAACGTTAATATTGGCCTTATCATAATGAAAAAAAAACACTACAAAGAGCATTGTAGTATCTACAATAATAATAATAGTAATAATATTGTTTAGTATATATATATTTTTATATTTTGAGAATCTTTTTTAATAATATTAGAAATAACATAATATATTAAGATATGAGAGGAGAGGGGAAGAGACTCTAAATGTGATAAGAAACGTAAATATTTCTTTATTGACTCTTGCTATCACTTTTATCAACGAACACTTAAGCTGAGATTTTAATCTCACCTCACTCGATATTTCCTTATTATTTTGAACCAATAAAACACAATATATCTAAAATAGATTTAAGTTTTGGAAGAAAAAATTATAATAAAGTTAAAAGAAGTCATATGGAAATAAAAAATAAAAGAAAATAAAAGAAAGAATAATTTTAGAGCCACACCTAATTTGAAAGTGGGCCAACATTCACAAAGCTTAAATGGGACCTCAAAAAAAAAGTGGAAATTTGTGGCAAAATTGAGAGAATTGGAGAATGAAGAAAAAGATCATGTTTGCTTGTTTATGCTTCCAATTGCAACACCAATCTTCATTCCACAAACAATAACCAAAAGTGGGGGAAATGGGTGATGTCTACTTTTTATAACCCAAAATAAATTAATTAATGGAAGAAAAATAAAAGAAATAAAGTCATTTTTCACTTCCAAATGGAAAGGCTTAGCATTTATCCACTTAGGATAACTTAATGATGGGCCAAAATATTAATAATTTCAACCAAAAGATTTCAATCTCACATATAGACTAGCATGCTTATAGTTTAAATGTATGGTTGATTACAATTCAACTTACATAAACTATATATGTTCTTATAATTCTTGACAAATGAATTTGAGATTTGAATCTCCTTTTTATTTTATTTTTTTCTTTTAACTCAAATAAACTCTCATGATTGAACTTTTAAATAATCTAACATCTTTCTACTGATATTGTTAGTATTGTTTAAAAATAATATTACCTATGAAAATGGTTGGTGACGTATTGGTTTCATTGTTTGGTGGTAATCTAATTCTACTATATATATTACAAAATTTGCATCACACATAGATCAGTGGTTGCTATTTTCGTTTATGAAAGCAAATATTTAAATTTATCTATTTTGATAATTATTTTGCAAGAAGAGTCATATGATACAAATTTTCTAGTTTCAAACTTAGTTTAGTTATATTAAAAGAGTTAGTGGTATATTGGTTCATTATTTTGCAGAGTCACAAGTTCAATCATAATTTCATTTTTATTGGACTTGATAATTGTTTATGTTTAGATATCATATTAGATAATTATGAAGTTTCATCTTAAAATTAATTAGTGATAACATAAATAATTTATCTTATGAAATCATCAAATATCTAATTTAGTTAACAAATTCTAGATTTAAATACCATTTTGATTAATTCATGTACTTCATAATTTGTCTTTTAGTTCGTATACTTCATTCACTCTTAACCCTTTAATTTAAAGGATAATTGTGTTTGTTACGACCACTCATAACCTATAAGTTTAAAAAGAGATTTATAATATAACCACTCATGTTCTCTCTATTCAAATAAATTTTTTGTCACAACCATTCATGACCTTTCAATCCAAACAATATTTTATTTTTATCGAACACCTTATCACCATTTAAAACTCCTTGTAACCACAACTCTTCAACAAAATCATTATATTTATAAGGGAATTTGTGTTGTATAGCAAATTTTCTACTCCATTAGAATTATAGCAACTTTTTAAAAATATTGCAAATATAGCAATTTTTTTTTTATAGACTCTATCAAACACTATTGATGAAGTCTATCAGACACTATTGATGGAGTCTATCAGACACGATTGATGGAGTCTATCAATCTGATTTTGCTATATTTATAAATATTTTCAAAAAGTTCCTATTTACTCAATTTTTTTGCCTTATCATAATATACATGTAAATTCCCCTATTTATAAACATAACCTACATTTATAATGGCCTTAGCACAATCTCGGGCTACTCCGATGTGTGTCAAGCGGGTAGGTATCGACCAGCTTGACCGAGCTGTTTTCAGGTAAACTAGTAACACAAGCTACACAAATTTACTCGTCTCATTCGTTAGTAGGAACGAACAAAAAGATATGGAAGAACATAGGATACATTTTCTCTGAAATTGTTTTCTATGGAAGAAGCCTGGGAGAGATAGAATTGTTGGCGTTGAATCATGGGGTTTGGGCCGCCTCTACAGCTGGGCTTTCCCTATTAATGGGCCTTAAACTTTCGGCCTGTTACCAAACAAAAATATAAAATATAAAACATATTCCGTTGCCGGGACTTGAACCCGGGTCTCTCGGGTGAGAGCCGAGTATCCTAACCAACTAGACTACAACGGATTTCTGCTATTTGATTTCGTAAGAAAAATATAAATTCATTGAATATAATTTTACGGATAAAATTTTGTACAGTAATGTCTTTGAGCAAAATATTTTTACATATGGCACAAAATTAAATTTAATTCATTTTTATAATAGGTTGAGTTTTATTAGGAATAGAAAATAATGTGCTATATAATAATATGAGAGCTAAATACCAATTTTTGGGATGGAAATTATGATCGTAAAATTAAAATAGATTAACATCAATCAAACAAAATAATCAATTACGCTACCAACTTAGATACCCAACATTTACTTTTAAATTGTATAATCATCTCTAAGTGTCCAATATAAATTTATGAACTTCTAATTTTATATATATAAAAAAAAGTATTTACACTTTTATTTTGTGTGGAGTAAATCCTACATATTTAATCCTTTTAAAAATGAACATATATATTAGACAAAATTAGTTTTTCTCTCTATGTAGACACTAGATTTTTTAATTATTTTGTATTTAATCATTCAAATTTTAAAATTTAATATTGCATATTGGTTGTGTTAACAAATATGCAACCACAATTACACATAAAAGAAATTAGTGATTAAAAAAAAAGTTAAGGACATAAAATAAAATAGACGGTGACAACGATGAAAACTAAATTCTACAAATAACTTATGATATTGAATTTGTTTGCATTTCATTAATGGTAAGAATGTTACATTTGGTATGTTTAATCAAAACATAATAACAATCATCCTACTACTAATGACATTTTTTAATATTAATTAATGACAATTCTTTTTACACAAACTAATGACAATCAATACACTAGAAAGTGAAACTAAGGTTAAAATACATTAATAAAATCACAAATAAAAAGGAAAAGTCCAAACAAACAAATACTCTTCATCACTAGTTTGAAGTGAACAAACTAGTGATGAATAGAATATACAATAGTTAAATTATTAATTAAGCCAATAATCTTATATACATTAGAAAGGACAAGTCCAAAGAAAAAGACAGATTTACCCTTTGCTTTGCCTTTTTTTTTTCCTTCAATTTTTCTAATAAACTTACCTTGTTTATGTCTACAAATCATCACCATAACAATTATGTTTTCAATTCTTTGTTTAAAACCTTAACCAAATTTATAGAAACAAAAAGAATAATTTTAGACCCCGTTTTATAACTATTTGTTTCATCATTTCTACCATAAATACATATTTCCTTAAGAAAGTAGAGGAAAATCAACAAACTTTTAAAAACAAAAAAAAAAATAACTTCCCAAAATTTGTTTTTGTTTATAAAAATTGGTTAGTATTCTCCTACTTTTTTAAAGAAAGATGAATAAATGGTAGGAATGATAGATCACATTGTAGGACGTAGGAAATTTGAGAGAAACTAGGTTTAAATTTGAAAAAACAAGAACAACAAAACCAAATAATTATCAAACAGGACTTTAAAAATTAAACTCTTTATTTCTAAAATTTGGTCAAGACTCAGAATAGATATATATATATATATATATATATATATATATATAACATTAAAAACACTATGGTTTTGCAGGAGACTTTGGATCATGGTGATTGTTTGCTCCTGTGCCAGGATAGTCATTGTTTTCCAAAACCATTCTTTCAAATGAATCTCCACCACTTATCTTCAAATCTCTTGCATCCTACAAAATAAAATAAAAATAAATAAATAAAAAACATAAAAAGACACTTCAATTTCTTAATCAAAGCTGTTTGGTTGCTGAGAAAATTCCAAAAAGAAAAAAAAAAGTTTCTAAAGAAAACAGACCTGAAAAATGAAATCTTGGGCATATGGGTAATCAAAATTTGGTTTGAGGATTCCTGTTAAGCAAGAAAATTAAGAGATTCAAATTAGAGAAATTGACTAGAAATTGAAAGAAAAATAAAGAGAAAATATTACTTGTGGTGGGAACAGCAGTGGAAGAAATGAGGAAGGAGAAACCTAGAAACAGAACCAAGATGTTAACTTTCTTAGCCATGTTTTCTTAGGAAACAAACAGGAAAAAAGGGGAATTAAGGGTTACAGTTTTGCAAGAAAAACCCATGTAAGCGATGATTTATATAAACACCAAAAAAAAAAAAAAATCAAAACCACGGGTGGCTAAAGTCAACTTCATGTTTTTATTTTTTAATTTTAAGAATTTAAACCTATAATTTTATAGTCATCCTAATAAAAAAAATCCTATTAAAAAAAGATATTCTAAGCTTAATTTTCAAAGCCAACAAAAACATACACATTTCATGCAAATGTTAATATAATATTATTAAGATTAAAGATTAAATAAACAAAAAATAATTACTAGGAAGATATATATAGATGGAAGAATATTTAAGTTATGTTCGAACAATTGACTGGTCTAAAAAATGATGTCTAATATAGATTACATCATATTTTAATTTAAACATAACATATAATAAAGAAAAAGAATGTAATTTATATTGGGCACATAAGTATTATTTTTTTAGATCATTATTTTTTATAGGGAAATTTGCATGTATATAATAATAAGGCAAAAAAATTGAATAAATAGCAACTTTTTGAAAATATTTGCAAATATAGCAAAATCAGATTATAGACTCCATCAACAGTGTCTGATAGACTCTATCAATAGTGACTAATAGACTCCATCAATAGTATTTAATAGACTCCATCAAAAAAATTGCTATATTTACAATATTTTTAAAAAATTGCTATAATTCTAATGTAAAGTATGAAATTCTTATATATATATATGTAAAAGAGAATCGTCGATAATTAGAAATGGTGTAGAATTTAAAAATAAATAGAAACTTATATTATAAATGATAAAAATGTAGCCATTACCAAATAAGAATATATTACGTGTCGATAAAATAGATGTCCGTCAGAAGATAGTAATTAAGCTTGTTTTTGTTTTTTTTTTCAGAAAAAGTAATTAAGCTTGTTTTGTCGTTTGGTTTGAATACAAATATCAACATTAAATTATTCAATCTACTTTCAAAATAATAATAATAGTAATAATGATATTCTCTTCAATAAATCATCATTTTTTTTTGTTCTTTTAATAATAATTGATCATGGATGGATATTGTGCATTTTAGAGTTTTTTCAAAAATATATATACTCCGTAGATAAATTTGAGAAGGTTGACTTTTCATACATGTAATAAAATATCAAATCTCTAAATAATATCATAATAATATTAAAATAATAAATCTAACAAATTATATATAATATCTTAATTTGAAGTAAAAAAAATACACGTAACCAATTTAAGATTAAAGTAGTGGAAATAAAGTTTAGGGGCGGTACAAATGGATATTACTTTTATTATCAATTTTATAAAACGTTGAATTTATTGCCTACGAATCACGTGGATTTAGATTTTACAAATTATCAAATAGTCATCCATCATGTTACTCAATGTTAATACAATGTATTATTACACCATCCAAATTATGTGGATTTTACAAATCATCAAACTATCATCAATTTAATATACTGCATTATTACACCACATAAATCAGATATTATAAATTGTCAACATGGTTCATGATAAAATCCTCCTTTTGACACCCTAATTAAACTATGAAAGTATGTTAAATTTGAAGAATTTAAATCTTTTTATTTATTTTTTTGACTTTCCACAAATATATATATACATAAAATTAAAATTAAAAAAAAAATCTAACAAATATTAAATAATATCTAATAATATTCTAAGGAATTGTAGTTTTTTTTTTTTTTTTTTTTTGAAATAAATGGTGGATGTTTATTCCTAAAAAAGTCTATAATAATAAATTAATATTATAATAAGGGGAATTTGCATGTATATTACAATAAGATAAAAAAATTGAGTAAATAGCAACTTTTTGAAAATATT
>JBBMEF010000018.1:10342728-10388464 GCA_037832685.1 Sicyos baderoa | reverse complement strand
AAAAAAAACTTGTAAATTGATACTATGATGAATATGAAGTTAATTATAATAAAAATTGACTTAATAATATATATTTTTAAAAAATTAACTCAATAATTATAAAAAAATATTAAAATGTATACATATTTATACATTTAAAGAGGAAAGTTAATTGATTAATTTATTTGAAGATAAAAAAGAGACATTAAATAGTTTATAGATGAAAATAATATTTTAACTTTTAACCATAATTAAGTTCTTTTATTTTAACTATTAAATATTTTGATCTTAAATTTAAAACAATTTATTTATTGGGGGTGGGAAACTCGAACTCATGATATTTTGGTTATTGCCTATTGGACATATACTAATGACACTAAGCAATTGCTCATGCTTTTTAATCATTAATATGAGTTTAATCTAAAATGAGATTCATATGGTATAATTTTAATCGCGAGCTTTAAAAATTTTCCTTCTACTTTTTTTTTCTTGGGAGCTTGATATTTGATTCATGAACTTTAAAATGTCTAATTTTAATTAAAATGTCTCTCAAAATGTAAATGTGTTACACTATTTTATTTTAAATTTTAAATTTTTTACTTTAAATTTTTTATATTTTGACTCATAAATTTTTAAACAAAGTTTTAATATATATATTTAAAAAATTAATAAAATAGTATTTATGTTAATTTAAATTAACAATTAATCATTTTAGATATAAAAAAACAATTATAAATATAGATCTAGAATCTTAGACAAAAAAAAAAAATCTAAAAATCTAAAAAAATTAAAAAAGAAATGAGCAAAAACTTTATTTATAAATATTGATTTTCAATTATATGGAGGAAAATAATAAAGATAAAATCTATTCAAATTATAGTAACTAAATTTGTTTTATTATTATTTTTTAGTTTTTTTTTTTAAAAAAGATTCATTTTTGTAATATATTAATAATATAAATATATAATTTAAAATAACAATAATAATAAATTTATATTAATCTAAATAACAAAAAAAAATAAAAAACTGCAGCATGCATGTAGAAAGTTGGTGGGGCAAGTTTGAACTATACTATGACAGGCGGGTGAGAGAAACGAGCGCGGGCTCCAGACCCACGCCCCAAACATGTATATGGGCCGCCGGGTTATATCATGTTGGGCCATACCCGGCGGCCGAACAGCCCCTTATATGATTTATGAAAAATGAAAGGGAGGTATTGAAGTGGTTTTGGAAACTAAAACAAAACATTTAGAGCCCATTTGGCCCATGAAGATCCTTCTTTCAGCCATATAGATAAAATAGGTTTTTTTTTTTTTTTCTTTTTGTTTTTTTGAGATTCAGATGCTAAACTAATAGGTTAGCTAAATGTTTCCAAGGAAAATACCATAATTAATAGATAATTTACAAAAACAAAGAGTATTAAATCACTAAAACAAAATTTGTGGAGCAATTCAAGAGAGTATGTAAACACAAACTGATGAGGCCTAGTCTATACAGATTAAAATATTACAAAAAGATATTTTAATTATCTGCTAACTATGGTAAAGTATGGATTTATGATTGCATGATCTTTTTATAAAATATATATATATATATATATCAGTAATCAACAAGAAAAAACACATCAAGTTGTTTTTAAAATTATATATCATTTTGGTAGTTTTTTAGTATAAATTGAGGAGAGAAACTAACAAATTTGGTAATACTGCTCTCAAATAATATGAGAGTCAGATACCTATTTTCGAACTACCAAACCATTCAAATTTGGTACTTCATGATTATGGAGTTGAAATAGTTTAACATCAAATAAGATAATCAATTGCACTACCAAACCATTCAATATTATTCAATAGTTATACTTTAATGTTGGTCCAACATTTTTAAATATAATGTTCATTTTTAGCTTATATATTTTCATAAAAACTTTAAATTGATCTTTATAATAAAGAGAATTTTATTTTGAAATATGTAATCGTTTTATTTTTTGATTTAATATGATCGAATCAAATTTGGTTAAAATCAAATTCAAATTCATCTTAGAAACAAAATTTGAGCTTTTAGCAAAAATATATAGAATAAAAATGAATATAAAAGACTAAAATAAAACATTTTTTTAGAAGTAAAATGAAGAAGCTTGAAATTACAAAATATTTTATATTTTTCTTAGATAATGACAACGACAAGGATGTTTGTTACCTTTTCCATGAACTACTTCTATATGAGCATGGGATATTATTTTCATCGCCATTATCGTCTAAGTTTTTTATTAGTTTTATGCTCTTTTATGTCTTAACTTTAAAAAAAAAAAAAAAAAAAAAAAAAAAAAAAAAAAAAAAAAAAAAAATTAAGCTTTATTTTATCCATTTATGCGGCCTTCTCAAAAAGTTTTGATTAATTTATGAGATATTTGTTTAAAGACTTTTTTTTGTACAGTATTGGGGGACTTTTTTTTTATTATTATTATTAATTTATGATAAATCAATATTGAAGGAAGGAGTGCAAATCTATAACCTCATTATTACTAGGTTATACAAGATGTCAGTAGAACTCTATTCTTGTTAACCAGTATATACAAAATTAGGAAAGTTAATATTTAATTTAAAATTAAAAATACACATTTTGTATTAGTTGAACTATATTTATCAAATATGTTATAAAACAAACAAAATGGGAGAAGAATTTTCAAAGTTTCAGCTTTCAATTATTGGAATTGTGTTGAATTGCTCACTATCCAAATTAAATTTACTTAGCCACCAAAATGAAACCCAAAGACCAACTCTTTAATTTATACCACATTGGTGGTGATTACCCAAAAGGATATAATAAAACTCTTTTATGTATTTGGCTTTTATGCTGGATTCTTTTAATTTAAGATAGGATCTTATCTTCTATTTTTTCTATACAAAATCTCCAAATAAATATCATTATCAAATATTCCTTTCTCAATTAAAAATATTATTTCAAAAAATAAATATTCAAATATTTTTTATAACTTGTGTAGAAGGAATCAAAATCTAGTTCAAATGTAATAATATGAATTTTTGACATAATTGTCCTAATAAGTTAATCATGATAATTTAAAATTGTCATAAAAAGCTAAAATTGTAGTACTATAAATCCAAAAAAAAAAAAAAAATCTTAATGCAATCCAACATATTTACACCTGGGTCATTTCTTACTTAGAGATCAATTTTTTTTTTTTAGTATATATTGGAAGCGGGGATTACAAATAACGATTTCAAGATTCGAACCCGTGATGCTGGTGTTGAACTGGTTTATAACTAACCAATGAAATTAATGCGCTGACTCATTCGATAACATCAATTCTTCTTAATCTAACTTAAGCTAACCTATTTACAAATTATAGAAAAAAAATCAAATAATGAAGAAATTGTAAGAATCGACCAAGAAATATATATATATATATATATTTATTTATTTATTTATTTATTTATTGGGTCACAAAAACTCCCGAATACAATTTCAAAGAAAACAAATAAATTATGAAATTTTGAAATAATGAATCAAATCTAATTTTTTAAAAAATAATTGCTTCAAATAATAAAAACAAAATTAAAACTCAAAACGTAAGATTTAAAAAAAACAAAAGAAAAAAAAACATGACGCAACTCAATGACAAACATGATTTTGAAGGGAAAAAAAACACGCACAATCAAAATCGCTTCCAAACAGCCCAAAGGGTATAATAGGTATTGTAGAAAAATATTATTACCTAAATTTTAGATAAAAAATAAATTTACAAATATTTTAAGATGACTAAATTTATAAATATTTTCTTAAGAGTGGCTATTCACCACAATTTGCCTATATTTATATTTATATATTTATAGAGTCATTGTGACCCTATAATTATTTTTTCTTATTCATTGCACATAAGAATACAAACAAACTTACTCAAAGAAAGAGAAAAATGTAGATCACAAACTTTTTTTGAACGAGAATATACTTATTTAAAAAAAAAAAAAAAAAAAAAAAAGTGATCGGAGCTACTCACCTAATTTTTTATATAAAAAATAATGAAGAGTATTCAATGGACTATTATTTTTACTATTAATCGGTTTCGAGGTAAAATTTTATATTTTCTTTAATAAATACAACTTAAGATTCACGAGTCTCTAGCTAACTAGGGATAATCTAATATATATATATATATAAATCATTTAAAAAGACATCCAAAAATGGGGCGGGCATATGGAGTAATTTCCCTTTTATTTAGATAATTTTTTGTTGATTTTAAACAAAATTAAGCGAAACAGCTATACATTATTATCGAATAATTTTAAACTAATTTCCGATATTCTTTTTTGACATCCACTAACTTACGATTTGTTTCTCGTCATTATCTTCATTCCCTATAAAAATTCCAAAATGATAATATTTTAATTTTTTCTTATTATCATTATCTTGTTTATATGCACTCAAATTTGTCATTTCATATAAACGATGCGACAAGCAAATTGTTATCAGTCACGGATTTAGTTATTATCGACTTTTTTAGAATTACAAAGTAAAGAATGTGTTGATATAATAAAAAACTTTCCTCCTTAAAAAATAATAAAACACAAAAAAGAATTGGTTTATATAAAAAAGAAAAAGGAAAAAGAAAAAGAAGTAAGATGTGACACATTTATTCATCAATTATTCATCTATTCAACGTCGAAATGTGTGGATGATATATATAGGCTATGTTTCATCTGCATGTGTTGCTTTTTTGAGATTTGGCTTAATTAGCTTCACTATCTCATCACACAATACCAACAAAAAAGTTAGGCATTGTGTATTAATATATATATATATATGTCCTTAAATTTGAATTTTACTCTTTTTTTAATGCCATTTCTCTCTTACAAACATTAGGTTTATATGTGTTATGATTCTTACCATATTTTTATTATTATTTTAATTTTCTCTTAATTCGTTTGCTACTCTAGTAGAAAAAAGTTGAAAGTAAGAAATTATCAATTAAATTTTGATTTGTAACTATTTAGCTTTTATACTTCTAATTTTATTTTATTTCATTTTAGTTTTTGTTTGTAATAATTTTATCCACATAATTCAAAATTCTTATTAATTATTTATTTGAGATTACAACAATTGGAGGTGGGAAGATTCGAACTCAAGACTTCCAAGGTTATTAGATGAACCATTGATGCCGGTTGAGATATTGTTTTGTTGGCTATTTTATTTAAATTTTGATAGAGAATCTAAAGTGTTAAATAATAAAAATTAATCTTGTTCAAAAAAAAAAAAAATTTATGTAACAACTTAGGTTAATAATAAAATATTATTATTTTCATTTATTAATATATTAATTACATTGAATAAGGATATATTTTTGTTTTTTTTAATTAAAAAATTATGACAAACTTTTTATTGTTATTATGACTACTTTATTTATTTATTTATTTATATATATATATATATATTTTGTGATTGTTCATACCAGCTTGTGTGCAACTCGATTAATGTCATGAAACGTATCGTCTAATCTTATAATATTTGAATTTCAATGAAATTTAAAGGAAATTAATTCTTAAGTAAGGGGTCATTATATACATGATTGCTACTTAATAGGTTTATATCATAAAAAATGTAAAATGTAAAGATGTAAAATCTTTATTTAAAAGAATTAATATTTAATTTTGTAGAAATGTGTAGTACATTTAATTACCAACTATATGCTTGTTTTGGTATTATGAATGGAGGCAATTATTTGATTAAAAAATAAATAAAAATGGAGGCAATTATTAATATATTAGTATATAAAGATCATTTATTTTTATATTAGCTGTTTATGTAATAAATATATACTAGAATGTTCAAATTAACCAAAAAGAATGGTATTTGTCATTAATCAAGAGCAGCAAGAAGAACTGTAAAAAAAAAAAAAAACAGCAAGAAAGAGATAGAGAGAAGCCATGGAAGATTGAGTATATGTTGATATTGAGAACAAGAAGAAGGTGGAGGCATAATTGTGTAACTCACTTCCTACAACCTTAAATCTCAAAATATAACAACTTATGACCTAATAGATTCTAGGTACAAATTCGACCCATACTAGGATCTCAACTTAAGTCCTTTACCCTAAATTATGAATAACATAATAAAAAAATTTTGAGATATATATGAATAATATCTTTGGTTCAAATAATAAATCCAAAACAAAATAGTTCAAATCCAAATTAGTAAATCAAAGTATTAGGGTACCAAAATAAAAAATAGTAAATCATAACTTAAATCCACTAAAAAACCATACATGCCTCTCAAATCAAGTTCATGCATAAATAAATAAGATTATAATATAGACTCAAAATTACATGCAGCGTAATAGAGCAAAGAGAGTATGAAAGCAAAATAAAAAAAGTTGTGAAATTAAATAAAGAAAAGTGTTTGTAGAGATTTGTGGTGTACCTTTTGTCTCTCCAATCTTAGGAGTGAAAATCTAGCGAGATTGTTCTATTCGAATATTATTTTGAGTTTTACAAATTGATATCAGAGCGGCATCATTAATTTTTAAGATACATCCACTATGAGATAACCGCCTCCACGTCGTATTTTAGCTTAAATTATATATTATGGTTGTTATCCATATAGTCTAATAAACTAGGAAAGATAACAGCCTCACATGGCAATTTAACCTAAATTATGTATTAGGATTGTTATTGAATATATAACAATTGGAGTGTGTTTCTTTGTCTAACTCATGAAGCCGTGTCCTCAATGAGGTGGCACAGTAGATAAAGGCTTGAGTTTTGAAAGTATACTCCCTTCAAAGTCTCAGATTCGAGACTCACTAGTGATGATGATGGACGTAAAAAGAAAATTGAGGAAGCCCTAAAATGAAAGAAAGGAAGAAAATGAGGGACCAAAACTACCAAAAGCAAACAAAAGAAGGACAGAAAATAATTGAGAAATTGGGTTGAACTGCAAAAGAGAGATGAACATTATTATTGAATTTATATTCCAAGTTGTCAATTCGAGTGAATCAAGCCAAAAGCCAAACTATATAATTAAAATTAATTTATGAAATCGTGATGAATTTGAATCCCTATGATTGAGACTTCTAACCCCACCCCTAACCTCCCACGCTTTTGCTTTCCAAACCTTAAATTTCTCTCTCCTTCAATTATAAATAACTATTTTATAATGTTATTCATTCTTCTCAATTTCTAGATAATTGTTTTTATTTCAAATTTGTCAGAGCTGGAGATTCAATTTATCTTACTCTAATATTCGTGTTCTAAAACCTTTTCAAAATATATATACATTTTTTAACTCAATAACATTTGTATTTGAACCAGTAAATATTTAATTATTATATGATATATCATCTTACTTTAAAGTGGATGAATGAATAATTTCATTATTTAGTTGTAAACTAGTTTAATACTAGTGTCACAAGTTTAATCTCGAGAATGGGTATTTATTCATTTTTTTCGATATGTATTAAAAAAAATCTTTTTTTTTAGGGAATTTGTACTCTATAACAAATTCTCTACCGCACATTAGAATTATAGCAACATTTTAAAAATATTGCAAATATAGCAACTTTTTTTTCAGATACTATTGATAGACTTTATCTGACACTATTGATGGAGTCTATCAGACACTATTGATGGAGTCTATCAGACACTATCGATGGAGTCTATCAGACACTATTGATGGAGTCTATCAGACATTATTGACGGGGTCTATAAAATCTGATTTTGCTATATTAGTAAATATTTTTATTTTTTTACTATTTATGTAATTTTTTTGCCTTATTATAATATACATGCAAATTACTCTTTTCTCCAAGTCGTTTGTTTTGAATTGCTTTATCAATATTATGATTTATGTCATTTAATATTTGGTCAAACTAGTAGTAATGGCTCATTTTCCCCTATGTTAGGTAGCTCTTTAATAATGACATGTTTGAGATATCGTTATGAGTATTGAAAATTATACTATTCATTTATTGAACGATGGGAGACAAATCATAAATGAAACCACAGATAATTTAATTTTCAAAACTTGACCAAACACACGCACGCACGAGTGAAAGTTATATTTAACTAAAAGTAATTTCATTAAAAAAAACTATTACATGTTGTGTTATTTACGAGGTTTTTAATTAAAATTAGATGACTGAATTTGAGAGTCATTAATCCTCAGCTTTGATATCTAGCTTTATACCATCTTAAATAATATAGCATGCAAGCTTAAAATTAATTGATAATGAAGGAACTAAGTCATAACAAAAATTTCACATTTTTAATGTGGGACGATGACCACAATATGAATATTTATAACATCTCTTCAAGATGGTGAAATACCCACTTGGATGGGGTTCACGCCCACTTTAAAATTTTTAAGCATTTTTGACTGGTTTGGATCGAAATTTAAAGGTCATTATCCAAGTTGAGCTTTGATATCATATCACCTCAAAATTAATTAATAGTCAGAAGAGTATCTTATATCTCTTATAAATATATTAACGAATTCTCATATTTCTAATGTAGAACAAAGACTACAAAATGAATATTTAGTTTTAAAATTTTAACTACTTAAAAGTTATGCTTAGGTTGATTCAGTTCTTCAATTTTATACAAAACCTCGTATTAATTATTTAAAGAAGAATTTAAATTTCTTTGAAATTCTAATACACCTAACATGGTCTACGTGAATTTAATTATTATGTTTCTAATTTTTTTTTTTTTTTTAATTCAAACAATAATATAGATGAGATATTGGAAAAGTGTTATATGATATACGTCAATTAATGTTGGTGGCGAGCTTTATTTTGAGGTATCATGTGAGCTTAAATAATAGTCCGCACAGAAATTTAATGAACAAACAATCAAGTAACGTCTGAAACCTATGAATTATGAGGAAGATTATACGGTACAAAAAAAAATATATATATATATATATTGAGACAAAGTATATTGTAAATAATTAAATTTAAAGAACCATTTTAATAAATTATAAATTAGGTCCACTTAATTTAAAAAGAGGATTTTACCTATATAACAAAACAAAAATATGTTTCACAAAATCAAAATTAATTCATTTGTAATATGTTGACATTTTTTGAAACATTTCTGATTGTAAGTCTGAATTAAGTTATATCACTAGTTAAGTTCTATTAGTGATAGAAATCAATCAATGATATACTCATTATATCATTGCTTGAATTTTCTATTAGTGATAAAACTCCAAATTGAATTCAATTACTAATTAGTAATAGAAATTAATATGTTATAAATGAATTATTTTAGAAATAGTGTTTTAAATATAATACAAGAGGTAGAATGTGCTTAAATTCTATCCAAAAAAATAGTGAAATTTAGTCAATATAATTTTGAAAATTTAAAATTAATTTCTATAATTTGATAAAATTTAAAATATAATATATTTCATTATAGTTCTACTAGTTGAAGATTCCACATCAAAATTTTAGAAGATCTCTCATCAATTTATAGGTTTGGTTTGGTAGATTATTTTTTTTAGTATAAAGTGGGGGAGGAGAACCACAAATCATAGAAATAAAGTATCCTAAGAGATGATTAGTTTAATAAATGATGATCACCCGCCTAGAATAAATTTACTATCAATTTATTAATATTAAACAAGATAACTAACTGCATCACCAACTCATTAATTAGTAAGTAACAATGATTAATCAATGCATGTATAAACTATCTTCTTTTTTTCTTGAAACAATAATATTAGAGGAAGACGGATTCAAAATCTACGAGTAGAGTTATACTCTCGTTGGCACGTCGGGTAAAGTATCCCGACAAAGCAATAATATATATATATATATATATATATTGTATAAATAATGCATTAATACACGTTTTGAGCGTATGAAATGGCGTAATCAGAAATCCCCAATCAGACGGAGAGGATCAGATTCTTCGTTTTGGGTGCAAACTTTTCTTCTCAAAGAGGCGATGCGAACTGACAAGTGGGTTCTTGGCGATGGCTTCTTCTCCATTTTCTTTTTTATTTTTACCCTAAATCCCATTTTCATTTTCATTTCCATTTCCATTTGATCGCATTGCGACACAGAAATCAACACCGCAAAACTTTTTCGCATGTGGATAAAAACAGGCCCGTCTCTACTCAATTCCATTACGTTTTCATTCTTGCTTAAACAGACAAAAACAACCCACCCACTGGAAATCAAGTTTGTTCTTCGATTATAATCCCTTTTCTGATTTCGATTTTGATTCGATTATCTCTGATTTTGGTGGAGGATTCTGTCGTTTTCTTCGTTTCTCTGCTAATTGCTCACTTACCCAGTTCTTCAAATCATGAATCGTGTTCGTTTTCTTTGTTTTTGAGCAGAGGGAGAAACAGGGGAACTGAAAACAGAGAGGTTTGATTCGTTTTCTTGAATGGGTTTCTTAGTTTCTCTCTTCAAACATAGGGGTTTTATCGTTTTCTTGAATCTATCGTTTCTGTTTGTGGTTTTTTCCTTTTTGGGGTTTTGTTTTCACTCCCCAGAATCCCGTCTTCGTGTTCTTAGCAAGGGTTTGGATGAAATCCATGGTGCTGCTCAGGATGATTGCCCGAGTTTTCTTCATTTGACTGATTTTGAAGCTAAGTGCTCTGTTCTTAAATCCAACAGCCCATGTGACACTCAAGGATATATTGATTATCTTTACATTTTCTATTGTGAGTATGGAAGTTTTAGTGTTCTTGGCTACACTCTGTTGTTTTTGTGGCTTTTAGTGTTGTTTTATCTGTTGGGTAACACTGCATCTACATACTTTTGTTCTTCACTTGAGAGTTTGTCCAAAGTGTTGAATTTGTCCCCTACAATTGCTGGTGTTACTCTGCTTTCCCTTGGCAATGGAGCTCCTGATGTTTTTGCTAGCTTTGTTGCCTTCATGGGGGATGGAACTGGTGATGTTGGGTTGAATACTGTTCTTGGCGGAGCCTCGTTTGTTACCTGTGTTGTCGTCGGAATCATTAGTATTTCGCTGCGGCGACGGGGAGTGAAGGTGAATAGATCTGCCTTCATTAGAGATGTTTTGTTCTTTCTCTTGGTTCTTTTGTCTGTTTTCTTGATATTGCTTCTTGGTCATATCAATCTTTGGGGTTCCATTGGGTTTTCCTTCATGTATGTTGTTTATGTTTTGTTTGTTTATGTCTCTCAAGCCCAATGGTTGAGTTTTAGAAGTGATGCTTGCCAACCCCTTTTAAAAGAGGCATCAAAAGATGAGTTTGAGGGTCAAAGTGAATCGAGAGATGATGATGATGATGACGATAATGGCGATGTTAGAATCGATGTATATGATCTTTGTTTGTGTTCGAGATTATCACCTTCTTGTCTTATGTTGCTTCGAATCCTTGAGATTCCTCTTTACTTGCCTAGAAGATTGACAATTCCAGCCATCCATGAAGAAAATTGGTCTAGACCTTATGCAGTTGCTTCAGTGATATTAGCTCCCCTTCTCTTAGCTCTTCTATGGACATTTAATCACCCGAGTGATGAGCTTCAGTCGGACCTGATCATCTGCGTCGTTGCTTTGCTGCTCGGAGTTAGTTTCGGAATTGTTGCATTTGCATCAACTGAGAACGAAAGCCCGCCGAAGAAGCGGCTTTTCCCTTGGCTTGCAGCTGGCTTCACCATGAGTTTAACATGGAGTTATATAGTAGCTCAGGAGCTGGTAGGCCTATTGGTTTCACTTGGCTACATAATGGGCATAAGCCCTTCAATCCTAGGACTTACCTTCCTGGCTTGGGGAAACTCTCTAGGGGATTTGGTTACCAATGTGACCATGGCCTTGAACGGTGGGCAGCGAGGAGCCCAAACCGCAATCTCTGGCTGCTACGCCGGCCCCATCTTCAACACTCTGTTTGGCCTCGGGATGTCTCTCGTGGGCGCTTCGTGGAAGAAGTATCCTCAGCCGGTCGTCATCCCCCCGGACCCGTATGTCATGGAGACATTGGGGTTATTGGTAGGGGGGTTGCTTTGGGCACTTGTGGCTTTGCCAAGAAGAGAGATGAGGCTTGATGCAGTCTTGGGAGGAGGCCTTTTGTCTATCTACTTGACCTCTTTGCTCTTAAGGCTGTTGCAAGCTTTTGGGTCTTCCCATTAGAACCATTTGAAAATTATGTGAGAAAGCATAAACAATGTAATTGTGTTTATTAATGTAACAATGTTGATGATGATGCAATTGGTTAGTTTTTGGTGTAAATCAATTCCTCGTTTGTTAGTTTTGTATTATCTGACTTTTGTAAGGTCTGATGAGATCTGTATTAGAATTCGAATCGACATCGACCAGATTTATCGAAGCTCAAGGATGTTAAATGTATATTGTAAGACATTTGAAAGTAAGTTTGTTTCCTTATGAATTTGATCAGAAATATTAAATGGAATCAAGGAATATTATTTGTATATTATACATGCTTTTATTTTTTTATTTTTTTATTTTCATTTATACTTGGTTTCTGGCTCTTGCAATAGGGGGCTTGAATTTCTCTTTAGTGTTCTGTATAAGTTCTTCTGGTTTCTTGGTATGAAAAATTGACTGCCGACCAAACAGTCTCGGGATTAGGATTATTGACCCAGCATCTATTTTTTTGTTTTTTTTAATGGTCGAGAATTGAAACTTCGATTTGGGCCCATTTGATAATTATTTGGTTTTTTATTTTTTGTTTTTGAAATTTAAGTGTATACTCACTCAAATTTCTTACAATATGTTTCACCATTCCTACTATGTATCCATATTTTCTTAAGAAAGTAGGAGAATACTAACCAACTTTTAAAAATAAAAACAAACATTTGAAAGCATTTTTTTTTTGTTTTTAAAAGTTGGTTAGTGTTCCTACTTTCTTAAGGAAAGATGAATATATTATAAGTACGGTAGAATACATTTGTAGAAAATTTGGATGAAAATATGCTTAAATTTTAAAAACAAAAAACAAAAAATCAAATGATTATCAAAAGAGACCTTAATAACTGGGACACGGTTCACTCTCTAAGCCGCAAGAGTGAAGATTAAGAGATGTCTACAAATTAAAGATACAAATGGATTTCAAACTTGAAATCTCAAGAAAAACATACTTCAAAATTTAAGTTTTCAACCACTTGCGCCACCTTTATGGGACACATTCTTTTTTATTGACCCATTATTATTATTTTATTTTTTTGTTTCTTTTTTAGTTTAAACGAAAATTAAGTGAGAAATTTGTATTTGATTTCTTAGTCGTATGCTTATACTTATGTCGGTTAAGTTTATTATTATTATTATTATTTTTGTTGGTAGTTGACCCAACATCTTTTAGATAACTTCTCAAAAGAAAAAACATGTTTTAGAAAAGTAAAGTTGAAATTGATTCTCCGATCTGAAAGTGCAGTGTGTAAAAATATGTTTCAGTAGCCTTGGAGCTTTTAAAAATAATTTTATTTATTTTCAAACATATAATAATTTTGAGACCTTAAGAAAGGTTTTTTTTTTTTTTTTTTCTGTCTATGCCAGTTTGCATGTACAAGCGGATCTCGACTGATACCCAATATTTGAATGTCAAAAAAATCTGTATGTATTAATTTAAAATTAATTCCTAAGTAGGTGGCCACTATAGGATTTGAACCCATAATCTTATACACCCCAAAGCCTTTTATGACCAATTGGGCTAATGGTTGACCTTAAGAAACGTTTTGTCATCACAAAACGTCGAAATATATTCCTCGGACCGATTATTACGACGCTCTTTTAAAAAATATATCGGTACCATTTTTAAAACCGAATGGGGCCTCTAAATATATTCTTTTTCATAATGACTTTGTTTTTTGTTTTTTTTTTTCTTTTGTAAGTAGTAGTAAAATACAAAAGCTATAGATAAAAGTGGTGTGTATAATCTTAAAAAATAATGAGATCTTAAATTTGATTTTTTTTTTTTTTTTTTTTAAGGAAATTATAAACATTATTTTGTTTTCTTTTCTTTTTTCTAAAAAATATAATCTCAACATTGATCAATTCAAAATTTGACAAGTCAAAAAAACATCCAAAAAAAAAAAAATTAAAAAAATTGTTCTTAGAATTTGACTAAGAATTCATAAATTTTCTTAATTTATAAAAGATGAAATTATTTTAGAAATAACTTAATCATAAATTTTCTTTTGGTTTCTTGTTTGTTTTGTTTACTACTTGTTATGTTCATTTTCCTGTTGCTTAGTCTTCATATATATATATATATATATATATATATATATATATATATTTGATTTGATTTGATTTAGTTTGTTCGATATCGTAATAATACATAATGGTTTTATATGTTTTGTTTGAAAATGTTAGGTCTTGGTTAGGCCATTGATTCTAAAAAGTGTTTCAAAAAAACAAAGAAATTTGAGGGATGCAAAACTTTTTTTTTAATATTATTAGAATTGGAGATACGTTTGCTTTGGAGTTAAAAATTTAAATTCAAAATTTGAAGAATATGTTTAGTTGTTAATTTGAAAACATACCGAGTACTCAATTGAAAACATACAAATCATTAATAAAAAATTAGTATTTCTTTAATAATAGACCATCATAACCCAACAAATATATCTTACTATATTTGAGATTGAAATATCCAAACATAAGCGATCAATTCAATAATTTCAACATTTTAATGTTGAGTTTTGATAAATTTTGGAAATAAAACCAACGAATAGAAAACACAACGGACAAATAACCACCAAAAGAAAATAAATGAATGAAAGTAATTTCTAAATATTCATGTACCAGCTAGCTATTTTGTGTATATTTAGTATTTTCTAAAAGTAATTTTGAATTATCCAACATTTTAATAGTAAAGCTAAACATAATGCGTTTGAATATCAAAATGTGTTCAAGTCAAAAATCAAAAATTTAAAAACTGTACAATAGTAGATTAGACACTTACCTCTTAGTTTGTATACATTGATGTTGTTGATGTATTTTGTATCATTTGGATCTCAAAATACTTCTTAGTTTTTTTATAAAGAAAAATTGCATAAGAATATCGAGAAGTTTATGATTTAATTTTCGATTGACTTTTTTTTAGTTCAATATTAGTTGAAGGGTGAAATTTCAATCCATGATTTGTTTACTTATCAATCTTTGATCTTTCTTGATATAAATATCCTTAATTTTATATCTTTTTTGTCATTTTTATTTTTATACTTTATTTATATTATTTTCGATGATTGCATTTAAAAGCTGGAATAGCTCAGTTGGTTAGAGCGTGTGGCTGTTAACCACAAGGTCGGAGGTTCAAGCCCTCCTTCTAGCGAATTTTTTTTGCCATTTTTTGATATTTTAAGAAAAAAGTTTGATACCAACTTTTGTTTGAGCATTACAAATTACTTTCCAACAATTGACAAACAAACATGACTAAGGAAACATGCCACATCAATGCTTGAAGCATCAATTTTCCTTCAAATAAATGAAAAAAATTGATCAATAGGGTAGTTCCATTAGTAGTTGGTTGTTTATGTAATGTAGACGAGATAATAGATTACTTTTTAGTACAATGATATTTAGAAGTTGTGAAATTCAAAGTTATGAGCTTTAAATCGATAATACATATCAACTAGTATTAGACTAAACCCGCCTTGAGAACTACATGAAGAGGCTGCCGCGTACAACCTACTACCATGTACAAATAAACACTTCCTACAATGAGAATATACAATGAGAATATACTTGAGAATATTCAATTACCAGCCAAAACCTACAAGGTGATTTGTGTATTAACTCACACAATTAAATGTAAGCTCATCAAGTAAACTTCTTTTTTTTTTTGCCACAACTGTACTAGAATTTCAAGTAAACAAGTAAAAACCAAAACTTGTTGGCAATTTTCCATTTGTTTGCGAGTTAAAGCATCACTCTGAATTCCCTTTCAAGTCTTGGACTTGAACCTTGAATAACATTATCCAATGCAACAGAAAAGCATGTCAATGGGAAAGTGTATAATATGTTACATATGCATCTTCCAATTGAGCTAAAACCCCCCTAAAAAAATGAGAATCTTTTGTTACTTGGCAGAGTTCAAGCATTCCATGAACAGAGAGTGATAAAATAAATCATCAATAAACAACTTGCTTTCAAAAATATAGGGAGAAAAAGTTAACATTACTGGCTATCAAAATCTGCAGGGTTTTATTAGGATTTCTTTGGCTGATCAGAAAATCCTGGCTACCAAAATCTAACAAACAGGCTCGAACAGAAGAAGCTTTAACGCCAAGCAACTAAGAGATTGATAGTCCAGAATTATTTTGTTTTCTTAGGCTGCTCAGCTCTGGCTCCTGCAATCTTACAAACAGGCTCGTCCTTTGACTGAAGGAGCTTTAACGCAGGATGAACCTTGAGGTCGCCCATAACAAGCTTTTGGCCAACATCTAACTCGCTCAGATCGACATCAATATATGGAGGAACAATATCGGCAGGGCAAAGGTATTTAACAGTCCTCTTAATTGTATTCAAATAAGATCCTGTAGAATTTTTCAAACATTAAAAAACATGGTCATCGAAGGCGTAAAAATGTATTTGTTCTGTCTTCTGAGGATTACATATCAGGATAGGCGCCTGTGATTTTTTATAGGAATGCAGGTCATTTTTTAAGTAATCCAGTTGCTTTTCAGAAAGTAAAAATGAAGAGGTAGCATTTTTTTAACCAATTTTACGAACCATTTCTTAGTTCATGAGAAACCGAGCTCGGAAAGAAATGAAAGAAGATACATGTGCATACAGAAAATAGCCCCACAAAATAGAAACCAGATGTGATATGATAAGTTGCAGAAACAGAAACTGGATCCTTTCTACTCAATCTATCAGAATATAGACCTGATGTTTCAATATAATACCAGCAAGCTTTTGGTGATGCTAAGACATTTAAATCCATTTCCTCATCTAGGTTGTGAATTCAAGGGTCCCAAAAACCATATCAATGATAGCTTTCATACCCGCCCATAAACGATCATATCTAAAAAGCTTCAAAATTGACCCTCATTGATCATACTTCATACTATTATTGCATAACATTTGTAGACTCTAAACGAAAATCGAAAAAAATAAGGAACTTAGTAGTGTAGCAGTACCTTTCCGCAATCCAGGACAAACATCTTCACCCCGGAATACAAGAGGTACATCAACTTTTAATAAAGCATGTGAAGGTGCCCTTATGAAAGTAACATTAAGTGGTGCATCTGTTCCCGCATGAAGATGAATCTGAACAGCCATGAATGGTATAAGTAAAAACTCGTTTTTCTCAAGCTAAAATATATATTCTCACAAAATCTTTTAAACAAATTCATTAATTAATGAAATTACAATATTGGATATAGATTACAAAAGATGAAAGAAAGGATTTGCAGTAGTTAAGTAAATCATAACTATAATTATAGAAAAGGAGGAAAGTTTAGAAACAACATGCAGAATAATGTTGCCAATGAAATTCCAATATGTTGAGTGCTTATCCCGAAAACATCCGTCCGTTCTTTTCAATCCACAAATTCCAACAAAAAGCCCGGATGAAATGCAACCATAGGATCTTCTTCTCCTTCTTGAAAGGTGGTCGATGAGAGTGCTGCAAAGAGGGACAAGGGCTCCCTAGGAAGAACAATAGGCATGGCAGATGGATGGCACACCATGAAAAATAACTAAAGAGATGCATGGCAGAGTCAGAATCAGCATGGCAGATGGATGGCACACCAGTGGGGAATAAAGCACTATGAGGGAGCCTCTTCTGTAACTTATCATGAGTAGCAATGGCGCAATGATTCAACTTCCACCATAGGAAGAATTTGATTTTATTTTTTGGGTATTTGCCTTTCTAAATGGTCTCATACAGTTTAAACTACAACCAAATGGTATTCTCACAAGATCTTACCTGACTTATAATCAAAATTAAACTAAACTCATCTTGGTATACAACCCTAAAAGTTCAAAATAACTTCCCCCCCTCTTCCTCCAGCATTGTGTCTCACCGGCGCCAAAAGAGGAACATTTGTGATCTCCTTCAATGATTTTTTCCGATCATCTCCTCTCCATCGATCACTATTCATCTCCACCAAACTTCTCCTTTCAACAGTTTGTCGGCGACCCACCTGTTGTACCATTCATCACCTCCGGAGCTTTTCCCAACAACTAAGCACAACTAGGCGTATGGGTTTTCTGGTGCATGCCTTTTTGGGGACAGATCTCGTTTCAGGTATATGAGTAATCTGGAGTTATCTCTAGTGAGAACCCTCATGACCCACATGTTGCTCTATTCGTTGGTCCACGCCATTTTTCCAACGATGAACCGCAACTCTGATGTCTGGTCTCGAATCAAACAAACTCCCCTTGGTGACCCACTAATGGGTTGCTTTAGATTTGTACAAATACAATTTTCCAACAATAATCCACCTTTCAACTTTTTTCTAACAGTTTTTTTTATTTGGGCTTGATCTGTTCACACAGAAGCCCACTCGAAACTCATTGGGGATTGAGTGTTGACAAACTCTCCTTTTCTAGCGACCTTCAAGCTTGGGTATCTCGCAAACCTTTTATTATTTTGTTGTGGTGTCGGTCTTTCATTTGGTATCATTTCGAGATCTGGTAATCATATACCAATTCGTGTATAGTAACCCCCCTCCCGGCTCCCCCATTACATCACAAACCGAAGGTGTATGTCTATGGTATCTCTGGTCTTTCTTTTCATAGAAGCACCATCGAGCTCCGTTTATCTCTCATGGATAGATGAGTTGTTCCCCTCTCCATACAACACCTACCAAAGTTGAGACAAAATGGATCTCACTCTTGCACATAGGTGGCTTCTCTTCTCTTTCTCAAGCGTCGATCTTCAACTACATAATCTAGTTTTTAGAACATCTTTTTAGATTGTTGAGAACAACTCCATGTGTCAACTCTATCTTGGGACCTCTTCTCAATGATTACTCAACATCAAAGATAAGAGTTATTCTATTTTTCGTCCATCTTTGTCCATCTATATCTCATTGCAGTGTGACTTAAGGCCTAAAGAACCATTGACAAAAAAAAAAAATATTGGTGAACTACTCAACATCATTGTCAATCTCTCACCTACACCAAGAATTCATGTAGGCGAGTATCCATTTACCATTACCTATTGGCGACTCTAGCACCTACTCCATAGGCACCACATAGAAAGGTAAAAAACAAGGACACCCGACGGTTTCCTTCTCACTTCATATCCAATGGCGTCATGGACACAAATCTCTTTTATCTTGGGTGTATTCGTTTGTTTTTTATCAAAAATTTTCGCTTTGATGTTTGCCAATGTAGTTGGCTCCTCTTCTACCATATTCTATTCCTCCCCTTTCTCCTCTATATATCAATGAAATAGTTTGTTTCTCATTAAAACAAAATCATGAAATTACAGTTTTAAAATTAGGGGCATAATGCTTTCAGCTCCACTAGAACCAGCAAAGTAAAAACGAGATGGATGCCTCGTTTGAGCACGAAATCTCTTACGGCAAAACATCAGATTTCCAATGTAAGATATTAACTTTCTCTTCTCAATTCAGTCCTTCCCTCCACCATGAAAGGATCAGCATTATTAATCCTCCTAAATCATCTCCCAAACTCAACATAATTTGAAACTTTCATCTAAATTCCTAAGCGAAATTTACAGAGAATGAAAAAAAGAACAAGTCCTTCCTACAAACAAGATAAAAGAACAGAGTACCTGCCGCGGTAGAACCCGAACCTTCTCGACAACATCCCCAGACTCGAACTCGGACAGAACTTCAAGATCGAAAACCCTAGAAAGAAAGAAGGAACGGCCGAGATGATTTACAAGCTTCCGAATCTGATTAGTCCGCACAGAGATGAGCCGCTTATTTCCGCCATGTTGGCCGTCCTCTTGCTCGAATACGATGCTCGGGGTGCGGCCAACCTTGCGCTCTTTGGCGGAAATGTTTTTGCCGGAGATGGAGCGCGGAATGGCGAGGATCGTCTCGGCGTACTTGGGATCTGGCGTCGGAAAACCCTCCAAGTACGAAAATGAAGGTTCGGGATCCGAATCGAGGGACGGGGCGGTGGCGGTGGCGGCGGAGGAAAACCGCCGGAGGAGGAGGACTCTGGAGAGAGTAGGGGAGT
Source organism: Sicyos baderoa (assembly GCA_037832685.1). Taxonomy (NCBI): domain Eukaryota; kingdom Viridiplantae; phylum Streptophyta; class Magnoliopsida; order Cucurbitales; family Cucurbitaceae; genus Sicyos; species Sicyos baderoa. The sequence continues at coordinate 10,368,374 of JBBMEF010000018.1, read as the reverse complement.
GGTAGAAGCGTAGCATCGGGCGGATAGGGATGATCGGAAAGGGTTAAGGGAGGGTTTTAGTGGAGAGGGTGGGAGTCCGTCGGAGCTGCCGGAGAGGTTGAATCGCCGCCGGCTGCCGGTGCCGTCGCCGGTTGAGTGAAATGAGAGTGAGAGGCGGCTGGAGTTCGTGACTGAACCCCTGCGGGTTTAAGAGCTCATTTTGGATCGAAGTTTAGGGCTTGGGCTTATTCAATCACCTTCATACTTCAGTCTTAGATTAAAGACAATTTTCAATTTTTAATTAGGGATTTTTTTTATGTTTAACAAAAAATATAAAATAAATAAATTGGATGAATAACATCATTTTGAAAAAAAAGAACATGCTTAAAATAAAGTGAATAAAGTAATTTCAATTAATTACAAACACATAAATTAACTAATTAACTACTTACAGACAATCAATTGAACTAATTGAAAATATATAAATTGAGCAGATTAAAATAAATACAATTAGATGAAATATTTTTAAAAATTAAAATTGGTATGACTTGCAACCGATAATTAATAAAATACTAATTCTTTTCCTCCAATTCAAATATGATTAATTTTATTAAAAAGTAAATAAAATAAAAAAATAGAGTCGTAAATCTTTGTGATAAAACACTAATTTGTTTCATTAACAATTCTATAAAGAAATATTAAATATTTCATAATCTATTCAAACACAAATTTATTATGTATAATATATCTCCTTGCATTCTTGAAATGATTTAGATTAAATCATCATTTTTTTCCCTTTAGAAGAAATTAAAAAAAGAATTGAATATTCGTTTTTTTAGTAAGGCTCCAAGTCTATCTTTGGGCACATGAACCCAATGCATGTTTTGTAATCGGTAGTTTTTAGGTTAACAACTCATTTATCTTATAAATTACTGGTAAGTCTTTTTGCTTTTGAATGTAAGATTGTCAACATAAACATACTTATTTAAAATGGGTTTATATTTAAGTTAAACTTTAAATCAAATCTTATTTTTATTTTTATTTGATCAAATGCCCGTTTGAATTTTAATAGTTCTCATATCTATTTGAGTTTAGACAAATTACTAATTAGCGTGTTCCCTTTACAAATATAAATTTATATAATGTTTCAATTTCTTAACAAGTTTCATCTTTATTTGATTCAAAAGATGATCTCAAACTAGTTTCTCTTGAGTTGATTTAGGTGCATTCAAATGGACTAGTTTGAAAAGACATTTTTAATATCAATGAAAAGTTTAAATATAGTGTTTTATAGATAATCATCGAAGAAAATAACATCCATTTGTAGAGTTTATTAAACGAGGTTGTGAGTTCAAGCATTTTTCATAGATTATTTTTAATATCGATAAATAACTTTTATGAATAGATGTTTTTGACTAAAAATGATGTTTTTTTTTATAATATCAATTTATAACTTTTAACATTATTAATATCAAACTAGTTTCTCTTTAGGTTGAGTTTTTTTTAAAAAAAAACTGTCACCTTTAAGTTGATAATTTCTTCCATAGTTCAAACTAAACATTTGCGTCAATATATTAAAAACTTTGAATCAAACCAACTAGCGGGGATAGCTCAGTTGGGAGAGCGTCAGACTGAAGATCTGAAGGTCGCGTGTTCGATCCACGCTCACTGCAAAATTTATTTTGAGTTTTTATGCAAACAATTAGAAATTTAGTGAAATGACCATTATACCCTTTTGAGATATAAAATGTGAGATGTATAATTTTACTATTTTTTACCGTTAAATTTATGAAGGTCTATTACATTTTTGTTCTAAACGAGTTAAATTTTGAAGTTAATAAAATAAATAAATAACTTGCCCAAACTTCAATTAAAAAAAACGTTATAATGCATGTTTTTATGCTTTATTATTTTTATACTAAACCAACATCTTATATTCTTTTAATACAAATTAAAATGTTTGGGTTAACAAATTTTTAAAGTGCATGGTAAGGGACTTGTGCCAAGTTTTCATTCTTTTATTTGTCATATATTATTTCCATAACTTGACTTGCATGCAATCTCAGCTAACGACCATTATTTAAAAAATCACTCTATCGATCTGACCTCCAACACCACCCCCTAAAACCTGACCATATCTAGCAACCATTGCTATCAATCTCATTTGTTGATAGAGTCACGACTCGATCACCTCAACAACCCGATCACACGAATGTTCTACTATGACAATCAATGAACCCAACTACTCGATCGTTTCATAACTAACTGTTAATTAATGATCAATTAGGGATCAACCCCTTAACAACTCAAACACCACCTGTAAATTCGACTATTCCACTAATTCGACAACTACACATCGATTACGATCTGTTCCACTACAACAAAAATCAATTTAGTTGACGCTCACAAAACGTCAATTATATAGTTTAGTTGACGCTTCCAAAAACGTCAACGAATCGACTGTCAACTAAAGTCATTATAGTTAGCACTTCAATAAGCGTCATCAAAACAATAATTGACATGTGTGCAATGTCAATATCATACGTGATTGACACAAGAAAAGCGTCAACGAATCGTTTCGTTGACATTGTATAAACGTCAACAAATATTTTTTTTGACGTTTAATGTATGTCAATGAAAATAATAGTTGACAGTTTATAAACGTTAACAAATTTTATAATAAACGTCAATGTATGCATTCTTGTTGACATGTATTAAACGTCAAGAATTTTTTATTTTTTTTGGCAATTCCCTAGGTAGGTGGCCACCATGAACTTTGAACCCATCACTTTATGCACCCTAAAACCCTATTTGACCAATTGAGCTACTACATGATAGTTGTACTGTTCATCCTAACAAATATATCATATTCCATAATATATTTCATTCTAAAATATAACACATTCTAAAATACACCTCATTTTAAAAACTACTCAATTCCAAAAAATATGCCAACTATTTCCAAAACTTTAACTCTCATAAAGTTTTAACTTGTTGGTTGATATTTTAGGTTCGAGAATCTTTCAAAAGTGACACATGCAGTCTATAAAACTATTTCAATGCATCTTAACCTTGAAAGTAAGAGAAATTAGAGAGAAAAAGAGCATAAGTTGGCACCTGCAATCCATAAAACTATTTCTAGTTGTAACTAAAAACTAAAAAATTAGTTAGAAAATAAAATTATTTACTCATACTTCGTAGCTTATATCATTCTATTTTTTCATAAAGAAAGTATATACCTAATGTGATATCTAAGAAATATACCCAAAATACCTCCGAAATAGAACGCCACTTTTGAATATTTGATGAACAGTGACGAATTTTCAATATCAACATGAACAAATCGAAGCGTTGTGTAGAATTAAAAAATTGAAAAAACAAAAAAAATCCTCTAACTTCTACTTGCAAAACATCTTTCAATTTTCAAAGTTTAATTAGAAGTTTTGTGTATTACCTCCATTGACACTATTTTGGACAAAGAGTCGCATATATCCAAAACAATACGATGAAGGAAAAGACAAATAAGAAAATGAAAGCGAAGATAAATTCAGAGGAAATGATAGAGAAGACGATGTGAAGAACAGAATGTGGCGAAGTTGAAAATTAGGGCAAGAAGAGATGAGGAAAAGTAAAATTAAAAAAATGGTATTTTTAAAATTTTGGTAAAGTGTAACCACGTACACATATTTCATTTACTTTTCTATTCCCGCTTTTATTTTCATTTTTCTTTCATAGTATTTCCATAAAAAGCTATCCTAAAGACTAAAATGCTATTAAAAATGATATTTATCGTAGTGAAAACACAATTTATGTTATTAAAAAAAACACACGTACAATTAAAATCTTTTATTTAAATTAGTTTTAATACTTTAATTTTTAATAAGTAGTAATTGACGTTTTTTTTAATATTAGTTGAGGGTTTTTTAAATATTAGTTAACGAGCATAAAACGTCAACCAAAATATATTAGTTGACGTTTTTTTTAGTATTAGTTGACGTTTTTTTTTAATAATAGTTGACGTTTTGTTTTTAATATTAGTTAACGCGCATAAAACGTCAACCAAAGTATATTAGTTGACGATTTTTTTAATATTAGTTGACGTTTTCCATATGAAAATTCTCAATTTCTTAGTATTAGTTGACGTTTTTTTATATTTAAAGTATATTAGTTAATATTTTTATTTTAAAACGTCAACTATTTTAAAAAATAGAGCGTCAACTATATTATTTTTTGTAGTAGTGTTCACTCCAACGATCATACTTGCAACCTGACCACTAAATCAATTTTTATAAAATATTAACTGATTATATTTATGTTTAAAAGTACGATAAAATATATAGTTTACAATATTTAATTTCTAAAGAAAAATTAGAAAAATAAATTAGATTATGGTGGGAACAAGAACAATAATTCAATGACACACTATCGTATATTTATTGTCCAAGAGGTTATGAATCGAATCCTCAAACTATTATAGAACTCAATAAAAATAAAAAGTAAAGTAAAAAAAATAAAATTAAGTTATGTCTTTTCCACAAAATTAATAGGGCCTTTATAACAAGAAGAATATTTGAACAAACTCCATGAACGTCCACCCCACACGTTAAGGACATCACACAATTCTTGTGTCAATTCCATCATCAAAGAAAGCAAGATATCAATCGAAAGGATTGGTAGTGTGTCACCTTGGTTGATTCGTTGTAAATCAATTCAATTTTATAAGTATGAAATCTTAGAAATGGTATTTAACTCCCATTTTACTTCATTTTCTAAAAAAAACTCTAATTTTATTTTAGAGCAGTAGAATCATCCAGGTAAAGTTTGTCGTCCCATCTTCAACTCGAACTAATGAAAAACAAACCAAATGAGTCAGTGGTGCAATGATTTTATTATTTGGTTGTAAGTCAGTTCAACACCAGCGTCACTTCCTGAAATTAGTATTTGTAATCCACTTATGGTAATAAAAAAATTAAACGAAAAACAAAAAATTAAAAAATTAAAAGTCACTCCCTTTGCACGTGGATCTCACACCCCAATTTCCCTCCCTTCACCAAACCCCATTCGTAACGTCTCTCTCTCTCCCCCTCACGAAACTAACGTGTAGCTTTCTCACTCTACAAAACAAATCCCACCAATAATAATAATAATAAATAAATAATATAATAATCGATTAATAATTATTCTTAGACTAAAAAAAAAATATTATTATTATTATTATTCTTTTCCACATCATTAAATTCCTCATTCTTCAAACACACTGCATGCAGAAAACGGTTACACAGAAACTCACATGGCGGATCAAGAAGATCAAATCCCTCGCCGGAAACCCCTCGGGAAGCGCGCCGCCGCCGCCGCCAATCGGCTGGACTCCGACTCCGCCGCCGTTGCGCCTCCGGCTCCCTGCGGCGCGTGCAAGTTTCTCAGAAGGAAATGCGTCACCGGCTGCATCTTCGCGCCGCATTTCGCCTCGGATCAGGGCGCGGCTCGCTTCGCCGCCGTGCATAAGGTCTTTGGAGCGAGTAATGTCTCTAAGTTTCTGCTGCATATTCCGGTCAGCCGCCGGAACGACGCCGTCGTCACCATTACCTACGAGGCTCAGGCGAGACTCGCCGATCCTGTCTATGGCTGCGTCTCAACTGTACTTGCCCTACAACAACAGGTCCTCTTTTTTTTCTTCTTTAAATTATTTAATAATTGTATACTAAAATTTAACGAATCGTAGAGTTTATTTAAGATTTTAGTTTTAGTTCTAAACAAAAGTTAGGATTGGTTTGAATATTTCACATAATATTGTACATGTTGATTGATCTATTTGTAAAAATTAATAAAAGTTAAACCAAACTAATATTGATTTAGGGGGTTGGAAATAAAATAACAAGTAAAACAGTAAAAAAAATTTAAATAAATTAAACCAAAGATAAATTTCGATTATTGGGTTCAAACTTAGTGGAGTTGAAATGAATTAATATCAAACAAAATCAACTGCACCCAAATGCACGTAGTAAGTTTGATGAGATCCTAAACTTTAAATTTTTTTCATATAAATCACTAAAGGGTGTTTGTTTGCCTTATAAGAAAAATTTAGATCGAAGATTTACTAATTCCTTCTTGAATAACTGTATACAAATAAACTAAATTCAAACGAGTTTTGTACTACAACTCTCAATTTCTAATTATTCAAAATAACTCATCTAACTAACTCCTCATCTAAACATCTCGCGACTTTACGACAATAAAATATTTATTAGACACAACTCTATAAGACTTATATGAAATTGATTTTAAATGATTATTATGGATTGAATTTATCACCTCTTAATTTATCAACCTTCTTCCCTTAACAAACTAAGACCACTTCATGATGGCTCTACTGGACACAAAATTGAAAAATAAAGAACTTAATAAACATTTTTTTAAAATTTAAGAACGAAATAAATAAATTTGGAAGTTCATGTGATTTCTTGATTACATGTTTTTTAGTCTAATGATTGAAAAAATAAAATAGGTAAAATATCATTTTGATCCCTCAACTATTATACAAATTCCATTTTGGTCCCTTAATTTTTAAAAGTCCAATTTTAGTCCCTGAACTATCGTTTTTGTTCCATTTTAGTCCATAAACTTTTAAAAGTCCAATTTTAATCCTTGAACTTTCTAAAAAAATTTAAAAGTGGTCCTTGGATTAGAAAAAAAAAATCTTAACCTCGATTAAAATGGATGAGATGTCCAAATAATAATAAAAAAATAAATTTATTACCATTTTAATTATTTTCTTTCCCAACTCTTTCCACCCCTAAAAAATAAATTTATTGCCATGCAAGCATAGGATGTTTGACAACGGAGATAGCCTGCCGTGTGGGATTTAAACAATCATACGGGCCACATCAATTCCTTGTTTGGCGTAAATTCTCATTCTCCACTTTCTGTCGTCAATCCACCATTCAAGACTTATTTATAACTCTATAATCTATCAAATGCCTAATATATTTTTAATTTTTAAATTTACGGTATTTAGCTCCACTTTGATTGGCGAATGTTTAAAATCCTATTAAATATAAAACATAGTTTTACAAGGATTTGAGGTTAATTTTTTTTTCTAACTCAAGATTACTTTTAAACTTTTTAGAAAGTTCAATGATTAAAATTGGACTTTTGAAAGTTTAGGGACCAAAACAGAACAAAAACAATAGTTCAGAGACTAAAATTGGACTTTTGAAAGTTAAGGGATTAAAATATAACTTGCAATTTGCATGATAGTTTATGGACCAAAATAATATTTTACCCAAATAAAGTTATTGCCATAAAAGATTTTTTCAAAAAATAATTACCAAAAAAGAACATGATGTATTCTTTTTGAATTCCAGTACTATTATATTTGATTTTCAATCGTTTTTAACAAAGTAGAGAATTCAATGTTGCAGTTTTTTTTAGTAATCTATGAAAGAAACAATATAAGTTAGGACAATCGATTAAATAATCACTGGACAATTACATACTTTAGGTTTGTTTTTTTTTTTTTTTTTGAATTAATTACATACTTTAGGTTAATAAGTGACTTGTAGGAAATTTGTTAATATCCCAATTACGAATATTAAGGCTTACTTTATATATTGATTTGGTTTATAATTTTCAAAAACCAAACGATCATAAAACAAAGTGAAAATTTTCATTTATGTTTATAGCCAACAATGTAAAGATACAGTGAACTTTCAAAATAATAGACACCAAATAAACGAAAAGGCATCATCAAAATCCAGAATACTTTTTGGAGATTTGCGGGATTTTGCATGTATATTAAGAAAAACAGCACAAAAAACAAAAACAATGAAAGTCTATCAATTTGCACTGTTCAATCACTCAAAATCAATTAAACGAATAGAATTCTAATGATGGTAAAATAGAAATTTTGGGCAAAATATGGTATTAATGAATTATTTTGAAAAATGTGCTACAATTATAATGAAGAGTAAAAAATATGCTACGAAGGTCTATTCATCAAAATTCAGAAATAATGCTATAACTTCTCATTTGATAATCGCCAGTATTTGTAACATTGGTTTATCTATTTCAGGTGGCATCTCTGCAGGCGGAGCTTGCGGCGGTTCAAACTCAATTGATAAGCAACCGGTTGGCATTTGCAACTGCAATTCAAAACTCACAGCCGCCCCAAGTCGGAGTGCTGCAGCCAGCTTATTCCAACAACTCCTCCATCTCTGTTTCCGCTTCCACCTCCGCTCATAACGCTATCAACTTGAGTAGTTTTGCTTCCAATTACGACCTTCCGACCGAGATTGCCCCATCTCCCCATCACTTGGAGCATCTCCATCTCCCCCACCGATCCATCGAAGAGGAGGACGACGAGGAAAATAGTCAGTTGCCTTCCATCTTTGCCGACGAGTTACTGCGCCGGAGATGAATGAGACCCTTCACCTTTGCTTTCCATTGACAGCCCAATGTCTGGAGATTCAGGCTTGGAGAAGAATAACATTGTTGTGATTTCCATCTGTTTTTCCTGCTAACTATAAGACATAATCAATGTAGGAGGAAAAGAAATCCTATGGAATCAAGTTTTGAAATTGATGTTCTACTTCAAAAGTAGAAGTGCAACTTTGAAATCGGAAGATAAAAATAAGCAAAATATTTCTTTTTATATGTGACTATCTGAGCAGCTTGCGCATACCTAAACTATTGTCCCGAAACATATGGCCTGACTCTACAATATTTGGATATCAAGAAAACTCGTAGAAAGTTAATTATTAGGTTGGTGGTCATCATTTCTTAATTATCCAAAGCCCTTTTGACCACTCGATCACACCATGATGGTTTAAAAACAAAGACTATAACTAACTCATTTTGGATACTCAGCTTCGACCAACTCTAACCATACCCCTACTTAAGAGCATGATAGTTACACCAATAAGAGGTGACTCAACTAGCTGTGTACAATCTGATAACCAAAAGGTTTAGGTGGTTCAAATCTCACACCCCCAAATAGTGTTAAATTCAATAATAAAAAAGCATGATGGCTACTATGCATAATTACTAGAATAAACATTATCATTATTTGTCACATTAATCCAATCTAAAATGATGTATAAAATAGAAGGGGAAATGAACACAAACCATTCTGAATTCTTTTCCTTCCCATTTCCACTCCACACTTTACTCATGGAACTATGTATTTTCTGAAGGCAAAGTTCCCAAACAGCACGAACTACCACAGAAGCATTTCAAGCCATCATGCTTTAGTCTGGTATCACCATAACTAAATGTCAGCTCTTCATCTTTTGATATGTCTCTTGACGCATAAAAACAAAGGCGAGGCAACATAACGCCTGTGCTTCTCACCAATCTCGTTGCTAGATTACCTCCATCACAAGAGTGATTTATAAACCGCGCAACATTCCCAATCCGGGTTGCATCGATGTTCATTCGCAAACATGCCTTTCCAGATGGAAGATGCTCTCTCACAACGAGAAGAGAAGAAGCAAAACGCCCATCTTTAGCACGTGCATCATATATTTTCTGACGCCTTCTTGCTTCTCCAGTGGTCAAAAGTTCACCTTTTTATGCAAAATTCAGTTGCATCAAGTTCAGAAACCCTTAACACGTTAGAAAAACTATTTCAATTACAAAGAGATTAAACACGATATCTCTTGAAGACTTTAACTATAAACAAGCTCGCACGAACCACAGCAAAATCATCTACATATTTTTCTGAGAAAGCTAATTGTTTTCATCTAGTAATTATTCATCCTTGATTGATTAACGTATAAACAAATTGATGGGGGAAGGCATTTAAATTCAGTACACACATTTTAACAATCACTACTGAAAATGCAAGAGTTCGGAAACATTCGATATACTAACTATTCTGGCAGTGGCACTGGGCCTTAACATTCGATATAATTCATAGTTGGACCAAGAACACAAGTTTAAACAGTGAACATATGAAAACATATACATATATAATTGTCAATATGCTAGCTATTTAGGACTTCACTAAAATATAATCTTCCAAAATGATATCCACTTGTTCAATTTACGCAATCTCATTAGTAGAAGCTAAAAGTCTCTAAGGTATGCTTTCTCTAAGTCTCGAGTTAAATACCCATGACTGAGCTTAATGGTTAAATCTCACGTAATAGCAAAGTAGATGGAAGCATTAGTTCTGGACTTCAATTCAACAATGAGTTCTTACTCTTATATTGATCCAAGAGAATTTAGTTCATACTTAGAGTCTTAGACTAAGTGGGTGATTGTTTTCTCTTTTTTTATACCTGTGACTGTCCGGGCCAGCTTTCGCGCACCTCGACTAGCCTGACCCTACAACATTTGGATGCCAAGGAGACCCGTAGGAAATTAATTCCCAGGTAGGTGGCCACCATGGATTGAACTCAAGACCTTATGCACTCTAAGACCCTTTTTAACCAATTGAGCCAACGGTTACTAAGTGGGTGATTATAAGACATCAACAACTACAACTACCAACAATACAGTTCAAAATAATGGAATATTCAAAATAAATTAAGCCACTCAATCACATTAATGCAGAATATGAAGAACAACAAAGCAAATCCATAAAAAAGAGTACCTGCATACTCACAAACAAACGCCCCTTCTTCGATAAGCTCATCCGCATACAACCCCCATCCCTTCTTCCGATCTCTCAAAATCCTCAACCGAACACGAATCCCCCTCTGAGTCAACCGATTCCCACACTCCAATCCACAGCAACACAGCGGTCCGCACTCGCCGGCGACATCCTCCAGCCCATCCAACCTCAAACAGGGGCACTGAAGCCCGGACTCCTGACAATCATCACAACCGCATCCCCAAACACCGAAGCCCCAATCACCATCGATCGGTTCGCCCTGGAGACACGGCGATTGGGAATCGGAATCCGAGCCCCAGCATTGGCGGTTGAAATCGCGGGCGGGGACGACGGCGGTGGGGGCGTAGAGGAAGAAGGCGTAGGGGCGATCGTCGATGGGGTTGTGGAATGGGATGGGGGTGGGTTCTGTGGATCTGGAGGCGTCGAGGGTGCGGCGGAGGGTGGTGGATTTGGATGCGGCGTTTAGGGATTTGCTACAGAGTGAAGTGTTTGCGAGCTCGAGTGGGGTTAGCCATGGAAGGACGAGGTGAGCGCAGTGCAGGAGACTGCCATTTGAATTTTGTTCTTCTTCTTCTTCTTCTTCTTCTTCAGGTTCCATGGTTTTTAAGCTTTTTTTCAGTAAGGGGTGCTGCATATTTCGTTTTTAGTCTTGATTATCAAATGTCAAATTTCAATTTCCTCCTTTTATAAATATTTCGTTTTTAATTTTTTGTTTTTAATTTTTTAAAAAATAAAATAAATAAATGGTTTTAAATTTTTATTTTTAAAAACTTAAAACCAAAAAACATTTATCTGTTTTATTTTCGAACATCACACGTTTTATTTTAATTTTCTATTATATTATTTTTGTTTACAAAAATTGTTAAAAGTTATTTTTTTTTAGTTTTTATAATTTTTTTAATATTTTAAAAATATTTATAAAATTTTACATCAAACAAATCAGATTTTAAAAAATTAAAATTATAAATAAAAAACGAAATAGTTATCAAACAAGGTTAGCTTTCATATTTATTTAATTTCAATATATTATTTAATTGGTTATTTAAGTTTTTTTCTTTTTTTTCTTTTTTGAAGTAAAATCTGACTCGTGAACAAGTGTGAAGTTAAAATTGCTCCTATAAGCATTTTTTCGAACTAGAATTTCATCTTAAATGTTATGAGAGTCAAATACCGATTTTAAAAATTCATGAGCATGTTGTCGAACTAGATTTTCATCCAACAAATAAACACTCCCATACCCACTTTGATGATTTTTTTTCTTCTTTATTTTTAATCTCTTTTTATCTTGCCACTTCCACTTTCCATCTATACTAATCAATTTTCCCTTTTTATTTTTGAGAACAAAATAAATTTGTTCAAATTTTCCTTTCCCCCAATATTCTTTACAAATTTTCTTGGAAACTTTTCATGTTTTTCTATCAAAATCATTTCTAATGAAAAATTAGAGATAATGTACAAATAAAACGCCAACGTTATTATAAAAAATGTTCATGTTAAAAAACAACGCTTAAATGCAAAATAAAACAATTAGTAAATTGAAAAACACAAATATAAATAGAACACATATACAGAAATGATTAAATTGAAGGAAAATAAAGATAGTGAGGAGACTAGTAAACTGAAAAACACATAATAATACTGAAAAACAATAAGAATGAAAAAACAAATACACGCCCACCGTGGGGCTCGAACCCACGACCACAAGGTTAAGAGCCTTGCGCTCTACCAACTGAGCTAGACGGGCTTGGTGATCAAAATTAACAGTTTATTATATATATGGTAATTTAAGCAATCATAAAATACAATCAAAGCTCTAATTTCCGTTAAGGGTTTAGTTATATAAACAGACGCATATTTTGATGTATCTATTATTTGTGATGAAACTAGATTAGTATGTTTGTGTATGCGTTACTTGTAGAAGAGAACACGAGATTAAATTATTCCTTGGCTATATGTAGAGATGCATTTGAACTGAAAACGATATTGATATGATGATTTCTTTGTTTGGTGGTAATCCAATTTAACAGATCACAAGTTCGATTTCGATAATCAGTACTTATATAACTCTCATTTATTTGAGAGTAATATCTTTTATATGGTTTGTAGTCGCACTCTCCCTAATTTGTGCATTTGAACATCCGTACTTTGTTTGGATGGCAGCTAACTTTTGTAGTCAAGAGCACTCAATTAAATAGAGTGTACTCATGAATAGGGGTGTACATGGTCCAGGTTGCGTAGGGTTTAATGATTTTTTTGTACTAATCCAACTTTTTGGGTTGGTCAATTCGCCAACCCGTCCAACCCTATGCATAAATGTATCCCAACCCAACCCAACCTTAGATTTTCGGGTTGGGTTGGGTTCTCGGGTTATGTTACCCTCATTTTTTCCATCTACGATTCAATTCTTAGACCTACAAATATGTTTTAAAAAAATCCATGATACTATATCTCGACATATTTCAACCTATTACCAATCTTATTAGTACATATTCTTTTTTTTATAAGACTTACAAAATATGTTAAAAATTTATCTTACATACATACACATATTATATATAATATTTTTAATCCGGGTTGAATTGGGTTGAACGAGCCCAAAATTTGTCAACCCAAAAACCAATCAAACCCAACAAAACTACAAATTCATAACCTAATCCAACCCAAAAAAGTTATAACCCAACCCAACCCTTACAGTTTGGGTTGGGTAGTTCGAGTTGCTCGAGTTGTCGATTTTTATGTACACCCCTACTCATGAATAGAAAGATGAATCCTCAAATTTCAAATGTTATTAGACTAATAAAATAATAATAACTTTTTTAGGGTCGTAAAGTTGACTATTCTTTTCTCTCTTTTCTTGTCAAGTTTTTTTTCTCCCTCCCCACAGAATGGGATATTTGTCACAAATATCTTACAATTATATCATATTGATTGAGCTCCGAGCTTCCATAAAAAATGTCACCTAGAAGCTTAGTGGCAACAACCAAATGTAAAACTGAAGGACCAACAAGTAGAACATTCAAGATTACCAACCAATAAGGATGAAACTCTCACAATATAAGCTCCATTTGTAGCCCTGTCAAAAAAAAAAAAAAAAAAAAAAATCGAATTAGTTGGATTTTTTTATATATATTTTTTTGGTATTTAACCATCAATATTTGGCTTAGATCATGAGAGTTTAAGCAATTAAAAAGGTTACAAATTTATTTATAATAACGGCTTATCGATTAATTTTCTACATATTTTTTCAACACCAAAGAGTTGTTCATAAAAATAATCAAAATCATCGAAATCTAACTTCTACTCTCTCATACACAAAATATATATACCAATTGCTCGTTAACACTATCAGATTTAACTTATATGCTTGATATTAGGTTTCAATACTATAGGTACTCAAAAAAAAAAAACATTTCAATACTATATTTGTTCATATAGTGTAAAAAAAAAAAAAATTGATTTGTTGTGTGGAAATAATATTCAATTTTTATTCATGTAGTTTTTCAAAAAATTGAAGTTCTTTTTTTATGAAAAAAAAAGTTTAAACGATATTAAAGTATTATCAAATAGGTCAATATACAATGATTTTATTATTTAATTGTAAATTAGTTTAATATCAATGTTATAAATTCGATCGCTAGAATTAATATTTATTTCTCTTCCCATCATATAATAATAAAAAAAAAAAACTTCTGAATATATTTGTAAAAAGTAAGAAAAAAAACTAGACCAATTTAAATGGAGAAGAATCTTTTCAAAAAAAAAAAGAAAAAAAAGTAGAAAAACATTTAATTTGGATTTTGAACAATGGAAAAATAATGGAATTAACGTCTACAAACAGAGCACGTTACTCCGACAGATAGCAACCTGGCTTTTCCAACAGCAGACAAAGTGGCGTTGGGCCATCACGTGATCATCACGCGCACTTTCAAACCCACTCACTTTACCAATTTACCCTCCTCCCCATGCTAGCCGTTGCAGCCCTTTTCTCCTATGTTTTTTTTTTATTCTTTGAGATAGTTTGCGCCAATCTCAACGGACTATAATATTTGCATGTTAAAAAAATTTATAGGAAATTAATTTTTAAATAGATGATCACGGTGAAATGAATTAAAGTTATCATCTTTCGAACTTTAGACCCTCTTTAACCACCCGAACCCCTATGAGTTTTTTCTCCTCATGGTGTGGCCCGCGATTCTCAAGGGCAAACTCGTAATTTTAGTATCTCTCAAACTGTAGTTTTGCCCCTCTTCCGCGCTCAATCAAAATCCACCAAATCGGAAATTTTCATCACTTTCTCACTCTCACTGAAATTCTCTCTCCTAGGGTTTAGGTTTTGGTTTTCATGGCTTCTTTGTCCTCTGATTCAGGCTTCAAACACGAAGCCGGTGGCTGTAGCGCCGCCGCTGGTGGTGGAGGAGGAACGGCGGAGTCGTCGGAGGTTGTAATGGCGAACGATCAGGTTTTACTGTATAGAGGATTGAAGAAGGCGAAGAAGGAGAGAGGCTGCACTGCCAAAGAGCGCATCAGTAAAATGCCTCCGTGTGCTGCCGGAAAACGGAGCTCTATATATCGTGGAGTCACTAGGTAATTTTGATGTTGTTACGGCTTTGTAGCTAGTTGTGTGTTTAATTAGTTTTCGAATTCTCGACATATTAGCGAATCGGATGAGTGTTGAATTGTTGGTCTCTGCTTGGATTGTGTTCAATTCTGAACGAGGTGAGTTTGTGTTTGTATTGGGCAATTCTGTTACTATGAGACAAGGTGTTAGGATCCCACTATTGTCCCATGTTAGAAAATATGGAGTGTCCTCCAAACATTTAGCGACTATGCACGAGTGTCTCGGTAACCTGAGCTAATGGCCACGACAGTGTTTTCCATTACGTCACACACGAAAACAGAAGTTGATTTCAATAATTCTCACGTTGGTGATAGAGCTGGAGAAATGGCTTGATGATTAAGTTTTGCTTTAAATCCAGAGCAAAACAAAAGAGGAATGTTTGGGATAGTGCTGATCTGTTTGCAGTTGTGGTTTATACTATGGAATACAAACAAAATTGTCCCACATTGGAACATCATGCACATATAAGTGATGATAACCATCTCCATTGGTATTAGGCCTCTTACAAAATCATGTGAATTTATGTTCGACAATATCATAGATTCAGGTTGAGTTGTCATCTTACCATAATTATTGGTTCATGAGGTGAGGCAGGATTTTTTTGTTTATGAACTAGAAATAAGGGCAGAAAATGTATAGGTACTGGGCATTGTAATCATCATTCTTTTGAAGTTGCCTACCTTGGCATCTTATGAAGTCAAGTAGATGTGGGCAATTCATATCAGTGCCGTAAGATTATCAATTGTTTGTTTATCTAAAAATAGGTTTTTTTTTAAAGAAATTTAATTTATTAGCAAGGTTTATTATCTGACATTGCTTGTGATGTACGCCTGCATGTAAATGGTTTGGTTATGTTAGGCATAGATGGACTGGTCGTTATGAAGCTCATCTTTGGGATAAAAGTACTTGGAACCAGAACCAGAACAAGAAGGGAAAACAAGGTCTCTCTCTCTCTCTCACGCACTCAAACACACAAATATTGGGCCTTGTTTGGTTTGCCGTTTGGAATACGGGAGTTTGGAATAAGTTGTTTGGTAAATGTAAAGATTCTGAGGATTCGAAAACCTAATCTTTTAAACAAACCAAACAACATTCTTTTTATTTTGGATTATCAATACAACAAACCAAACACCATAATCAAGATTCCGGGGAATTTGATTACGGTATTGGATTCTGGGGAATCTGGATCTCAACCCGCAAACCAAACAAGGCCCTTGTGTGTAAGTGATCTCTGATTTGATTGTGATTAAAAAGTACTGACGCCGTTTTTATCTTTTGTTTCTATTTTAAATGTGCATGGAACTGGCCTATGATCGATCATTCCAGTGTATCTTGGTAAGTTAGTATTCTGATCTCTTTTCCCCTTCATTGTTTTTAACATTGACTGAAACTGGTTTACTTTTCCCATTACACTTATTTTGATAATAAATAACATGAATTTACAGGAGCATATGATGAAGAAGAGGCAGCTGCTAGGGCATACGATTTGGCAGCCTTAAAATACTGGGGTCCTGGGACTCTTATTAATTTTCCAGTGAGATGTCATTTAGTCCCCTTCCCCCTCAAGAAATGGAAAAATGAAAAAAAAAAAAAAAAAGAAAAAAAAAAAGAAAATTGGTTCTTTCATGACCATAGTTTCTCATTAATTTTTTACGTATACTTTGAAGCATATATTTATCTTTTTGGTCTTGCAAAGTTCAGAGTTACAAACTGCATTTTGTTGAAACTTTAAATTGTGCAACACTCTACCTTTTGATAAGTGTATAAAATTTTGATGTTCTAAAATATTACTACCGTGCAGAGTTCTGGAAAAAGTATTTAATATTTGGAGAAGTATTTTTACCATCCTACTTGTATGCTTGTTCTACTCGACATTTCTTTGTGTAGTAAGAGATGGAATGGCTGCATTTTGCAGGTGACTGATTATACAAGGGACCTTGAAGAAATGCAGAATGTTTCACGAGAGGAATATCTTGCATCTCTAAGGAGGTAGGTAAAAACTGTTGAAACATCTTTTGGTGGTACAATCTGCTGTTGCTTATATAATTGTATACTTCACAGAAAGAGCAGTGGATTCTCTAGGGGAATATCTAAATATCGTGGACTCTCAAGGTAATCTTTCACTTACTAAAATGTTAATTGTTTTTAACTTCCTGTGGTTTATTTGAGAAAATTATGTCATAGAGGGTGACCTCTTCTGTACCCTCTTGATATTCATAAATATATAGGTCATGATTTTATAATGACCTATAAAATCATATGATTAAAACCTTTTGTAAAAACCTTTTTTTTAGTACTCATATGATTAAAACTATTATCATATTATGTAATGATTTGTCTTTTTAATTGTGTTGATAGAAACCAAATTTCATCTAGGGCATACAAAAAGAGAGCTGCAATTCTAAACGTTATGCTTTTTGTAGGAGTGCCCAAACACAGATAATATTGTGACAGTAATTTTTGATTGCATGGTTTTATTAGCTTAATTATGAACAAATGATAAAGAGGAGATGATATCTATTTATTTTTTTGTAAGGCGTAAGGAATAGCTAGGCAAGTTACTGGAATTGGAAGTTTTTTTGGGGAACATGATTGTTGGTGGTGGTTCTAAATCTTGGTTGAGTTATGATCTTACACAGTATGAGGAAACCCTATAAAAGGATAAGCTTGATATGACCAAACATGAATTGTATTGGCTGTGACTCCGGAAGACTGTGGCATGCTCTTAAATTAAGATGATACACTCAATATTAGGATGCTTTGTATTCAAGGGACCTTCTTTTGATGTTATTATTCAAACCTTTAAGATATTGTTATTTTACTATTGTGCACCTGCTTCCATTTCTGTATTAGAGTCCCTCCCTCAAGATAGAATAACATCTTTGACTCAGTCCACTATTTGCTTTCTGTTCAGTTTTCTTTTTCTGCCTTTAAATTCTCTATGTATCATTGAAATTTTGATCTAGTGTGATTGTTACATTATTGTTGTGGCTTCAAATAGAAATCTTGATAGAGATGATGCATACTTGTGGTCTTATAAATTAATAGTATCATCATTTATATGTCTTGCATTTTGTTGATCTTTGTTTATCAACTAGTCGATGGGACCCTTCATTTGGTCGTATGCCGGGCCCTGATTACGTCAACAGCATAAATTATGGTATGTAGTCTAAAATTGTTGTTCTCTACTGGCTTTCTTTGATTGCGAGTTTATACTTGAGATAAGAAGCATTTCTCTCATATTAATAATAAACAGTACCTACCCTTAATGTAATTTTAAGGTGCTGGAGATGATCAAGCAACGGAAAACGAGTTCTTCCACAACTTCTGTATTGATAGGAAAATAGATTTAACAAGTCACATTAAGTGGTGGGGGCCCAACAAAACTCGAACTGCAAGTGCTGGCTCAAAGTCATCAGAGGAAGACAAACATAGTTGTGCTGGAGAAGTTGGCAGTGAACTCAAAGCTCTTGGACAGACCACCCGTCCCACGGAGCCA
The DNA here is from genome assembly GCA_037832685.1 of Sicyos baderoa. Taxonomy (NCBI): domain Eukaryota; kingdom Viridiplantae; phylum Streptophyta; class Magnoliopsida; order Cucurbitales; family Cucurbitaceae; genus Sicyos; species Sicyos baderoa. The sequence continues at coordinate 10,349,663 of JBBMEF010000018.1, read as the reverse complement.
TATGAGATGCCTTGTTTGGGTACATTACATGGGATAAAGAAGGTTGCTTCCAAGGTCTCTGCTTTAAGCATTTTGTCACGGTCAGCAGCCTACAAGAGTTTGCAGGAGAAAGCTTTGAAATTGCAGGAAGTTAAGAATGAGATCGATGAGAACGAAAATAAAAACACTGTTGACAAGACAGATCATGGGAGAGTGGTTGAGACACATATAAATCATGGTGGTGATCTAAGTGAGAGTTATGGGGTTGCTTTCGGAACAAATGGTGGATTGCCACTTCAGAGAAATATGTTCCCCTTGACTCCATTCTTAACTGCGCCTCTTCTTAGCAGTTACAACACTGTTGATCCCTTGGGAGATCCCATTCATTGGACATCTCTGGTTTCTGTTCTTCCTACCGGACTTTCTCGTACAGCCGAGGTTAGCATATTTACTATCCCTTGGAGAAAAGTCAAAATTTATGGTGGATTTGAAATTTTGAGATGACTTTTATATGGACGAAAATTACTTTTAGCAAAAGAAAATTTTGTGGTGTTTGGTTTCTTGAGAGTTTTCTGAAAGTTCTAAAAAGAACTAAAAACATTTTAGAGTACTTTTGAAACAAACATTTGATTATTGCTCGTCCGAAAATTTCTTATATAAAAAAACCTAAAAACATTTGATTATCATTTTTATTTTTTTAAATCAACAACATATGAAGGTATATTTCTAGTGAATGAAATATATTGTCCCCAAAGGGTGATGGAGTTGGTTGAAGACTTGGGCTTTGAAGGTTTTCTCCCTTCAAGGTCCCAGGTTCGAGACTCACCTGTGACATTAATTTGTAGACACCTCATGTGTCTCCATTCCTTCGATGTCTCCTGGTACCTGGCCTAGAGACGGGCGTGGTTACCCTTGTTTAAAAAAAAAGTGAAATGAAATATATCATGTTGCTTTGAATGGGTGTGAACTATGTTTTTGTTGGCACTCTTATGACCTAAGTTCCATAATGCAGGTTACAAAGACTGAAACCTCTTCAACTTACACTTTGTTTCAGCCTGAAGAATGAAGGTCAAGGAATTTCTCGTCTATCCCACAATGCAGTTTGAGTTGAACAAATTTGGATTGCATCTCGGTGCTGATATTGCAGGATCTCTACATGAGAACAAGCTTTTAAGGAATAGAGGTTTACATAAATCACAATATCACAAGAACACGACAACACGTTACGTATCATACTTACCATCTCGGAGGCTTTCTTGATTTTTCCAACGTGCAGGAGAATGAACACAAAAGGAACCCTCATACAGTTAAAGAAGAAAGGAAACATAAAGTCTTGAAATATCACACATTTGTTTTATATCATGCATTTGTATCTGTTTGATAGTTATAGTTATAGTCATATTCATATAAATTTAATTTCTTTCTCGAATGTTTGTATAACTTGTAACATTTATATCGTTATTGATATCAAGATCTCGCTGCCGTTTTTTGTTTCTCTTAGTTTCTCCATAGCTTACTGATTTCCAGTTTGTTTTTGTTGGAATCAGAGATATTGATTGCATTGTTTCTCATACTCATCCTATTTCTTTTAACCAAATTTCTGTTTTTTACGCCTAGCTATCTGGTGAACATAGCTGGAAGGATCGGAACGGCCGGTATGTTGTCTTCGAATCGACACTTTGATGACATTGAGAAGGTAAGTTTTTTGTTATCAAATTTCAAATGACATCTATTTCTGTAGTAATTTACACTTCAACATTTATGTTTTTTGCTTCTGCTGGAGTATTTGTTTTACCTACAAATAGAATACATGGATTTCTCTTCAAAAACAACTTGTAAGTCACTAAATTTTGAGTACTCTTTTATCTCCACTTTCCTCTTTTATTCATCTTATAGGCTGTTGTAGAGGGGGCAGTGGCCATGGCCTTCCTAACTTTTGGAATTTCTTGAAGTGGACTCTATCCACACACACTCATCAATATTTGAAAATTATTATGGCATGCACATAACCCTCCAAATAAGAAAATTATTATTTTTGTATATATAAGTGGGTTCTTTATTTTAATATTATTTATCTTATCCATATAAGATAGTAGTCCCTAATTTGTGATTTATTTATTTTATTATTATTTTTATATTGAAGTAGTCGTTCCAAAATAATTTAAATATTCTTCATCCAAAATAATTTAAATATGACCCTTTTTTTTGTATATTATTATTATTAATGAATATGCCATAATCATATCATGATTTATAAAACAAATATTGGAATAAAATAGATTGGTGATGCATTGGTTATCTAGTTTTGTAATAGTTTATTTTAACTTTATGGTCATTAGTTGCGCGCAACTTCGCCCAAATAAGTATGGATATCAAAAAAAAAAAAAAAAACAGAAAGTAGAAATTAATACAAAAAAAATTACCTCTTTAGTTCCCAAGTTTGGATTTAGTTTCATTTTTTTATCTATGTTTCAAAATTAAAGACTTATTTTATATTTTATATTTCAATAATTTTCACTAATTTAGTTTTATATATTTTTTAAAAAAATTTAAATTCACATAAAATTAAAATAATTAGTTCATCAATATATTGAAACTTAAAATTAATCTAATCATTATTTTAGTAGTATACCTTACTTTTCTTTTTTTCTAAGTTTTTTTTTTTTGTTGTTGCTTTTCAAGAATTTTATTGTGTTTGGCTTTATATTTGATTCAATTCAAATTTTCATTTTTTTTTAAATCAATAAATATAAGGGTGGAAGATTGAACTTTAAGATGATAAAATTTGTTTCATGCATTGAACTCATTCAAAACAAAAAAAGTTAGTCCATTCCAATTTACATTCAACACAATTATGAATAAAATAAGAGACTATATTATTTTTGTACTGATAGAAGAAAATTAGAGGTATAGTAAACCTAATAATAAAATTAAGAAACTTTTTAATAAAATGAAATATTTTCATACTATCAACTTCCTTGTCAAAGGGTACATTAACCAAAAGAAAAAGAAAGAAAAAGCCTCCCCCTAAAAAAAGTAGGTATATATTAGAACTTGGAAGATCAGCATCCAATTTTTTTCAAAATTGTACAACTCAAGTAGGACTTCCTATGCCTGCTAGAATATTCCACCTACCACAAAACTTATCCTAATTCCTATCTAACTTAAAAAATAAAAGAGAGAGTTGTGTTTGAATTTTGCAGTTGAAATATCTAGGTTGGATGTAAAAAACACTTCCAAAATTAGGTATCTTTTAGGTCAATTTACCATTTTAACCCCTCACTAGTTTAAACCTTTTTTTTAGAATTCACTAACTTTAACTTGATTGCAATTTATTTTATATGCTTTTAAAAAGATTTCTCTTTTGTGGGATCATCTTACTTAAAATGCTATATGCTATGATATTGTTTTCATTATGCTAAATTGAAATACTCTATTTGTAATTTTGCATGCTCCTTACTTGCTTTATCAATATAATATATCTTTTTTTGAAAAAATATAATTTTAAATATATATATATATTATTTGAACGGATCTCTTAAAACATTTTTATGTGGCAAAAATGAGATCAAGCAAATAACTCATACAAAGTTTCGAAAAATATAATAAAATTGGATGAATAAAAACTACTCATTTTAATTTCTAAACTTTCACTATTATTTTTAAGATTACAAAATAGATATATGAAAGTATTCTTTGAAATAGAAAACTACAAACAAAAATTGATCAAATAATACTTTTAACTCTTCTTTTTGGGATTTAAAGTACATTCATTTGCATGATTGAGAGAACAAAAACGGTGTGTTTTCATCTACCGATCTCTTCCTCTTATTTCGCTTCACCATTTCATCTTCTTCTCCAATTTCCAACTTGACTCCAAAGAGTTTCAAGTTTGGCTTCTTCGTCATCGTCTCATCTTCCTTCGCGTCATCGCCTTCAATGGCGAATTCGTACTTTGCCACCAAATCTAGAAGCTCTCTACACTTCTTCTTCATGTTTGTGAGCTCAAAGCTCAAGACTCCATTCTCATTTTTGAGCCTCTTGTTTTCGTCGATAAGTGTCGTGTATTGATCAGACGACGATGAAGTCGATGACGACCGTTGAACTTCGTCGAAATCATCTTGATGTGCAAGTTGGATTGCTTTTGCATTACTATTGTGTGGTAGCTTGCTGCTACATGCTTTTCTCCTACGTATTTCACAAATTCTTTCTTTTCCTCCCTTTTGAAACTTGTCATTGCAAAACTCCCATCGACTAGTTGCAATTTTGTGAAATCCCTAGCATGTTAAAATATTATTATAATAATTAAAAGTTCAAAATCATAAAGAAAAAGACATTAACATTTTCCTTATTTATCAACTTGAAAAAGTTAGTACAATCTTTCAAACATTGAATCAAAGCATTTCAATCTATATTGGCCGTGGAATTATTTGTATCTATGTTCATCATGTGGAATTTTTGTATCTATTGAAACATGATTGATAATAATTTCAAATATTATAGTCAAACATAATGATCTTAAATAGGAAAAGCTTTTTAACCCTTTAAAAATATTTTTCATCATAGGAAGTGATGGTTTTTGTTTCTTTTCCTTTTAAGTTAAAGCCTTGAATATCTACTTGTTCCTATATTCTTTTTTTTTTCCACTTAAATCTTCTTCTTCAACATTATTTTTAATATTTCCTATTATTCCAAAAAAGAAGAAAAAAAACAAATAAACATATTTACAATAAAAATAATCATTGCTAACCAAATTCTAGAGTTGAGTGAAATTAAAAAGGCCTTTTGACCGAGTATAGAGTGTATGAGCTTGAGAGGTCTGCTCTCCCTCAAAATTTCATGTTCGAGGCAGTTGTGAGGATTTCTTTTTCAAATGATCTATAATTTGACTTTAGATGTATGTCAGGTGCCACGATCTAGAGAACCTTGAATTTAGAGGATCAGACAGCTCCAAATTCCCGAGTCACAAAAAAAAGGAAAAAACATGTTTATTTTATGAGGAGTAAGAAAATAAACTTACATATGTATTAAGTTGACGAACAAAGCTAGAGAAGTTGCTATGTTTAAAGACCGTAGGAAGGAGATCTCTAGCGAACTCCAATGGCTGCCACACGATGAACGTCGTGCCATCGTCGTTCCACGATATAACGTGGTCGGTGGTCGGATCCTCGACCAACGTGAAGGTTTTGGCCAAGAACGGCGGCGGAGTTAACTTAAGCTTTTGACACACATGATCTATGCCTATAGCTGCCTCCCCCATTTGAGGAAAATGAACTAGTAGAATTGGAAACAAATAAGATATATAGAAATGAGATAGGTAGAAATTAAAGTTAAGAAATAATTAGAAGAATTTATGTGTTTAATTAGGAAGAGAAGAGAAGAGAAGAAGGGCAGTTAAGAACTCCCAACCCCAACAATAGAAACCCAATACAACTCCACAGTTCATGAGAAATGCAAGGAAGAGTTTTTTTTTTTTTTTTCCTCTCTATCTTCTCAAGAAACCCAAAATGGAAAAATAATTGATAAATTATATATCCCACTAACTCAATAAGAACTTCTTATATAATACTAACACCATTTCTTTTTCTTTTTTATATTAATATCATACACCTAATTTCCTTTTGATTTTTTTTAATGCAACTTTTGTTAATTCTTTAAAATGTATTTAGGCATATATTTGATAGAAAATCAGAATTTTGTTCTATGTTTTAGATTGAGTGAGTCAAAAGAATTCAACAAATGTACTGGTTAATATACTCACAAAAAGCATGATTTTTAGTACAACAATAATATTATGATCTCTAGATCGTTATGTAAATTTTTATATATATTCACTTTTTTGAATTGGTTCGAAATATTCATCTTTCTTTAATTGTATCTAATAAAATAATAATAATAATAATTAGACCTTTTGGATTTTGATTTCATTTCCTTATTTAGACACCTAGTACATTTTATACAAATTTTGTTAGCTATGAAATTCGACTAAAAGAAACATCTAGACTCGAATGGTGAAAATCAATAAACAAACCTATTAACTTAGAAAAAAACCCGAAAAAGGCTCAACCAAGTAGACCTGACCTAAGATAGGGGTCGACAAAGACCTGACCCACTAAAAAATCGGGCGAAATGGCCGACCCATAAGGGTCTGACTCAAGACCGATCCTTTAGGTGAGCTCGAGACCGACCCACGTAGAGGTCACGTATTCTTATAAGGCAAGTGTCGGACTCTCCCTCCGACGTGTGCGCTTACCTTTCTTGTGGTGCTAGTAACCCCATAGAGGAGTAGCCTAAGACATGCAAGGGTGCGCACAAGAAAAAGAGGCAGCCACATCCATTATAGCCAAAAATATAACACCCTCATTAGCTAGGGATGTGAAGGTAATTACAATTTGCCATTAATCCACAATTAAATGGGAAATAATGTCCGAAAGTTCTACCAAATGTCTCCAAATATAAAGTCTAAGGGAAAATAATGTAATAAGTCAATTCTAAGTTTAAGAGTTTTATATTTTCTATATATTCTCATCACATTCGAACTTAATTAGGCATTAAAAATCATGTGACTCACACCGTAATATTTTAATCCTTCTTGATTTAGAGGCACGACGCCCCGTATAAAAATCACTAATTCACAATATTTGATTTGAGAGTTCCAATTTTTGTATCAACAAGAAGTTGTTTTCTTTTCTTTTTATTGAAGTATTATACTTTTTTATAGTACTTAAGTAATATAAATTTAATCTCGAAGATTATTATTATTACTTTCATCCTCAATATATACTTGATCAAATTCTTAAATTTTTATGTCTAAGTTTAATGATCGGTCGTAAAAATCCGAATTCATAATCTTTTAATCATGTATATATTTACCTTGAATTAAGGGGAATTTGCATGTATATTACAATAAGATAAAAAAATTGAGTAAATAGCAACTTTTTGAAAATATTTGCAAA
>JBBMEF010000018.1:10299231-10342628 GCA_037832685.1 Sicyos baderoa | reverse complement strand
AAGATATTATTTGTTATTAAAATATTATTATTATAATTTTAAAAAGAAAGTTGTTAAGATTTTTTTTTTTTTTTTTGTCGCGTCTTTAACTGACGTTTCGAATTCGCGTATTTCCATCAATCGACGCGTCGTTTTGACCGTTGACTTGGAGTCGTGTCTTTCAAAAAATACGCGACAAAAAAAAAGGGTCGTCGCGTCTCTCTGAAAGATGCGACGACCCCGATTTGCAAACATTTTGGGTCCAAACTCCAAATGATAATAGGTTTGGGATCCGAACCCCTGCGTGCCATTTTTCCGAAATCTAGGGTCTAAAAAATTATTTTTCCAAAACAAAAAAGCTATGCTCTGAATAGGTAAAACCCAAAACCCTTCCTCGTCTTCCTCCAATTCGGCTGAACTTCCATAGCGGCCACCTTCAAGCTCTGAAACTAAACCCAGAAACAAGCAATAATCATGGCCGAAGGCGATCACCAACAGCATCAAGAACGGGACAAAGACGATGCCGAAGCTGTAGCTCTCAGCGGTGCTTCAGACATCTGCGCCCAACTCATGGACCGCTACGCCAAGTCCTCTGCCCCACAGCACCGCCACCTCCTCGCTTCCGCCGTCGCAATGCGCTCCATTCTCGAGGCCGAGTCCCTCCCCCTTACCCCCGCCGCGTACTTCGCCGCCGCTATTTCCGCCATTGACAACGCTTCCGATTCAGAAACTTTGGACCCCACTGCCTTGTCTGCTTTGTTGTCCTTTTTAGCTATCACGCTCCCATTGGTGCCGATTGCTGGAATTTCTGCTCCGAATGCAAGCGAAGCTGTGGGCGTGTTGGTGGTGCTATTGGGGACGAATAGCTTGACTGTTTCCACCGTGAGGGCGGCCGTGAAGTGCTTGGGGATTTTGTTAGGGTTTTGTAATTTGGAGGATTGGGGCTCTGTTCAGTTGGGGTTTGATACTCTGTTGAAGTTTTCGGTTGACCGGCGTCCCAAGGTATGCATTTGATTTTATATAATTATTCTGTAGATGTTATTTTGCTGGATTTTTTTTGGTATCCGTGATTGTTCAAGATAGCTTCGCCCACCTCAATTATTGTCACCGGATCTTACCTAGACCCTACAATATTTTGGATGTCGATATCCGTAAGTGTCCGGACCAGTTTGTGTCCACCGAGCTTTGCCTAGACCCTACAATATTTGGATGTCGATATCCGTAACTGTCCGGACTAGTTTGTGCCCACCTCAACTATTGTCACAGGACGTTGCCTAGACCCTACAATATTTGAATTTTGATATCCCTAGTTGTCCAGGCTAGCTTATGCCTACCTCAACTATTGTCAATGAACCAACCTACATTATTTGGACGTGACAGTCATGGATATAAACAAAATAAAAAAATAATTCCATGTTAGGTGACCATCCATCACTTCTTAGTTCCTCAAGACCTCTTGATCGCTAATGTTTATGTGTTATTTTGCTAGATTGAAGCCTCTCTTATAGGTGGTTTCCTTTTTGTATGCCCTTTGTTTGTTCTTTCATTTTGATTGAGAGCTTGGTTTCTTATCAACAAAAGTTATGCATTTGATTTGTATTTCATGCGAAAGTGTATTTCATGGGTGGCTGTTTAGTATAGTATTTGGACCTTATATCTGTAATGTAGCTTTGTGTTGGATATCTTCGATTTGATTTGCCCATTCCCGAATGCAGGTTCGACGTTGTGCCCAAGATTCTCTTATTACGTTTTTGAACTCTTTGAAGGATTCTGCTATCAAGAAAGAGACGAGCAAGTTGGTTTTTTCTCTTCTTGAAAGCTGCATGCCCTCTGCAATTAAAATAAGTATTATCCCAATTGTTGAAGGACGTGAGGAAGATAATCAGTCAAATGGTCAACATCTTGATGTCCTGCACATACTGAATGTCATCATTCTTGCTATTCCACTACTATCTAAAAAAATTCGTTTGAAAATGCTTAAAGAATTGATTAAACTTGTAAATTCACAGCACTCAGTAGTTACAGGGCACAGTTTCAGAGCTATCGGACTTATTCTTAAATCTTCCAAAGCTGAAGTTATCGCTTCGGAGGTCGACGGCATTATTGTCTCAATTGGCTCATACCTTTCTTTGGGAGATAAGAACCCCTTGGACACAGTGATTTCTGCTATCACGTTGTTAAAATGCGTCATGGATGCAGGAGGTTCAAGCATGGCGATTAAAAATCTTCCTGTAGTTTGTGGTTATATGACAGGTAAACCAAAACTTTCCTTAGTTCATTGTGAACTTGAATCTTAATTTGTTGTAAACCTGTTTTGTTTAGCCCCACAATGGTTTGGGTTGAGGTTTTCTAGAGGCCACTTGCGTCACCACCTGCATACTCCTTCCGATGTAATTTCATATCAACTAAGAATTTTAACACTGGTTGGGTTTTCATCCTAGAATAAAAAATTATTCCACACTGAAGGATTTGAATGAAGATATGATTCTTTAAAAAAAAAAAAAAAAAAAAAGAATGAAGATATGATGACTTCATTATGTATTGTGTAAACACATACCATTACTTAGCTAACAAAATCATCTTTACGAATTTTAAAAGAGAGCTCTAAGATTTTGTGTAGAAAGCTACTATTTCCATTTTTATTTATTATCTCAATTTAAGTTCAGAATGGGGCTATTGATTTTCATGCTTAATGCCACCCACTCATGATCATGGATTATAATGACTATCCTTGGTTGGCTTAGTGGTGATCAAAAAGGTCTTGGAATCTAAGAGATTACCAGCTCAATCCATGGTAGCCAATTGCCTAGGAATTAATTTTCTATGGTTTTCCCAACCATATTTTATAGGGTCAGGTAGTTGTACCGTGAGAATAGTCGAAGTGCGCGTAAGTTGATCGAGTCTTGAGACAATTAAAAATTTGTGCATTTTTTTGTCAAGAAGTCTGGTAATTGTTATTTGCAAAATCATTTGTATGATCCTTATTGAGACAATTAAAAATTTGAACATAATAATGTCTTGAAAAACCAGTTAGTTTTCATTAATGATGGACGATGATGCTATAGCAAATGCTAATGTAGTTGTAAGTGGTAGTAGGAAAAGGTGGAGAGTGATCCATGTAAGGTGGTTATGCTAGTAGGGAGAGAGCATTGCGACTATTAATAATATAAATAGAGGAGATGGAAGAGGCCTTGTTTTTGGTGAGGTTCTAGAGACCTTAGAGGGAGGGATTTCTGTGCTCTTGAATTCGTCGGGGGTTGTTTTCATTTTATATCTTGTATTACTTTGTTATCGATTCTTTTTTATGTTAATGTCATATTGTCACTAGATATTGAAATACTATCAATATTCTGGTGCGGCTCCCTGTTTTCTTGGGCTGTTTTGTATTGTTCTTTCATTCTTTTCTCAATGAAAATTTGGACCATTATCCTTTTTTTTTTTTTGTTGGTGTTGACTAAAATTTGTCCTACATACTAATTACTAAGGTTTGTAATCATTGCTTCATGGAGTTTTGTTGGTTGGAAAATGGAGTTTGATTATTTTCTGTGTGATTAACACCCCTCGTGCTGTCAAACACATCCGTATGTATTACAAATGTTAACTTAATGATGCAGGTCTTTTGACTTCCGATGCGAGTAGGGCTTTACATGCTTCCAATGTATTGAAGGAGTTAATACAAGATCATGTGGATCAGGAATGCTTGATCAATAAAGATCAATGTCTAGAAGACTGTAACCCGGAGAGCATTGAAGTACAAGCCATAAAATCAACTTGTGCCATTTTTGAGGATGTTCTGAATAGTTGTGATGGAGATCCTGGGAAATATATTTTGGATGTCATATCTGCTCTGTTTCTCAAACTAGGTATGTCTCCAATGTTGAAATCATTTATCATTTATTATAATTTTAGAATTGGTTTCTTTTTTTATTTGGTTACCAAGTTTCTTTTAAGCAATTAGTTGCTTGCAATTCAATGAAGGTAATTATTGTAAGATTCAAAAAGAAATTTATTATTGATGTTTCCGCACATAGTTTGGGTCAAGTATGGCTGATATGATTCAGTTCTGTAGCCATTAGCCAACGATAACAGGAAGAGAGAGAATCTTCTGCATGTGGGAGGGCATCTTTGTAATAGCAGAGTTAGTTCTCTTATAGGTTTTTGGGAAAGGATGGGAAAGGACCGACGGAATCAGTCTGGAAATTTTTTATCTCTCAGTTCTTAGAGTGACAGTGGGTGGTTTCCATTTATGGGTGAATATTGCTCTGAGCTTTCATGTTCTTGGAGAGATAATCAAAGTCTGATGCTGGCTGATGTTGGGTGGATATAGGGCTACCATAGTCCGTATTCGAACCAGTGTGTTATTTTCTCCCTGCTTTTACTTTCTTTATTTGCTGTTAGTTTTCTTTCCGTGGTGTTGCTGTAGTTTATACTTTGATTTGCTACAATTTTTTATATGTTTCGAAGTTATTGTTTGGCGTACTAAGTATTTTTCATTTTCATTCTAGGGACAACTTCTTTCATCTATACGAAACATATTTTTCTCAAACTAGCTGATTTGATGAAGATTGCAGGGAATATATCTAATGTGGACAATGTAAGTGTGATAGACATTGGGCATTGACATCTGCATGTCTATTCTTATGCAATCAAATTATCATTTGCATATCATGTAACTGCTAATTAAAGCCAATTATCAATATCCTACAAGTTTCTCAAACTTGCTGACTTGTTGGCTTATATCTAATGCCATCATGAAAGTGTTCATTAAATAATTTTTTTTTAAGTAACATATTTTTTGTTAAATTGATGAATAAAATTAGAAAGAGGAGGGAAAGCCTTGAACTTGAAAAGTAACATTTTTTGTTAAATTGATGAATATCTTCACCTTCTCGGCCCTCCCTCCACACCCTGGCTCTCTCTACCCTCTTTCTCCGGTGCTCCTTAGGCAACGGGGAGTAGTATCATTTCTCTTCACCGATGACATAACACCGTTCACTCACCTCTACCTCAAGCCCTTACCCTAATCCCTTCAGAGATGTGGTGGTGTTCTCCTCTCTAATTCTTCCACACCTTTTTCACGTTTTCTTCGGCCCCAAGTCATCATCGAAAACTCTTCTCCATTGGTGCCGCCTAATCACTAGTGTATTATTTTCTTTCCCCTTCAAAAAAGCATCATCTTCACCGACGCCATTGACAAGTAGAGGAAAAAATAGAGTATTATTTTTTCACACCTTTTTCACATTTTCTTCGGCCCCACGTAATCATCGACAACTCTTCTCCATTGGTGCTGCCTAATCACTAGTGTATTATTTTCTTTCCCCTTGGACAAAGCATCATCTTCACCGAAGCCATTGACAAGCAGAGGAAAAAATAGAGATCAGTGATTTTTTGGAAAGTAATTACTAATTTATTCTATTTCATGGGTTTCAATTGGAGTTTTTTTTTTTTTTTTTTCATATGCCTCTTGCCTTCAGTTTTTGCTGACTTGTACTTTGCAGCTCCAGAGCTGTATAGGATCTGCTGTAACAGCTTTGGGACCGGAAAAGATACTTACTCTTATTCCTATATCCATCAATGCTAGCGACTTAACTGTGCAGAACATGTGGTTGGTACCAATTCTACAAAGTCATGTTGTTGGAGCACCACTTGGGTACTATCTGGAATATATCGTGCCCCTTGCAAAATCATTTCAGCACAAAAGTTGTGAAGGTGATTCTCTGGTTCATATCTGGTTGGTCTTTGATTTTGTGGTTATGTAAGGTTTGGGTCGGTAGAGACCATTATTTTCGTTCTCATATTCATTTTCAGATTTCTCAAAAAATATTGTCTTTATTGTTGAATTCATTTTAATGACTTCCCTTGTCACAGTTAAGAAGATTGCAGCATGTAAAAATCTACAAAAATGTGCCTGTGATTTGTGGAGACTACTACCTGCTTTTTGCCGTCATCCTAGTGATATGCACAGAAGTCTTGGAATGCTTACGGAACTTTTAATCACACTTCTTAAAGAAGACTCCTTTATGCATGAAAATATTTCTTTTGCCTTACAGGTTACACAATAATATTGACTTTAATGTTATTTTTCATTCTATTACTACTTTTTGTTTCATTTTATTTTTTATATTTTAATTTTTTGATGAAGTTATTGTTGTCTTCTTTTAATTTGTTTCAATTGTGTAGGTCCTTGTGAATCAGAATTCAGTTATACCAAATTTCATTGATGCATCTGTTTATTCAAAGAAAATGGCGAGCAAGAATATGAAGGCGTTAGTATCATCTTCAGCTAAGTTGATTCAGCCTCTTGCTGAGTTATTTGTTGATTCTGTACCAACAAAGCGATCACATTTGAAGGTTTCCTTGAATTCCTTTCTCAGATATTACCATTTACCATTTGGACATAATAAAGTATTAAATTATACATTTTTTTATATTGGAGCATGGAAAATTGTATTGTTTTGGGCTTAGGCTGATGTCTAAGATTATTGCAAGCCGGAGTACAGAAGGCCTTATATTTAGGCTGTAGACAACATATCATTGGTTAGTAAAAACAATTTTTTATTGTATGTTATTAGGATACCATTGGATGCTTGGCTTCCATCACGGACTCCAGGATGACCAAAAGAGTTTTTATATCACTGCTCGAGAGGTTTCAGTTTCTAAATATGAAGGGTGAGTTTGAGGAACCAGGAGCCAATGCTGATGAACTAGCCCAGAATGCTGAAGGAAATTGTGGGACAAGAGAGATTGATCGTCAAAGGTTAGTCCATGGTTTTGTTCCGTGAAGGATGTTGCAGGTTGAAACTATATAAATTTAAGACGTGTTAAGAATGTCAATTAATTTTTGCAACTTATCATTCTTTGAGGATTTTGGGCCTCATGATAATTTGAACAATCATGATGTATAGGCTTGCATGAAAGTATGTGTTCTAGCCCAAACGGTATTTTAAGACAGCTCTTTATGAAGAATAAGATTGACTAAACAAGGGATTAATTGTTTCTTATCCAAAAAGACTAAACAAGGGATTAACTATTGTAGGAAAACAAACTCTAATTTGTATGAGTATAAAATTATAAAAGTAAACTACACATTCACATTGCAAACGGTTGAAATTTTACAGCCCGTCTTGACCAAATAGGTACTCATCCCCATTTTCGATCGTTAGACTTGTAGCCCTCTATATTTTCTTGTCAGGCCAACATCCTATGAAAGGCCAAACAAAGGAGAACTCAATTGACAACTTTTTCTTTTTCTTTTTTTTACTCAATTTAACCAGTTGCATTTTGGCAAGAATCATATAGTTGGCAAGGATAGAGGCCTTACCTGTCTTGGCAAGGTGGCACTTTCATTCTTAATTTGAACTTTTTTTTTTGTAGATGCGTAATGTTGGAGCTCGCTTCAGCTATCATCAGGGGAGCTGAGGAGGATCTAATTGATGAAATCTATAAATTTGTCAAGTTTTCTTTTCAGGTAATTGTTTTTTTTACTTGAAGGACCAATTTTTTTGTGGTATTTATAATTAGATAGATTGATTGAGTATAATATTTATTAATCATAAAAGATTTTCTATTGCTAACTTTTAATTCTCGTTGCACAATTCTAAGCTTTAATATAATTATTTTATGAATAAAAGATTTTTTTTTGAGGTGCGAAACATATCATTAAAGATTCTACATTGAACGAGTTAGGGGGAACATTGTCACATCCTCCTACATATTAGTGTCAGATTTCAGATGGGTCTTTCAATTGGTTGTAACATAATGAAAATAAGATCTTACTCAATTTATTTCACCTTGCTATATCTTTAAATGAGAAAGAAATGGTGATTTAGAAACTATGATTTTGTCTTGCACTATGTTTACTTATTATTTATCTAATATTTTTACTTGTTTAGTTGATGTGTAAATTTTGGTTTTTAGGCATCTTATAAGCTGGGCCATCGTGAAGCGTATCAAACTCTCAGCAGAATTCTGGAGGTTTGTGATACACAGAGATTCAAATGAGGATAACTCAAGGGATCTATTATTCCTTCGAAAACCATTTTTTATTAGTACGCTAAATGTGCTGCTATTGGCAGTTAAGAGCACCAGCAAAATGGTAGTTTGAAATTAACAGTCCACCAACGACCTTTAAGTCCAACCCGCCCCTAATAAATTTGGCAGTCCACTAACAACTTCTAAATCCAATCAACAGTCAACATTCAGATTGATTCGAGAATTGGCCTTTCTCCACTTATACAGAAAATTTACCTGACTCTTTTTTGTTGGAGTTAATATTTTTTATTCCGACGCTTTCTTCAATTCTATATCCTGACTTTTCTTTTGCTACTTCTTGATATAAACTAAAAGTAGCTAAGTCCAAATTATCTACCGAACTTAAGGAGGCAATATAAAGATTATACAAACTCTCATTTTGATACTACTTAACTTTGGATGTATATGAACCTATTTTATAGTATCTGGAAATTAAAGTTGGAAGCGTTCAAAATGTGATGATGGGTAATATGAATGCTAAGCTAACTGTGAATTAAGGGTTCCTATAGGAAGTGTTTATAACCTATTTTTCTTATTTTTCTTACTTGACTAACATTTTCTCTCATGCAAGATCCTGATAAGGTAGATGTTTAAGGATAGCTTATAAATGTAATCTCATTTTTTGTACTTGTATTGACATATTATTATTATTTGGAGCCAACTGCCAATGGAGATAAGCATGTCAACTGAATGACAATTTGAAATTAACAGATTACTGACAAGTGATAACGACAACCTTGCAAACCAACTGGCCTCTTAATCCTTAAGATTTCTAGTTACTCTGTTATAGCCATTGTACACGTAAATGATGATAATAATTAAGTTTTAGCTTTGCTTCATATATCCAGTGTCAGTTGTCATGAATCATGAATACTAGTTGATATCTATGTGTTTGTATTTTGGTTATAAACTGTGTAGTGTAACACTATAGTTAAAGTCCGTTCATGAAATGATACAGGAACATGCTTGGTTTGCCTCTTCTAGATTTTCTGAGCTGGTGGATATGTTAATTGATCTGCAATCTCCTGTTGATATTTCATCGCAAAGAAGTCGGTTTGCTTGCTTTCACATTCTTCTGGTTCATTCACTAAAGGTCCAAAACTTGAAGTGTATCCTTGAAAGATTTTATCATTGTTTATTTTTTAAACTATGTTTTTGGTAATAGATGAATGTATCAGAGATATTTGTTGAAAAGGGATGAGGACCGATGGTTACATTGTTATATATTCTTTACACATATGGGCAATGTTTTAAAAGGCTTAAGGCGGCCTTGAGGCGTTTTCTTCCGGTGAGGCGGGGCGTAAGCCTCGGGGCGGTTTGAGGCGTAAGGCTCGTTTTAAAGATAAAAAATATATTTAAATCATAAAAATTGAAACCTTTTATATTCTTAACTTTGTAATACTCCTTAAAAGTTGACAAAAGCTAAAAAAAAGTAAACAACTTTATAAAAAAAAAGTGCAAAGAAGGGAAATGGAAAGGAAAATGTGCAAACATCCCTTGGTAAAAAAAAATGTAAAAATGTATTACAAAAATAGAGAAACAATAAAAAAGCTAATAAAGCATTGTTTAACTTAGTGAATAATTAAAAAAATCAACAAATAAGAGGTTAAAAATCAATTTAAACAAAAGGCGTATGCCTTACGCCTCTCTCCAAAGAGGCGTAAGCCTCACTCTCCACTCTCAAGGCATAAGCCTTGAGGCTTTTTCTTGCCGCCTCACACGCTTTTTGAAACAATGCATATGGGTCCTCATCCCCTTGTATATTATTTCACATCTTTTAATCATTAGCCAAAACTGATGGTTAGATTCTTATAGTATTTTGTTGAAAACTTCTTGAAAACTCTCAGATTTTCTTATTTCATTAATTCAAAACTCAAGAATAAATATACAATCAAACAAACTAATAGTCCTAGACCTTCTCCTTCAGAGTCTAACCTAAATAACAAAATAACAAAATAACAAATAAATATATTTACATATTACGAGAATGCCGTAACTTTCAACACTTCTGGAACTTGTTAAGCTCACCATCGTGGGTTAGCATAGGTTATTTTCATATTTGAACGCATAAAGTTTACTCTTGGAAGAAAAAGTAAATAGTCTATGGAGCACACTTGTATTTTTTGTGGATTTTTTCGTTAATAGGTTATGATTTGTTCAATAGGTTGTACGGTTGAGTCATTTGAATTCTAAAGTGGTTTTTTTTTTCCTCTCTCTCTCTTAGTTTTCTGCCTAACCTTTACTCTTGGGGATTTGTGTAGGTGAGCTCGGAAGAGGAGAGCAACAAGGCTTTTCTCATGCTCAACGAGATCATAGTTGCATTAAAAAGTGTAAGAGCTATTTTTGAAACTGCTTCTGTTTTTCTTTTGGGAATCATGGGGGGCTGGTGACTCTCTCGGGCATGCTTCCACAGTTTTATATGGCACTGAAACTTGTGTGCCGGCCCATCTGCTGGAAATTTAATTAAATATTATGCAATTTTTAGTTTAATATAATGGCCAAAACAAAAGAGTTTGAAACAAGAAATTTCATCCACGTAGACGTACTGAGAGGTGGTATACTCAATAAATTGAAAGTAAAATTATCCACGTACTGAGAAGTTCATAAGTGCGTTGAGGACACAACTCAATATACAAACATTTTTCAGCAAAAGAGAACATTCAAATTTCTTTTCGGTCTTAATAATAGTCATGATAAAGTTCGAGGAAGAATCTTGAGAACCAAACCACTGCTTCTCCTCGGTTTCGGCTTGAAGATCTTTGTTCTCTTTTGCCTCCATTTAGTCTTTTTGTGCCTTATAGTGGCTTTGTTTCTCATTTTCTCTGCTCTCTTGTAATAGTTTTTCTATTTTGAGTCTCGTTTCTTTGTACCTTGTTATATTTTACCGCACTCATACCATGAAGAGTTCATTCTTTTAATGATTACTTTTGAACAATACATCCCTATAAATACAAGATTTAACATATCTAAGTACAATTTATCCACTTTAAATCAATAAATCAAAATAATCTAATCTACCTAAATAGCAATATGAAATTAATAGTAAATACAATTTCAAGAATACCCTTACTGAAGAAACCCTGACTTAATTAAGATTTTCAATATGTTAGTATGCTGAATGTCATTTATTTTGTGACGTAGGCAGAGGAAGATAACAGGAAAGAAGCTTATGACGTACTTCATTGTATCAGTTGCAGCCTAAAAGATTTGTCACATACAAATTCTGATGCACATCAAAAATTTGTAGCCATGGTAAGTACATATGCTCTTTCTTCAGTATCTTTTTATTTTTATTTATTTTTATCTGTTATATTATAATGGAACCAATTTATATATCAGTGCCAAATATGTGATATTTTGGGGGATGAGGAGAAAATTGAAGCCCAACTGTAGGATGTTATTGTTTATCAGTCCTCTTTGTAGTGTTTAAAGTCTAAATGTTTTTTTTTCTGTAGTTACTCTGTTCCCTTTCGAGGATAAATTGAAAATCTGTTTAGTTACTTCATGGTCTTTTGTCGCATATTATATTTTTTCATTGAACTAATAGTCTGGTTTCTGTAAAAGAAATATGCAAAAGTCTTTTGGTTTTCTAAAATCCTGGTTTGCACTCTATATTCTCCACCCAATCCTTTCAAATCTCTTTAAAAATCCTATTATTTCTTGCGGTTCATAAGTTCCATTAAATTGCCTCTATTATAAATTACTCACAACTTTTTATTTGCACAGGCTATCTCCATTTTGTAACTATGATTTTTCTTTTTTATTTGCACAGTGGCAACATCTTTTGTAAGGTTTCGATTGATGATTCTCATTGTAATATTCATTGATCAATGAAAGTTACTGTTTCCTATCAAAAAAAAAAAAGAAGTTACCCACAACTTTGCTTTTCCTTTGATAGAAATTTTGTACAACGAACAATTTACATTGTTGCAAGAGATGAAAAAAAAAGCCCAAGATAAACTGAACTATTAATGTTCTGTTTAAAGAGATGTTGAAGAGCTCTTCCTTTTTGCCTTATCTTCTGATGAATCTTAATGGTTTCAAGTTAGGTTTTATAATTATGACAAGTTTGTTATGGATGATTTCGTCACCGTAAGTCTGTTTCATTATAGTGCTTGCTTTGCTTGCTCATGAACTGGTGACTTTACAATATTCAGATATCGGGCTATCTGTCGGGTGCATCTCCTCACGTAAAGAGTGGAGCAATCTCTGCACTCTCAGTACTGGTTTATGAAGATGCAGATATATGTCTTTCAATCCCTGATCTTGTGCCGTCTCTCTTGTCTTTACTACGAGGAAAAGCTTTAGAAGTTATAAAAGTATGCATCTTAACTTTGAGTTCTAATTATTATTCTCTTATTAACCTCAGAAATCACAAGTTTGTCACTGTCTTATCCTTTAAATAGGCAGTGCTAGGGTTTGTGAAAGTTGTAGTCTCTTCCTTGCAAGCTAAACATCTTCAGAGCATACTTTCTGATATTCTTTTAGCGGTCCTACCTTGGTCGTCTGTCTCAAGGCATCATTTTAGATCAAAGGTAACCTTCATGTATAGCATGGAATCTTATTTATAGAATTAATATTTGTATGTATGAATAACTATACAGTTTTGATTTTCTTTTTCTGTCCACACTCATTATTGTTTTTATTATTCTTACAATATCTTCATCTACATGTTCATTTTACTTTAAGGTCACAATAATTCTGGAGATTCTCATACGAAAATGTGGTTATGTTGCAATTGAGGGTGTTAGTCCTGACAAATACAGTGGTTTCATCAAGTCTTTTTCGGAGGTGATTTACTTCAACCGAAAATTTTGTTTTTCCTTTGATATTTCTACATTCATACTTAACTAGTTTATGTTCGTGGATAAATTAATATTGTTAGATACAAAGAATGTTTGGAAACATTGCATTTCTTTTTATTTCTACATTCATACTTAAATAGTTCAAGGTTCTTAAGAATTCGCCTACTAAATGGTTTTTCCTTTGATATTTCTACATTCATACTTAAATAGTTCAAGGTTCTTAAGAATTCGCCTACATTCATACTTAAATAGTTCAAGGTTCTCAAGACTCAACTGATATTATGATGATCTATGACCAAGAGGTCATATGAGTTCGAATCCCTCTTTTTTAAAAGTATTTTTATTAAAAAGGAATAAGCAAAAACATAAAATACTTTTAGGTGTGAACTTCTAAAATACATCTAAACTTTTATCCATGCCCTTTTAATTGCAGAAACGTCATAACAAGACCAGTTCCAAGGATGCTGGTGATTCTAATACAGATGTTGCAGATTCATCTACTAATGGGTCTGAATCATTTGTTTCAAGTGAACTTGTTTTCCATATGTTTTTACATACGCGCTTGCTTATTATGTCTATTTTTGCTTCACAATTGTCAGTGTAAGGGATAAGCAACAAGACGGGCTGAACTCTCTGCCCAAGAAAAATATATCAGGTCGTCATCACAGGAAAAGGAAGTGGGAAAAGTCTTCGGGTTTTGCCGAGAGCAAAACTGATGATGCATCCACTGAAGATGGTGATAGATCTAAGATGAAAAGAAGAGATGTGACCTCTAATCGCACGAGTTCAATGATGGATGGTTTAGAAGACGGTCGTAGACCAAATTTTCCGAGGCGTGGTGCTCCTATAAAAGGTGGAAAGAGAGGAATCGGACACGGAAACAAGCATCAGAAAGAAAGACATGGAGTTCGTAAGCCTGTTCAAGCTTCGAAATTTTATAACAAAAAATCTTCTAGTAGTTGATTGGGGATATCTTATAAGTTGGATTTCTCGAAAAGGAAGAACAACTGTTCTTGCGAAGCTAGAACACATCGTGCGGGCCCCTACATTGTTGTTGAAGTCACCTAGATATTACTCTTTTCCAGGAAGCTGTAATTTGTTTATTTTGAAACAAGGATAACCACGCCCGTCCCTAGGTCAGGCACCAGGAGACATCACAAGTTACAAGAGAGGGGCTTCAATCCAACCCTCTAAACATCCTTACGATGGTGAGTTGAGCAGCTTAACCCCGCAACGATCTCATGACGTTATATTTTTTTCTTTTAAAATATTACATCACAAGTTAGAAAAGTATAGATGTCTTAGTTGTTGAGTTATGCTAACTTTGCTTAACGTTTATGTTGTAATGTTATTGGGTTCATTTTTGCAGATTAGCTTTACACTTGAAATGTAAGATTGATTGGTATTATATTTAATTGGTTATCAATGTAGATTATGATGCTAAGATGGGCATTTCTCTATATAATACTTATTTGTTTTACACGGTATAGCAGCTTTGAGGATTTCAGTTTAAACAAACAATGAAAATGGGTAAACAGATTGGTTGGTCCTTCAAATTTGTGTTCATCGTTGTGGTTATTTTGGTTCGGTTTTGTATCAAACCGACAACCTAACCGATATCTTTGGTTTTCAAAAAATGGATCTGATCTAATGTCTAATAAAGTATAGAATCATTGGTTCGATTTTAGATTCGTTCCAATATCCAATTTTTTTTTTTTTTTTATCAATTCTTTAAAAAATATATATTTTAATATGAAAGTGATTTGCTTTGATGGTTCATTCGTTCACCTTCCCAAAGAATGAGAAGGATATAAATATTAACAAGCTTGGCCCTAGTATCTGATTTTCTTTAGCAAAATTAGTTTCAAATAAGTAATTTGAAAAGTCCAATTGGAGAGGAGTTTGTAAAAATGAAGGAGAGAAGAAAAAAAAAAAAAATTATTTTAAATTTAACCATGGTTAACTTTAAAGTTTGACTATTTTTAAACTTAATTCAAAGTTGGAGGACTAAACTTGGACATTTGAAACTTTAGAGACTAAAGTGGAACAACTCTCAAAGTTTAGAGACTAATATTGAATTTTTGAAAGTTTAGGGATTAAAATGGAACAACCCTCATAGTTTAGGGATCAAAATGGTATTTTAACCAAAAAATATTTATTATAAGAATAATCTTTAAGACCAAATAATGGATGGAAGATAACTTTATTACAAAACTTGTGTGTTAAATCAATTATATTTAAGACGCTTTATCATTATCAATTTTATTTGGAAAAATATATGAAATTGTAAAGTACGACTCCATCCTAAGTTCCTAACATTATTAGATATAACAACGATTATAATCTTAAAGTTAATTACCTTTAAAAAAAACTTAAGGTTAATGATTCATTCCTAATAAAATTATACGGTAAAAATCTAAGTACTTTGAGAAATAAAGCTAATTTTTCAGTGTCCAATTAATGCAAATCAATCTATTCAGTGATGTGAACGATTATATTGTTTAATGTAAACCAGCTCAAACAAAAGCAATGCTCGACCAGTTACGTACCCAAGCTCTTTCTATCTATATGTGGCTGCATAATGAATTGGAGTTGTAATACGATATTAATGAGTATATTTAATTATTAATAAGTTTTTATAATATAATATTAAAATATATTAATAATTATAGATGTGAATATTTGTTTATATTTATAATATTTATTTTATAAGAAGAATTCATCAATTACAACTTCTTTAATTTTATTTTCCATGATTATTTTTTTTTATTCAATTTCTAATCACTTTTTATTTTTTGACAACTACTTTTTATTCTTCATTTAAGTATTTTCCACTTTCATCATACTCATTATTTTATTTTTCACATAATTATTCTATTCTCAGTCACCGAACACAAATAATAGTTTTTTTGTAATCACTCTCTTCACACCAATTACAAATAATAGTTCTTTCTATAATCATTATCTTCGCTATAAATACAAATTGTCTTTAATCATTATACTTTTTTTTTTTGTTCAATTAATCATTATACTTTCTATTCTCCCTTTAATATATTAAGATTAAAATGTCTATAACTTGAATCACCAACCTCTATTAAATCCACACAAAAAAAGGCAGAGAAATTTTTTATTTTATAGAATTTTCTTGACAATAAAATGTCGTATCAAGTTATATATGGTATGTTGTCGAGTACGTATCGTGACAATAGTGGATGCAAGCTAACCGGAAAAGTGACTTAGAAAAAAAAATGCTAACATGTTAAACGCGCGCACATATAGATAGAGTTGCCTTCTCATCTCTAATCCATGGCGACACTGTCACCACACTCCCATTACCGCCCCGCCCACCACCCCCACAAAATCTGCAATCCCCGCGATTTTAGTGGCCGGAGTTCGAATTCCGCCGCTCCTAAAACCCTAATCATTTGCAAGAACGAGTCGGCGTTCGAAGAGAAAAAGCAAGTTTCAGTGGACTACGACAATGGCAGGCACGAAATCCGAACCCTGGTTCACGGTCTCAGAAAACTCGACATTCCCAGGCGATACCGGCTGCGAGTTGAGGGCGAACGGTTCCAGAAGGACTGGACCATCACTGAGGTGGTTCAAAGGATTCTTAACCTGCAACGCCCTGGTGATGTTCAGGCTTTGTTGAATTGCTGGGTTGGACGATTTTCTCGCAAGAATTACCCTGCTCTAATCAAGGTATCGCCAAGAAAACTAGTAAATTAATTTCTAGGCAGGTAGTCAAGGAAATGGGTAGAAAATTGATTTCTAGACATGATGAATTGAATCCATTGGCTCTTAGTTTTTTTTTCTTTGATATCCGTAACTCTCTCAGCTTTCGTGCACCTCGACTAATGTCACGGGACATACCGCCTGACCCTACAACATTTAGATGCCAAAGAAACCCTTAGGAAATTAATTCCTAGGTAGGTGGCCACCATGGATTGAACCCATCACTTTATGCACTCAACACTCACCCTCTATGTCGGGGAATTTAAAGCTAGGGGAGAAAAATTTTCATTTCTCAACTCAGTCGCTCTTTGTTCTTGTGGCAGGAGTTGACTCAAAGTGGGTCTATTGAACACTGTGTTCAAGTATTTGATTGGATGAAGAACCAAAAGAATTATTGTGCTCGAAATGATATCTACAATATGATGATAAGACTGCATGCCAGACATAATCAAACAGACCAGGCTCGTGGTCTGTTTTTTGAAATGCAAAAATGGAGGTAGGTCTTAGATTCGCCTTGTATCGTTTTAGTGGACATTGTTGTCTTATATGGTTTTGTGAAGGCATTTCTGGTTGCTTGACTCGTGATTCTATTTTGATCTCTGTTCAAATGTTATTAATTTATTCATATATCTTATTAGATGCAAACCTGACGCCGAGACTTACAATGCCTTAATCAATGTACATGGTAGAGCAGGCCAATGGCGATGGGCAATGAATATAATGGACGACATGCTACGTGCTGCTGTGTGTATTCATATACTTCCCTTTAAGATCTTAGTGGCTCTGATTGACTGTGAGCAACCATCTTGTCTTTGATTGTTCAAGAAGTATATGTATGCGTATGTGATATGTGATATGTTGTTGTATGATCATAATTCCCTACCCTTCAATGTTCGTCAATATCAAAGAACTTAGAATAACATACCTTAAAAAATTGTTAGTTTAGAACTCACAAGATCAATAACTCAGGACCCAGAAAGTTTTTCATTTTCATAATCATCACTAACTTCAGCTCTAGGATTTATATTATAATTTTTTTTAGCATCAAGTTCATGTCCTGTCAGTGTTGAGAAGTCTTTGTGGCGTATTTGCATTTTTGCACGTTTGGTTTCTGTAGTAGCACTACTTTTTTCTTCTTGGACCGAATTTTTTTTTCCAATGCCTGCATCTCTAGGGGTTTGACATGTCTAGAGCGTTTTATGAATGATTGAGCTCAGTTGCCTAATTTCTTAGCAATGTTTAGCCACTGGCTTGTTTTGGATGATTGTACCATTCCTCAATCTATAAGGGAAGGGGTGTGAGGTGGGGGGAGAGTTCTTTTAGTTGAGGATTAAGGGAATTGAAGAAGTTTTCGTTCTGTTATTTGCAATTTGAAGCATGCATGCCTTTTTCATGTCTTGGTTCTTTTCTGATTGTAACTTTAGCAGCTTTTGCTTTCCTCTTTTTGAAGGATTTTTCTTCTTCTCTTTTTTAAGGGAGTTGCATCTGAAGTATTTGCTTCTTTTCATTACTTTAGTGAAAAGTTTGTTTCTTGTTTCAAAAAAAATATTGTAAATATACAAAAAAAATGTCAAATTGTTTTAAAATTTGATTTATCAATATCGTTATTGTACTGTGAAATTTATTATTTTCTAATTCATGCAGATCCCTCCTAGTCGATCAACGTTTAATAACTTGATAAATGCATGCGGATCTTGTGGAAATTGGCGAGAAGCTTTGAAAGTTTGCAAGAAAATGACGGACAATGGGGTTGGCCCTGATCTTGTGACTCACAATATTGTTCTATCTGCATATAAAAGTGGGACTCAGTATTCAAAAGCCTTGTCATATTTTGAATTGATGAAGGGTACAAACATCCGACCTGACACAACTACACTTAATATTGTGATTCATTGTTTGATAAAGGTCAAACAATATGGACAAGCCATTGAAATCTTTAGCGCCATGCGGGAGAAGAGGTCTGAATGTCGTCCTGATGTTGTCACATTCACGAGCATTATTCATCTTCATTCTGTTTGTGGGCAAATCGAAGATTGTAAAGCTGTATTTAATACAATGCTGGGGGAAGGCATAAAACCTAACATTGTTTCTTATAATGCTTTAATTAGTGCATATGCTTCCCATGGGATGGATAAAGAAGCATTTTCAGTTTTTGAGGAGATGAAAAGGTGTGGTTTTCGCCCTGATGTAATAACTTATACATCTTTACTCAATACATTTGGAAGATCTCAGCAGCCTGCAAGGGCTAGAGAGGTATTTGATATGATGAAGAGAAACAGATGTAAGCCAAATCTAGTTAGCTACAATGCATTGATAGATGCATATGGATCTAATGGCCAATTAGCTCAAGCTGTTGACATCTTACGTGAGATGGAGCAAGATGGAATTCATCCAAATGTTGTCTCGATATGCACCCTCTTGGCTGCTTGTGGACGATTTGGACAAAAGGTGAATATAGATGCTGTACTTTCAGCAGCTGAGCTTCGGGGAATTCAACTGAACACTGTTGCGTATAACTCAGCTATTGGGAGCTATATGAATATTGGTGAATATGAAAAGGCAATTAGTTTGTATAGATCAATGAAGAAAAATAACTCTAAACCAGACTCTGTCACATATACTATCTTGATAAGTAGCTGTTGTAGGATGTCAAAATATGACGAGGCACTCTACTTTTTCAAGGATATGGTAGATTTAAGGATTCCTTTGTCCCAAGAGATCTACTCTTCGATGATCCGTACGTATAGTAAACAGGTTAGCTTGAGACACTTTCCTTGTCTGACTACCCATCAATTGAGATATATTATGGTCTATTATTGAACATTTTATTTTAATATATTGTAGGGCCAACTTGTGAAAGCAGAATCTTTGTTCAGTTCAATGAAGGGGAGTGGTTGTTGTCCCGATTTAGTCACATATACAGCTATGATAACTGCATTTAGTGCATCAGGTAGGTTTTTTCAATTTACTGATCTGATTTTACAGTTTAGAAAGATAAATTGTTTGATTCTGAATTTTTTTACTTTATTTTCATACCAGAGATGTGGGAAAAGGCTTGCGCCTTATTTCAAGAAATGGAAACAAATAGTATTCAACTAGATCCAATTGCGTGCTCCGCTTTGATGAGAGCATTTAATAAGGGAAACCAGGCCTCAAACGTTCTTATTTTGGCAGAAATTATGAAGGAGAAGGGAATTCCTTTCAACGATGCCAATTTCTTTGAAATGTTGTCAGCTTGTAGCATGTAAGATTTTACATGTATATACTATGCTTCATTTATACATATTTTGGTAAAATATCTGAAGGTCTACTTGTACTATTTTATATGGCAAGGAGGGTTAATACACTGCCCCTTTGGTAGAAAAATATGTGAACCTTTGGTTTGGTTGAATTGAACTAGTAGACTCAACTTGATCCTTCCTGGTAGTCTTCTGAAAATAATAGAATTATTTAGCTTCTGGAAATGTGAACTGACTGGGTGTTATGACATGCAATCAGTACACTTTTGTAAGGCATCCCACTTCGCCTTGATTCTTTTTGGCTCGTAAAATTTTCAGGCTTACTTATTCTGTTCATTCTTTCATTAAGAAACTATTTACCGAACTTTGTGTGCAGACTACGAGATTGGAGGAAAGCAACGGACATAATAAAGCTTATGGAGCCATCTTTGCATCTCGTTTCAGTTGGAACTATTAACCATCTCTTGCATTTTTTGGGAAAAAGTGGAAAGACAGAGATCATGATGAAGGTAGTTGGAATTGGAAAATAAAAGTATATATATTTTAAGGATTAATGTTGGGAATCAAGCTACAAGTTCTACAGTTCTATGTTATTTTATCCTTTTCCTGATCGTTTGATTAAAGGATGATATCGATACGCAACCTGCATTTTCCAACTGTTTGCATCCTTGTTACACATTATACTCTAAGCTATTTTGTCCCAAATACAGCTGTTTTACAGATTCGTGGCATTAGGATCTAGTTTCAATATTAGTACTTATTCAATCTTGTTGAAGAATCTTTTGTCGGCTGGAAATTGGAGGAAATACATTGAGGTACCCTTTATATTTCAATATCATAGCATTTCAAAGGCATTAAGCTGTTCATACATGGAAGTAATATTACTAAAGCGAATTGTGAGGAAGCATAGACTTTGGAGAGTACCATAAGAATCATTAGTCCTTGTCTACACATGCTAATCTTAATCTTTTTGTAGTTAAGATACCATGAGTCGTGATTTGTAATCTTTTTGTAGTTAAGTTGATATGTTAAAAGCGGATTGCTCATTGCTTACTTCAGCGTATTTTCTTAACTTCCTAAAAAATATTTTGGAATACTGTTACTCTTAGGAAGTATCTGTTTGTCATTCATGTTTTGTTACAAATTCCAGATTATGTCACCGTCACTACTCTTTCTTCGGTTAAAATTTTCTAGTATGTGGGGTTTTGCACAATTTTGGTTTGTACTTCAATTCAAAAATAGACCGTGCAAAAGTGAGTATAGCTCAAGTGGCATATTGAATGTGTTAACAAACATGAAATCTGTGGTGTGAGTCTCCCGAATCGCTTATGTAGTAAATAAAATCGAACATTTGGTTCTGTTAAAATAGCATGATATAATTTTTAAGTTTCTCATCGTACACCTTGCCAATGCGTATATGGTAGGGATATATAAATTTAAGCAAAACTTACATGCAGGTATTGCAGTGGATGGATGATGCTGGAATTCAACCCTCGAATGCAATGTACAAGGACATACTTTACTTTGCACAAAATTGTGGTGGTGCTGAATGTGGTGCTCTCATCAAAGGAAGAGTTGGTATGTGGCTGTCTTGCTCTGTATTGTTTTTTTGATAACCGGGAGGAGCTTTGCTCCACTACATATCTGAGATATCCACGCCTGTCCTAAGGTCTTGATTCAATAGACAACCAGAGATTTTACAATTAAGTTCACTTATGGGCTTCAAACTTCGGACCTCCAAAGGAATATATGTTAGAGATCTCAAGCCTCTACTAATAGACTCTCCCAGAGAGGATAGATGTTGACCTAGTCGTAGTCTAAACCCTTCCCAATACATCTCTACCCCATCGCCAAGCGTTCCACATACTTATGAAAAAGGTTGTCCTCTGCCATCCCCTATACTTAACTTGCCATATGAACTTATGTTTTTTTTTAATATTCGTGAGAGTTTAGACCCGCTTATGAATGGGACAACTGCATGAGTGAACTTATGAATTAAAATAACTTTGGGTGAACTTATGATCTGTTCTGGAGTAGGATGTGGATGTTTCCCCAGATTAGAAAGTTAAAGTAGAGATATGAGAAGACAATTAGGTCTGATGTAATTTATATCATGCAGGTGTATAAAGTTCAACTACTGAGTATTATATGGTTTGTTACTGAGATGGTTAGACATTTCAGGTTTTGAATGAGTTGTCTGTCACACTAGTATAAACTAGGGATGCACAAATGAATCGGTAACCCAGGAACCCGAACAACCCAACCCGAAATGTAAGGGTTGGGTTGGGTTGAATTTTTTTTCGGTCTGGGTTGGGTTGGAGATAAGTGAACCCGAAATTTTGGGTCGGTTCACGGGTTAGTGTAATTTCGGTTCAACCCGAACCGAACCGAATATATAATAATTATTACAATTGTTTTAAAACATACACGGTGGTGCAGTGGTTCTGTAGTTGCTGGCTTTTCACTTGGCCCAGGTTCAAGCCAGAATTTGTCATTTTTTATCCTAATTCTGCCATGTTTTTTTCCATTAAGATTTAAACAGAAATTGTCTTTTTTTGCCACTTTATTTATTTTTTAATAAAATTTAAACCCAATTTTTTTTTAAAAAAAAATTATGATTTACGTATGGATGTTATAACTTTATTTTTCTATGTTTTTAATACAAATTTATGCATACAAAATTATTAATTCAATTTTAATTATCGATATTTCTCTTCTTATAATTTTTTTAAATTAAAAAATTATGTTAGTATAAACCGAGCAACCCAACCCGAAAATATAAGGTTGGGTTGGGTTGAGTTGTCTCTTTAATTGGGTTGGATTGGGTTGAAAAATTGATGAACCCGAAAATTTGGGTTGGGTTGAAAACTCCCTCAATCCAACCCAACCCAACCCATGTTCACCCCTGGTATAAACGTCTTCCATTTCTGTTGAAAAGCTACATTTAGTTTCACTATATTGTTAAATCATTTTTCAATTGTGGTGATCTTTTGCTCCATAAAATCACATGCAGAATCTCTAAGAAGATAGCCGGGAGCAAGGCTTTGTAATCATGGTCTACGTGTGCAACACACACTTTGATTGAACAGCTCTTGTTGAGAGATCCATTTTTGATTTGCGCACCAAGTTTCTATATGAATATAGCTGGAATTTGTTCATATTTATGCAAGTATGGTACGGTGTCTCGTGATTATAGCTCAATGGTTAGGCGACATCGCTTTCGCTTATGAGTTTGAATCCTCATTATTTGTAAGGTAACATTTTCGATAAAAAGTTTTGATTAGTCAATACAAGATAGTTGTAATTCAGTCTTCTGTATTTTAACTAGAAATAATGGTTAGATGCAAGAGTTTTCTTTGTGAATGATTTCTGTTTAGTTATTATTTTTCTTTCAGCTTGTATGGTTGGATTTCTAGCTCACGTGTAATGAAGTTGTCTCTGTACAAATCATTATGGAGTGTCTTAATTGGTCAAAGAGGATCTCGAAGTGCATAAAGTGATGAGTTCAATCCATGGTGGTCATCTACCTAAAAATTAATTTTCTACGGGTTTTCTTGACAACCAAATGTTATAGGGTCAAGCGGTATGTCTTGCGCGAAAGTTGGTTTGAAAAGTCACCGATATCAAAAAAAAAAAAAAATTGTCTCCGTACATAGTTTTGTTGTGCAGCATCTGAACAAATATTCTAATAAAGTTGCCTCAACCGTATGTGCATGCACTAGTTTGAGGGTTTTCTTTTTCTTCTTTTTTCTCTTTTTATAAGCAAATGGAGTATAGCATTGCTTTATTTTTATTTTTTACATCTCTCGAAGTAAATTGAAATTTGATTTATTTCCCAAGGTTGGAGTGATTTTTAATTTAGTCACTACCTTGTAAAAATTCTTATTTTTGCATTTTTAACATTGAGAAATATTTACCTCATGTCCGAGTATCATATATAAAATAGTGTATACTTATGTGACCTAATATGAGTTACAATTTATTTGATTTTAAATTAAAAAAAAAAAAAAAAAAATTGATTGTGACTCATATTGAGCCATATAGATGGACATTATTTTATATATCATACTTGGGTATGAGATAAATATTTCTCTTTAACATTTGTCAATTATATACTATCACTTTTGGTGAACATAAAAGTTATTTGATGGTAAACTTATACAACAAGAAAAAAAAGAGAGTTAAGTGTTTTGTTTCTCGTCTAGTAATAAGTTAGTTTTATGAAGATACAGTTTAAAAATATATTAAATTGAAACGGTAAAGAAAGGAAAAAAAAACACGCCCACCGTGGGGCTCGAACCCACGACCACAAGGTTAAGAGCCTTGCGCTCTACCAACTGAGCTAGACGGGCTAATTGGAAATTTATTAAAATTGTACTTATTTATTAAGTATAATAAAATATGTTAATCAATCATAAAAATTGAATTAAAATCTTAATTTTGACCAAACATTGTTATATCTGTTGATGTTTATCTTTTGTCTCATAATGAACAGATATGATGAATTCTCTCTGGAACTATTTTTTGTTTGATCAAATTACAAATTAAAGTCAGAAGGCAAAGCAAATAATCTTCCATTTGCCTTTCTTTTATAATTCTTCATTGTGTTTGTAGTTCTTGTTTCTTAAGATGAAGATGTTTCTCAACACAATTACTTCCAAAAACAAACATTCCAAGGATTATGGAAAGCATGAACTTGTTTACTTTTCATTTTGTCATTTGCTTCAAAAATACTTACATTCATAGTCTTATTATCCTAATAAAAATATTTCAAAACTATAGTCGAAGTAGACGAATGAATATACCGTTCTAAGTCAACCCCACTTCAAAGTTCAAGTTTGACCAGATCCATTTTAGTATTTTTGAAAGAAAAATGTATTTGAGAATGTTTTTTTCTTCTTCAGATATGTAACATATTTATTAATAAGTTATACAAGAGTTAAGTTTTTTTTTTTTTTTTTTTAATTTCTATAAAGTATGATTATTGGTTTTCTGTAAAGTATGATTTTTTTTAGTCTAATTAAAAATCACAAATTTTATAGGTGGAATGATTTGGAGAGATGAAATACTTATTTGAAGATTGATGTTTTTGAGTGAAAGTGTTGTAAAAATATTTATTTTATAATAATTTTTATTAATGTAATTATTGTATATGTGTATTAATTAAACATTTTTTTTTTCTATCATGTATTTTAAAATTAGAAAAATGTTACCTCATGTAATTTATTATTTTAATGGGTGATAATCAATTTTAACTAGGTAAAATATATTTTATTTTATATTATAATACACTAAAAATAAATGTAGAGTTGAAAAATCTCAACAACTCTCTTCTCTTCCCCCCAACACCAAAATCCAATCACCCTAAATATTAATATTAATATTAATATTGATCAATGTTTTTTGAATTTAAGTAACAACGGTGAGTTTGTAATTTGTTTAAAAAAAACATTCAAATATCTATTTCTTTTTCGTTTTTCTACAATAAAAAGTAGCAAAACTCTTATTTATTTATTATTATTATTTTTTTAATGGCTAGATTTGGATATACTTCAAAATTCATTGGAAAAGAAAGAAAAAAACAAAAGCATTTAATTTGGATATGAATAATATAAAAAAAAAAAAATAATGGAATTAACGTCCACAAACAGAACATGTTACTCCTACACGTAGCACCCTGGCTTTCCCAACAGCAGACAAGTGGCGTTGAGCCATCACGTGATCATCACGTGCACTTTCAAACTATCCAATTTACCAATTTACCCTCCTCCCCATGCTAGCCGTTGCAGCCCTTCTTTTCCCTTCCAAGCCTTCCAAATCCCAAGGGTAAACTCGTAAATTCGCATCCCCTTTCCCTCTTCATCAAATCGAAGCTTATTTTCTTCACTTACTCTCTCTCTAGTTTCTCTCTCCTAGGGTTAGGTTTTGTTGGGTGCGGTTTTTCCATGGCTTCTCCGTCGTTTGATCCTGGCTTCGAACATGAAGTCGGTGTCTGCACCGGCGCGGCGGTTGGAGGAGGAGCAGCGGAGGTTGTAATGGCGAACGATCAGGTTTTAGTGTATAGAGGATTGAAGAAAGCGAAGAAAGAGAGAGGTTGCACTGCGAAAGAGCGCATCAGTAAAATGCCTCCGTGTGCTGCTGGCAAACGAAGCTCTATCTATCGTGGAGTCACTAGGTAAATTCTGATATATTATACGGATTTGTAGTTAGTTAGTAGTGTGTTTGATTATGTTTTTCTTATGGAAGTGATAAGAGTTTGATTAGCTTACAATTTCTCGAAGAATTAGAGAATTGGAAGAGGTAGAATTGTTGATCACTGCTCGGATTGCGTTGATGAATGACTCGATATCGTAAGAGACGAGTTGGTGTTCGTGTATGGTAATTTTGTTACTACGGGACGAGGATACGATAAAATGGCTGTGCATTAGTGTATTGGACCAGTAATGTAGTGTATGCTAATAATATTACACCTTAGTTATGCACGAAACAGAAAGTTGAAATGGATAATTCTCGCAATGGTGAAAGAGCTATAGAAATTGCTTGATCATTAGGATAATTGCATTTTATCCAGAGCTAAATAGGAGGATTTTTGGGATAGTGCTGATCTTTCTGCATGAGCGATATACAGTAAATTATTGAGTTAAAGAGATCAGGCAGGGCTGTTTAGAAACTAAAATTAGGAGTGGAAACTGTTGAAGTGGCCTACGCCTACCTCATTCGGTATTGTATCAAGTTGGTAGATTTGAGCAATGCCTTTTAGTGTAGGATGATCAATTGTCCGTTTGACTAAAAAATTACTTTCTTATTTTTATTTAGTGAGATTTGATTATCTGACATTGCTTGTGACGAACGAATGACCTTTATCTTTATCTCTTTCGCTACTGACTAGCGCTTGTGAATGGTTTGATGATATTAGGCATAGATGGACTGGTCGTTATGAAGCTCATCTTTGGGATAAGAGTACTTGGAACCAGAACCAAAACAAGAAGGGAAAGCAAGGTTTCTCTTTCTCTCAAACACACACAAATGTTGGCGTGAAACTAGTCATGGTTTTGCTTGTGATTATGAAGTACTGACACTATTATTATGTTTTGTTTTTTATTCAAAATGTGCATGGAACTTGCATATGATTGATCATTCCAGTGTATCTGGGTAAGTTGGGATTCTGATCTTTTTTCCTCTACATTGTTTTTATCATTGACTGTGACTAGATTATATGTCCCTGTACACTTATTTTAATAATGAATAACATGCAGGGGCATATGATGAAGAAGAGGCAGCTGCTAGGGCGTACGATTTGGCAGCATTAAAATATTGGGGTCCTGGGACTCTTATTAATTTTCCAGTGAGATGTCATTTAGTCCGCTTCCTCAAGAGATGGAAAAATAAAAAAAATTAAGAAATAAGATATTGATTCTTTCATGACCATAGTTTTATTTTGAAATGGAATAACTGCATTTGCAGGTGACTGATTATACAAGGGACCTTGAAGAAATGCAGAATGTTTCAAGAGAGGAATATCTTGCATCTCTAAGGAGGTAAGTAGAAACTGTTGAAGCATCTTTTGGCGATACAACCTGCTTCTGATTATTTAATTTCACACTTTGCAGAAAGAGCAGTGGATTCTCCAGGGGAATATCTAAGTATCGTGGTCTTTCAAGGTATTTTTTTCTCACTAAAATGTTTTTTTAGTTAAAAAACATGGGTGGTTTAAACCTATGATCTCTTGTCATAAACTCGTATTTTACGTCCTTATTCTTTCTGCACTAAAAGTTTGTTGTATTCACCTTTGTGCAATTTATTTGAGAAAAGAGCATTGATCTCTTCCGAATCCTCTTGAATTCTTCTTATAAATTAATAGTAACATAATTTATACTTCTTGTGTTTTTGTTGATCTCTGTTTTATACCAGTCGATGGGACCCTTCATTTGGTCGCATGCCAGGCCCTGATTACATCAATAGCATAAATTATGGTAAGTTGTCTAAAATTATTTTTCTCTCTAGCATTTCTTTGATTGCTATCTCACATGAATAATTAACAGTGCCTACCCTCCAATGTAATTTTTAGGTGCTGGAGAAGATCAAGCAACAGAAAGCGAATTCGTCCACAGCTTTTGCATTGATAGGAAGATTGATTTAACAAGACACATTAAGTGGTGGGGGAACAACAAAACTCGAACGGTCAGTGCTGGCTCGAAGTTGTCAGAAGAAGACAAACTTAGCGGTGCTGGAGAAGTTGGCAGTGAACTCAAAGCTTTTGAACAGACTGCCCGTCCCACAGAGCCATATGAGATGCCTTCTTTGGGATCAAGTACATTACATGGGGTAAAGAAGGTTGCTTCCAAGGTCTCTGCCTTAAGCATTTTGTCGCGGTCAGCCGCCTACAAGAGTTGGCAGGAGAAAGCTTTGAAATTACAGGAAATTAACAATGAAAACGATGAGAACGAAAATAAAAACATTGTTATCAAGATAGATCGTGGAAAAGCAGTCGAAACACACACAAGTCATGATGGTGGTGATCCCAGCCAGAAATATGGGGCTGCTTTCGGAACAAGTGGGGGATTGCCTCTTCAGAGAAATATGTTCCCCTTGACTCCATTCTTAACTGCACCTCTTCTTAGCAGTTGCAACACTGCTGATCCCTTGGGAGATCCGATTCATTGGACGTCTCTTGTTTCTGTTCTTCCTACCGAACTTTCTGGTACAGCCGAGGTTAGCACATTTACTGTCCTTTTGGAGAAAAATTAAATGTCAAATTTTAGGGTGAATTGAATTTTAGAAGGGTGAAAATAATTGGAGGTAAAATGGCCTACTTTGGAGTTAGGACCTCCTAAAACTAATAGGTTGGGTAAGTTTGATTATATATCAACAATTTTATTGTGTTTGATTACATCTTAAAAGATGATTTCTGAAAATTCTAGAAAAACCTAAAAACATTTTAGAGTACTTTGAAACAATCCCTCCTGATAAAAGTTCATGGCTATCTGAATTAAAATAACACTAAGAAAAATAAGATAGAAATATAGTTTGAGTAAACATGGAGTGGCCAAGAGGGTTCTAGAGAACTAAGAGGTGATGAGTTCCATCTATGGTGACCACCTACTTATAAATTAATTCCGTACGAGTTTTCTTGACATCTAAATATTGTAGGGAGGGTCAGGCAGTACGTCTTGTAACAATAGTCGAGGTGCACGCAATCTAACTCGAACAGTCACGGATATAAGAAAAAAGAAAAAAATATAGTTCAGAGCGGATGCTTTAAATCCAAAGGCACGTGGAGAACCGTCATTGCTTTCTTATATAACCTTGGTTCCATAATGCAGGTTACAAAGACTGAAACCTCTTCAACTTACACTTTGTTTCAGCCCGAGGAATAAAGTTGAAGGAATTAGTTTAATTTTCCGTCTACCCCTACAATACGGTTAGAGTTGAACTTGGTTGGATTTCGATATTCCAAGATCCGTGTACATGAGAACAAGCTTTAAGGAATAGGAGGAGCTTTACATAAGTCACAATATCGCAAGAACAGGTTACACGTCATACTTACCGGTCACACGAACCCGAACCCGAGTCTTTTCTTTATTTTCTCAACATGCAGGAGGTGATGAACGCAAAAGGATCGATCCCCATACAGTTGAAGAAGGAAAGAAAGATGGTATTACAATATCACACGTTTGTTGTTTTATATAATGCATAGTTAGTTAATAGTCATATAAATTCGATTTCTTTTTCGAGTGTCTGTATTACTTGTGACTCTTATATCTAGTTATTGATATCGTGGTTTCCATTTCTTTGTTAGTTTCTCCGTAGGAATTTCCCCTTTGTCGGGTTCAGACGAAATTGGTTGCATTGTGTTATAAGTATTTAACCAAAGTTCAATATGGTACGAACTTATAATCAACAAAAATAGTTTTTTAGATTTTTTAAACTTTTAAAATTATAGACTAAATTCTAATATGAGATCAAATTTATAATTCAGTTGATCATTTACCCTTTATATTGATGTATGATCATGGACATTTTTAATACTTTTTTAGAGAAAATATTATATATATTTCAACAACATTTTGGAGTGAAAATGTTACATATAACCTCTTAGACCGTTTGATAATTTTTTGTTTTTAAAATTTAGGTCACTTCAATATCTATGTCTTACCAATAGTTTTAGAAATTAAATCAAAATTTGGAAGAAAAAATAAATAATTTTTAAAAGTTTGTTATAGTTTTTGAAGTTTTGTTTTTAAAATTTTGTTAGCAGATACATGAAAGTAAAAAAAGTGTTTTTGTTTTTAAAGTTTTGTTTTTAAAATTTTGTTAGCATTTACTTAATTTTTAAGGAAAGATAGATACATTATAGGAAAGATGGAATGAAATACATGGTTTGAGTAAAAATAAACGTAAGTTTCAAAAACAAAAAATCAAATAATTATCAGACAGACTTTAATTACCAGATTCTATATAAAGTTGTAGTTAGGGGTGTTTCGATTGGATTTTTGTCGGTTTGTACAAATCGATATCTTCGGTTTTAAAAAAATGGACCTGATCCAATGTTTAATAAAGTATAGAACAATTGATTCGATTTTTAATTGGTTCAGTTTGATTTTAGATCTAATCTAATGTCTTTTTTTTTTTATTTTTAATATATCAAAACGACACTTCTCATATAAAAATATACTTCTCATAAATAAAAAAAGAAAAATTAGAATTTATTGAAAATTATTTATGGATGTCTTTTACTTGAAATATGAGTGAATTAAGGAAATGTTAGTAATTTTAGTAAATCTTCTAAACAATGGAAGGAAATATTTTATATAAATTTATTGATTTTATATATATTACATTTTGGTTTGTTCGATTTTTATTGGATTTTTAAAACGAAAATAAATTACCAACCGATTTATCCAACTTTATGCTAAAAAGTCGATCCGATCCATTGAATTAATTTGATTCAATTTTTCGGTTTTTTGTTACACCCGTAGTTAGAGTAGCTATCTTTTTGTTGACAATGAGATGAGATATTTGATAGAGAATAAGTTGCATGCAAAGGTAAAGTAAAGAATATTGTTGCATTATTTAAACACATAAATCACACCTTTTTTTGTTGCCCATCATTAGGCTAAGTTCTTTTCCTATTTTTCCCTTTTAGCGTTCATTTTTTAAATTTATATTTGGTTTTTGTTTCAAGGAAACTCAAAAGCAAGATAATGGCGGTCTCAAAGATGCCTCCATGGAAGGCAAAGAACATTCTGTTGATGAACAACAGATGCTCTAAGCCAATTCCATGGATTCCTTCTGTAAAGCAAGCATGAAAGAAAAGGTATGAATGCTTTATGTTGTTCGTTTCATCGCAAAGAAAACGGATTCGATAACCTGGAAATTGAGGGAAGTAGCAGCTTCTTACTTGATTCTATACATAAGGAATTTCGAGCATTGCATAACAATGCCATTTGAATCATGAAAAAAAACCTAGAAATCGAAAATCAATCGCTCGAAATTGAACTCTGTAATGGCCGGACTTCTCGACAGTGTCGCCGGAAATCTGCTCGGAAGGATATCTGAAGCTGCCGGCCGACCGGAGTTTCGCCAGATCCAAAGCGAACTCAGAAACCTAGAATCGGCTGTGTCGAATCTCAAGGCCGGACTCAGAGACGCCGAGGAGAAGCAGGCGAGCAATGTTGAACTCTATGATCTGCTTAAAGAACTCAAAGATGCGCTTTCAATGGCTGAAGATCTAATCGAGGTTTTGGAATGCGAATATTTGGAGTGGAAGGTGCAAAATCGGAAGAACAGCGTTTACAATATGGTACGCGAACATTCTTCTTGTTTCTCGTTTGATTCACTCATTTCTGCACATAAAACCGCCGCTGAAATCTGTAAGAAATTAGATATGATTGATGAAACCATGTGTAAATTCCCTCTGGTTGAAGATGAAACTGAACTGATCAAATGTTCGAAGAGCGAAATGACTCTTCGAACCTCCATTACTGGTTCACAAGTTTTCGCTAGGCTTCTACACCTGAAAAAAGAGGCGATTCTCTCCGATAATGTCGATTTTGTTATTGGTAGAGATGAAGAAAAACAGAGAATCGTTGATGAACTTGTAAGGAATGAAGACGATAAACCAAAATCTTCTGATATTCTTTCAATCCATGGAGATGGAGGGATTGGAAAGACTGCTCTTGCCAAGTTGGTTTACAATGCCAATGAAGTGTTTGATCATTTTGACAAGAGAATGTGGGTGTGTGTTTCTGAAGACTTTGATGTTCAGAGAATCAAAAGGGAGATTCTGAGTTCTGCAACCGGAGAAAAGGTTATCAATGCCTTAACGGACCGCCGTATACAAATCAGGCTCCAACGGAACTTTGTAGGCCGAAAGTTCTTGCTTGTTTTGGATGATTTTGGAGATTTGGATCCTGGTAGAGTATTAGAACTGGAAAAAATAGTGAAGATGGGTGCTAATGGAAGCAAGATCATCATCACCACTCGCAGTGAGCAGACTCGAAATGATGCTACAAGTATAACACCACACAAGATTGAAGGACTTGACGAGGACAAATCCAAAGATTTGTTTGATCATACAGTTAGAAACAAAAATCCTACTGAAAAACTTGAGAGAATGCGAAGTGAAGTCAAAGAAAAACTTGTGCCGAAATGTGGAGGAGCTCCTTTGGCAATCAAATGCTTGGCGGGACTGCTTTCTTCAGAAGCGAGTGATGGTGTCGAGTGTGGGAATGTCAAAGACTTGAGTGAGGGATGGATACAGGAAGAGAAGAAGGGTGGTTGCGTCTTACGTGCATTGAGACTGAGTTATGATCTAATGCCATCTTATTTGAAACCTTGTTTTCTTTGCTTTTCATTGTTGCCAAAAGATTATGTGTTCTATTCTTTTGAGCTAATCCAGTTATGGATGGCGCAAGGAATTCTTCAATCAAGTAGCAAAGATCCTGAAGCTGTTGGGGAGCAATATTTCGATGAATTGTGGTCTCGTGGTTTACTCGAAGACGTTGAGGAGCATGCTCTTGGATATTGGTTCAAAATCCATACCCTTGTTCATGATCTTGCAGTCGAACAGGCTAATAAGGAACAAATGAACCTCGATATGCACCAACTTTCTTTTGTCAATTGCATTAGCAAGGATTTGCCTCTGTCGAGAAATAAAATTCGTTTTCTTTCCATTCCAGTGGGAGGTATAGAGCCAAAGATCAATGAAGTGCCTCTTTTCAAATGCATCACCAAGTTCAGACAGCTCAGGTTTTTGTACTTGTGCAACTCTTCCTTGGAAGAAATCCCGACTTCTATCGACACGTTGAAACATTTGCGGTATTTAGATTTGCGAGGGAATAGAAGACTCAAGAGGTTGCCTGAATCAATTTGCAAGCTACAGAGCTTGCAGACCCTGATACTTGCATTCTGCTCAGGGCTTGAAGAGATCCCCAAAAACATAAAGAACATGATCAGCCTCAGATTCTTATGGATACACACAAAGCAAGCCAGCCTAGGAAAAGATGGCATAGGAAGCTTAACATCGCTTCGTTTTCTCGCCATTGGGGGGAGTGAAAACTTGACTCGCTTGTTCGAAGATATCGACAAACTGGGCTCCCTTCAAACACTAATCCTCTATGATTGCAAATCTCTGATAACATTGCCAATAGGCATAAAAGGCTTGAATTCATTATCTAATATGGCGATATGGGGGTGCGAGCAACTGCGATTCACATTCTCGATGGAATCGCTTCGTCTTAAGAAACTGATACTCAGAGGATCTCCAACACTGACCACTTTGCCAGGATGGATGAATGATTTAGATGAAAATTTAGAAGTATTGGAAGTCGGAGGATTTCCAAAGCTAAGAGTATTACCTATCTGGATTTCAAACTTACAGGAACTTCGAATACTCGGGATCTCGAACTGCCCTCGGTTGGAGGATCGTATGCCTCCTAAAATTAAATATTGTGATAAGATGAAAGAGTTGAGGATTACATTTTGTGGGGCATTGAGCAGAAAAGGCAGGAAAACAAGAAATCATGTAGATTTGGATATCTCTCACATCCCTACCATTTATGTGGACTCACAAAAAATATTACCATCAACAGAAGAACATAAAGCAGGGGAAGCTGCACAAACTGGTAAGCATGATGGAGCTACTAACAATATTCAACTTAAAATTCATGGATCCATTCGAGATCAATACAACAAACAAACGGAAGGAGAACATGATGAAGCTACTAACTATAATCAACTTAAAATTCATGTATTCAGTCAAGATCAACCCGAAGAACAAATTGGAGGAATACATGATGGAGCTACTAATGATAATCAACTTAAAGTTGGACAACCTGTAAAAACGACACAAGATGAAGCTATCGAGGACGATAGCCATCATCGTAGCGGGAAAATTGTCGGAGTAAAACTAGATGGAGTTGCGAACATTGGTCATATAGGAACAGTTCAAGATAAAGCTGTGGATGATAGTCATGTAGGTGATGGGCAAATTGGAGGAGCAAAACTTAATGTAGGAACTAACAAAAAGCATGTTGAAGTTGGTAACTTTGGAGTACAACTTGGTGAAGGGAATGGTAGAGGCAATGATGGGGTTTGTTTGTTTGACAATAATATCCATGATGGAGCTGAAAAACCTCTAGTTGTTACAATGGAGGGTTTTTCATGATGTGTTATTTGGCTATTGCTTTTTTTCATTATTCAAAAACTCATTTTAGCATCTAAATTTTTTTGCATCTTTAATGTTCCACTAATGGTAATGGTATGTGTTTATAACATATATTGATTAAAACTAATATGTAACAATTAAATGTATTGCCTATTATAAATTATGGAGAAATCTTCTGTACTTACAAGTATTTTTTTTTTGATGATGTAGTAAGAAAAGGCGTAGTTTGGAAACTAGTTAGCTAAATGTGTACATCATACATGAGTGCTTAAAGGAAATGTGACTTACTGTCACAACTAGAGTAAATTATGTACAAAGTATGTGATATATCTACCGAATCGGTGGCGCGATTAGTTATCTGGTTTGATGTTAATACATTTCCACTCTACGGTCACATGTTCGTTCCCTAGAACCTAGAATCAGTATTTGTAATTCTCTCCCCAACTTTACTCAAAAAAAAGAAAAAAGAAAAAAAGTATACGATATACCTTGACATGGCCAACATGATATCACCTAGGTGTCATGAAGAGAGGGTTGAACCATTGAAAACATGTGTATCAAGTTCAGGAGTTCAATGGTCCTTATATTAAGCTATAATTGTTAACAAATAGTTCAACCCACATAAGTTTGTAGTACTCCTGATTGTAATGAATTTGCATCTCTCCATTCCTAATTTTGTTGAACTCAAAGCCTCATCTGATCGATATTTTGTATTTGTATTTTTGAATTAGTAAAACCGTTTATCCTCTTCTATTCGTAGACATAACTAATACATCTTTAATAAACCATATAAATCTGTATGTTTTTTTATCTCACTTTCTATTTTTCTTCCTCTTTTCTCTCATTTTTGCAACATGATATCGCCTGGATGTCATGAAGAGAGGGTTGAACCATTGAAAACATGTGTATCGAGTTCACGAGTTCAATGATCCTTATATTAAGTCCTTACATTAAGCTATAATTGTTAACAAATAGTTCAACCAACATAAGTGTGTAATACTTCTGATTGTAATGAATTTGCATCTCTCCATTCTTAATTTTGTTGAATTCAAAGCCTCATCTAATCAATATTTTGTATTTATAGTTTTGAATTAGTAAAATCGTTTATCCTCTTCTATCCATAGACATAACTAATGCATCGTTAATAAACCACATAAATCTGTATGTTTTTTTTATCTCGTTTTCTGTTTTTCTTCCTATTTTCGCTCATTTTTGCACCTTTGTCATTGGTCTGCCAACACTTGGCTTGGCCATTGAGTTGCTGCCCTTGAAGTAGAAGAGAAGGCAAAAGTGTAGACATAACTTTTCTTCTATTTGTACCCTATCCAAAAAAATTGGCTCATAAAATCAACTTGTGTATCTTATAGTATAGTTGTAGAAACTAAAAAGAACCCCAAAATGGCTATGGTGAACACTTATTTACGAACTATTTTCAATAGATTTTCTTGACAACTAAATATTGTAAGGTGTGTCTCATAAAAATAGTCGAAATGTGTGTATCTCTCGAACGCTTGCAAATATTTAAAAGAATAGAGTTGCAATAAGAGAAGAGTTGAACAGCAAAGATATCGCTCAATCAATAAACTAACATTAAAAGATCACGGGTTCAAATTCTCCTACTTTTAATAGCGGTTGACCTAAAGAACCAATGGGCTAAATACAAGGGATATGAGTAGAAGAACCCCTGGCCATGATTAGCCCACTGCTTGCTGAAGTTGGAATTCGCATTTTCAATAAAATTGATCTCCTGCTCTCAATTAATTTCGATTTTAAATCTCAAAATATTGGAAACGTATAATATCATATTTAAAAATTAGTTTTTGTTTTTATTTTTTTTATTTATTTATGAGAAAAAATATACGAAATGTGAAAATTTACAAAACAGAAAGCCAAAATAAGTAGTTTTCAAGTTATCAAATTGTCCACCTAACCCTTTCTCTGGATTCATTATGCTCCTACACATCTGAAAATATATATTAGGATTAAAAACAAATAGCAAATACAAATTTAAAACATAAAATCTTGGTAATGATCTATATTTATATCAGAAGGAAAACCTACTAGATAAATCAAGTTAAATTATTTGATATTTTTACTATATAAAATATTTTTAAAAAATTGCTATAGTTAAAAAAATATATTATAATTTGTTATCTACAACAAGCTATTTATTAAACAATTTTACCTTCAAATTTTAGTGTGTTTTTTTTCTTTAAAAAAGTGTGTTTTATTTAAGTCTTTGTATTTTTTTTTTCTTTAAAATTCAAAATTCAAAATCAGTGTAGTAATGTTGTGTAATGTATGTAATAGTTTTGTTATTTCAAAAACTAAAATTAAATATTATTGAAATAATTTTAGGTGAAAGATATAAATAAGTAAAGTTCAATCATCACTTTGTTAATGAAATATTTATGCTTAATTTATTTAAGGAAATGTTTTTACTTAATTCATATCATATCATATATAGCTTGTCTAGATAGCTACATAACTTGTATTGTTCATTTATTATATATATAGAGAGACACACACATATACATACATACCTAGTGGTTTTATTTTCAAAAAAAAAAAAAAAAAACAGACCTATCTTTCTTTCTTTTAAAATACAAGTTATATGATGCGATAATAATGAAAATACAAGTTATATGATGCGATAATAATGAAAATATATATCAATATATAACATAAGAATGTTGTAGATTCAGTCATTATTTATTTATCTATTTTACAATATATGGGTTTAGGGTGAAGGAACAAACATCTACCTTTTTTTTATGTCCGTGACTGTCCGGGCCAGCTTGCGTACACAAGCGCACCTCAACTAATGTAACGGAGCATACCGTCTGACCGTACAATATTTGGATGCCAAGGAAACTCGTAGGTATTAATTTGAAATTAATTCCTAGGCAGATGGCCACCATGGGATATGAACCCACCACTCACAAACATCTAACCTTGAGATCATTACTATGAAATATATTCATTCTGATGATACTTTTATTTGGAGATAGTAAGGTGATTTTAATGAGATGTTTTCAATAGAACTGCTGCAAATTTTAGTCTCAGTACAATGATAAATCGACGATAAGCTCTCTATACATACAGTCAATATAAGTCTTTCTTATATTCCCAAATAGATACAGATCCACATCACATTTGATCAAGTACA
This sequence comes from Sicyos baderoa, assembly GCA_037832685.1. Lineage (NCBI taxonomy): Eukaryota > Viridiplantae > Streptophyta > Magnoliopsida > Cucurbitales > Cucurbitaceae > Sicyos > Sicyos baderoa. The sequence goes on along the minus strand of JBBMEF010000018.1, from coordinate 10,305,002 downwards.
AGTGTATATTAAATCCTAAACTTAGCACCAATTTTCCATCTCTTTGCTTTAGCTCTACCAACAAGCATGATTAAAAAAAAGGGCAAGAAAAAGAAAAAGGAGAAAGGAAAAGAAAATTTTGGGGATAAGCTTTGTAAACATACAATTAAATTTCCAATTGGTGATAAGCTTTCTCCCAACATTCCTCAGCTTCATTTTCCTTTTCCTTTTTTACTTCTGCACAAAGCTACAAGCCTACATGCTTGCTTCACAAGGTTTGAGCAACTTTTTCGTACAAATCGCGAGGCCAATTCCGATTTAAATTATTTGCAATGAAGTTTGCAATCTGCAAAAGTAAAAGAAACATCCATCATGAATCAGGGGATCAGGTTCACCAAAGAATGTGTGTGTACTACAACAGGCTCACTTAAAATTTCAACCCCATGTTTTTATCTAATACATATTTATTCTGGTTAGAAATAATAATTTTGAAGTTTAAGGGTGGAGCCATACTTATTTCTGGGGAGGGGCATGATTTTACAATTTAACTTTTCATATAGATAATTGTTCAAATTTTGAAACATTAGGAGAAATTTTTGTCCTTTAGTTTAGTCTTAAAAAAAAAATTCAAGAATGAAATGTCCTTCAGTTTAGTTTAGTTCTAATCAGTGTCCTTGAGTATAATTTTCTTAACATGACATAATGGCCGTGGTTCGTAATCAACATGGCATGTTGGTTCAGTGGTCAAAGAAGATATTGGAGATTTAAGAGGTCATGAGCTCAATTTATGGCGATCAACCACAAAAATATTTTCCTACGGGTTTTCTAAACATCAAAAAATATTGTCATCCAAATGTAAGTTTAATGGTGATATTCTTCGATCCTCTTTTCCACCTTCCTCCTAGCATAACAAATCCTCGACCACTCAAACTAAAATGGGTCTAAAATGCCTATGTACTCAGATCAAATTCATCCCAACACCAATACATACTTTCGATTTGTCTATATTGTAGAGAATTTAATTGACAAGAAGCCAATAAACATTTTGAACATCTAATCAGCAATCTTGCGTTTTAGTTAAGGAGATGAACTAAGGAACATAATTTAAGAGTGCTGTTAGCATACCTTGGCTCTCAAGGCACGAAGAGATCCATCAGAGTCAGCCACATTGTCCAGACACGTAAGCGCAACTTTCAAGATATCGGGTACACAAGCTTGAATGTGAGGAGATAAGTTCTGAAACACATCGGAAGTCATGTCGGGCCCTCGTGGATCCAATGGAAGAAAAGGAATTCTAGCAATCTCCCTTAGAGCATCTAGATGATGACCCAATCTGGCCAACTTGTGGATTGAAAGAACTGCCTCAAGTTGTCTTAACACGGTCTGTTGCTCCATGACATATTCTCTTTCTTGAAGGCTGCATATTACACATCACAGTCAATTTGAGAAAAGGCACAGCCATGTAGCTCCCCTAGTTAACAATTATATTGTTTGAACCTACCGGCTACCACTATAGAGGGGAAAATCTATAAAAAGAACAATGTTCTTGATAGCCAAAACATTTGTAGCATGAACAAAATGTGTTCTTATCCAAAAAAAAACAATGAACAAATGTTTAATGAAAAAAAATTGATGCCCAATATCTCCCCTTCACTTAAATTCCAAATGTAGGTATGATCTCAAAATTTAAATAAAATAGTTTAATTGCAAGAAAACAAGTTAAAAAAAACTGCGCAAATTTACAAGATTGACATCTCCAGTCCTAAAAGGGAGAAAAAAATATTTCACAAATTCTATGTTTAATTTTAAGATATCAAAACCTGAGTCCAACTAATTAAACAAAATAGTACCACCCGGCCACTTAACTCTTAACAGTTTAAAATATAAATTTACACGAAAAAAGTTTGTAAAACATCACTTATAAATCTAAAGCATTAACTAAAAATTGGAACACGTGTAGATTAAAAAATCGAGTGACCTGATGTCGGGATAATATTTGTATGCTTCCAAAATGTCATTGCCAGAATGAATGAGGCCAGCAGTCCGGCTCTCTCCATCCAGTCTACCACGTGATAGGGCACATATAGCTTCAGAGAGACACCTATTAATTGTATCCAGTGCCATGGAAAATGCCCCAACTCTCTTGTGGATCTCTATCGACTGATATTAAGTAAAATGAAAAAATTTAGAACCAGAAGAATACTAATATTGTAATACAATGAGGGATATGTGAAATTCCAAATGATAAGATACAATCATAAATACGATAATCTCTCATAGATATTAAAAATAAGAAAGAATCAGGAAACATAGCTCACATGGAAAGACACCCGACGGACATAAAAAATTGAAGATTTTTGAAACCATTGGTTGGTTGGGTTATTTGTATGTGTCGAATCATGTTAAATCACCAATCAACTCAAAAACTTAAGTTGATGGATTGGAATAAATTTAATTATATAAGTTAACACTCCTCGCTTACGGGTTTGAAATTTGAGAATGTTGATTAAGTGGAAATCAGTATTATTTGGGGATTGAAATGACCAATGTTTTAGAAAGGCGAGGCGCGTGTAATAAGTTGCGCGCCTTATGGCACCTTACAACAAGATCTCCACCGTTCTAGGTCATTCGAAGCATGTAAATGTTGATAGTTGAATATTATGTATGTTTTATATATTATTCTTGGTTAAAACTTCATTTATGTCCATAAAAAGTATTTACACACATATATATAAGTTTTTTGTGTCTTTTTATATTGTGCGCCTTAATATCACACTAGAAATGACTAGCAAAGGTTATAATACAAAACTTCAGCCTCAGATACTATGTTGAACCATGTTAAATCACCAATCAACTCAAAAACTTAAACCGATGGATTTGGATAAATTTAATTATATCAACCAACAGTATGATATTAGGTATCTATAAAATTGTTTCAAATCCATTTTCATTGGTTAATTGATTCAAATATAACTTAAATAAGAGTGGACTTATGCCTCACACAGCCTCTCCAAGAAAAAATGCCTCATGGCGAACTTTAACCTTTTAAAACATTGGGTTAGTTAAATGAACAGTTCCAGGATATTTATGCATTGCATATGAATTATTTTAGAGACGTAGACATTTTGAATGGTAAGAAAAGACAAATTATTACCTTGTCATGGAGCCCAGCTTCCTGACACTGTCGAGCAGCTTCAATTAGAAATTGTTGCCTTGATTTCATGTCAGTCATAAATCGTCCTAATTCACCTTCTTCTCCAGAACCCCTTGCACCAAGCAAGAGATAGATACCTCCATCACGTAACAACAGCTCAGTAAGAAGTTGCTTCAGCATCAAAGTTCTCTGCCTCTGCTGATCGATACTGCCCCGGCCGGACCATGACAACTGTCCACCCCCTACTGCTGCAGCAGCCTGAGCATAATACTCCAGTGCCATGGATAGATTACCCATTCTTAAATAAAGAGAGCCGTACTGCCTAATTATGCTAGCCACCTCAGCAAAAGCATCCATCACACCAAATTTTTGTCCAGCTCCTGTTCCTTCTGAAAGTACTCCATGGTCTGCAAGCACAATTGATATGTGGGCAGCATCAATGTTTAATCCTTCTTCTCCTGTTTCCTTCGACAAATACAAGACCGCAGGCAGCAACTGGATACTTAAAAGCAGAACATATGGATATACCAAGGGGTCTTTTCCATTTTTTGTATAATATGACGGTTCAAATTTATTGAGATAAAACTGCAAATCATCCAAAGTGTAAGGTACCGAGCCTTCATTCAAAACAATAGATGAGGATTCTCCGTGGCTGTTACGTACAGCTGACAACTGGAACCATAGAAAATCCTCTATTGTATTAAACAATGTTGGAAGATCTCTCAACAGACGATCAATTTGCCTGCGAGAACCTGAAATAATAGCATATAACAGCAACTTTTTCTTATCATATGCAGCTCGGCCCATCCTATCACCCATTCTTAACAATTTCTCACATTCTTCTGATGCAACAGTTGCTATCTCCACTGGCACCATACCCCCAGTATTAATCCACTCTGTAAGCTGTCAATAAAAAAAATAATGACTTAAGGTTGAAAATGGCTCAGTTAAATTATAAGTACAACAATTAAAAAATAAAATTATACCAGAGGAGCAAACTGATTTGAAGCGCGAGATGACAATGCAATGTTTCTAGCCTCGTCATAATATCCAGTTCTCAAGCAAAAGTAAATCTGTTGAATTCAAAAATACAACTTATGACAAAACTCAGGGAAAACCAACTCTTATCTACACTCTTTTTTCTTTTAAACCACTAAACTATTCTGTATTTATCCATGCCATACTGTGCATTAATTTCATAAATTTCTATTGAACCCACAATGAACTTAACACAACTTCTAATATCAATTCATGATGAATGGTAGAACACCCATAGATAACAAATGTCATGTCATTTACAAATAAATCTGGCAATGAAAAAGTAAAGAAAATAAACAAATATGAAGTACTTATTGAGAAACATCACCAACATACACTATATGGTCTTGAGAATAAGTTTCAAACAGAACATTTCCCTAATACTGCCTTTACTTATTAGAAAAATGAATCCATAAATGAGAAACCAGAAAAGGCATCTTGTAATTTCCCTGCTCCATTTAGGGAAACTTTGTGAAAGTCCATGATTTCTCCTAGATATTTACTTTGGTGAAAGACTATTGAGTCAGGTGGCTAGTTGTACCAATTTTTAGACAGAATCAAGATTATACAGAGAATCCAGAGGTTTTAACTTCTTCTTTTTTGGCTGAGGGCAGCAAGGAAAGATCTTGTCTTCTATTCTTGACGTTTAAACTCGCCTCATTTTCTTTTACTTTGGACATCAAGAGATCTATCTTCTGTATGAATCTACTTTACATTGTGTTCAACAATCTCATTTACATTTACACTAAGGTAGAACCATAGAATATGTAGCTTCCTCCTCAGTACTTATTTCTTGGAGGGCTAGAGCTGGGTCGTAACAAAGTTTTACTGACTACCGGCTCTAACAGTTGGCAACAAGAACATAGCTTGGCCCGTATGAAATATGTTCTCACTCCTTATGACCAAGAGGTCATGAATTTGAATCCTCCTACCCCAAAATATTGTTGAATTAAAAAGATAATAATGATTCTAGCAGTTCTCTCTTGAGTCTGGTTAACTTTGGCATTGGAGTTTTGTGAGTATATATAATATATGGTCATCATCCTTTCGAGTGGATGTTTTGTGGTTTCAAACGCACTTTTATTTTTCGGTTTATATCATTTGTCCTCCTTGAAAATTAGTTGAGGACCTGTGGCTAATATCGTTGGTCCCTCAGGGAGCTAGCACTCATTATCTCTTGGTTTTTGTCGTCTGCTTTTCGACAGGGAGAGACTACAAACATCTTGGCTCTCTTGTCCTTAATAGAGGGAGTTGGTCTTTGGTCGAAGAAGAGAGATGTTCCCTTTAGGAGAACTAATCCGGTTGGGGTCATTGCTTGTAGTTCTAGTTTCTTTTATTGGTGGCGGTTAAACCCACTTTCGACTAGAGTGTCAATTTTTTCGTGTTTCTGGAATGTGAAAATTCCAAAGAAGTTTAGTTCTTTGTTAGGTAGGTTATCCATGGAAAGCTAATACAGTAATACTTTTGAACTATTAAGAAAGATGTCTTTGTTGTTCCATTTGTTTTGCTGTATCCTTTGTTGGAAGAAAAAGGGAAATCTCAATCACTTTTTTTAGGCATGTGTTTTAGCTTGTTCTATAGGAGGAGTGGAGACACAATT
>JBBMEF010000018.1:10270059-10285393 GCA_037832685.1 Sicyos baderoa | reverse complement strand
AAATATTTTCAAAAAGTTGCTATTTACTCAATTTTTTTATCTTATTGTAATATACATGCAAATTCCCCTAAAAAATATTTCTTAAATTGAGTGGAAAAATTATAAACTACAATTTTTTTTAACTTTTCAATTTTTATATAATGTTTTTAATTTTTAAAATCTGCTACATAAATTTTTCACTAAAAAATATATTGTTTTAATTATAAAATATATATAATATTTGTTGAGCAATATATTATTGAATTAGTTTTGAGTCAATATTATTTTAGACTGAATGTGAGAGAGATAATATTATAAATATATTTTTTCATTAATTTTGTATATACATCCTTATAATTGTTTTTATCCACTGAATGCATATCATGAATTATTTATTAAAGTATTACTCTTTTTTCTTTTTCATCTCTATTCCGATGTTACTTGAATATTACAATAACACCATTTTCAAAATAAATCATCATATATTTGAGTCAGTATCATTAAAAAAAAAAAGTTCATAAGTAGTACATCACTCAAATTTGTATTTAAAATATTATTTACTTTTTAAAAATAATTTAAAACATCCATACCAGTTTGAGAAATTTTAAAAGTAGTTTTTTTTTTTTTTTTTTTTTTTCTATAAAAATTTAAATTTCTTAGAATTTGATTGAAAATTCAAATTTTTACTAAAAATAATAAGAAAAATATTGAAGAAATGGAAAGAAAACAAGTTTAATTTTAGACAACTAAATAGAAAGAAATTATAAATTGGCAAGGAAAGGAGAAGAAAATTGTAATGGATTTAGTTATCAACCATAGAAAATGCAAGTCCTTTGAGAATACATATGGACATTTCTTCTCCACTACTTTAATTTATGATGTAAAGGGAAGTCTAGCAATATTTCAAAAAATTTAGTGGCTAATGGAAGGAGTAGGGGATAAAGTTTATTTATTTATTTATTTTCCCCATTTTTTAGTTCATAAGTGAAGAGAAGTTAGTGCATGAATGTTATTGGGAATGGGAACCCACTGGGATCATGAATGTGTGAAAAAGGAAATTTCGTGGAAGTTTCATGGGGGCGGTTATAGGTTCTGTGGACGGTTTTGTATATGGGGCCAACTTGCTATTTTTTAACCACCATGTGGGGATGACATTGAATTTCTGTCCTAGTTTTTTTATTTTTTCTTCTTCTTATTAGTTACTATTTTTATACGTATTGTTCTCTTCCGGTCCATACTTTTTCCTTATATTTTCTTTTTTGAATACGTGTCGTGTCGAGAGAACGAGGATAAATATCAATTATCAGGATTAATATTTATGTTGAATTGATTTACGATAAAACTAAATCAATAAAACTATTGTATTATTGATTCATACTTTTTCTTATATAAAAGCATGTTGGGCTGGATACATGCATCTCTACTTTTTAATATTTCTACAATAATAAAATTTATAGAGAATACATTTATTAGTAGGCAATACTTTAAATTCTTTGTTTGACTATAGAATAAACCATGATTACTCTTTTTCTTTGTTGAATAATTGCGACTTTTTTTTCCTTCTTAATAATAGGAGATGCTTATTTGTTGAATTTATAAAAGTTTAAAAATGAGTATTTATTAATTACTGGAAAAATTAAATCCAAACAAATTATCTTAAAGAAAATACTTTTATATATATTTATTTTTTCCTTTTTGATTAGTTTTTTATTTATAAAAAAATTATGTGGTACCATAAGTAGACACTCCCTACATCATCCATGTGTGAAAGTATTTCTCTCCTAAAATCTAACTTTTAAAATATTAATTAGTGTCTTATTTTATTGAACTGGGCTGTGTTGTATTAGACTTCAGGCTTCAGCAATAGAGTTAGGTCCCCAATAACTACTGTCTTTTATGAATTGGAGAGAAAAGTTAAAGGAGAAAGAAAAAAGGAAAAAATGAGATGATGTTTTTTTTTTTCAGCGCAATTTGGGGAGGGGACCAACAAATTTTACGTAGAAGACACAATTATTTTAAAATAATATAAGAGTCGTATATTGATTTGAACTTGTGACCATAAAATTAAAATAGATTAACACCAAATTAGATAATCAATTGCATTATTGATCCCCATGAGTTTTGTTTGATCTAAAGTTATTATCCAAAAGTTAAGTTATTATTGAAAAAAAAATCTAAAGTGGTTGATTGAAAATCACTTTAGCATCACTATATAGTAAAATAGTCTTTATAGCACCACTTTAATATATTATCACTAAACAACTTGATATAACAAAAAAGAAAAAAAATACATCCTCCATACTACAAGTTAAACAGAAAAATTATATATATAATTGAGAAATTGGAGCTTAACTTCCATATATTCTGAAGTACCTGCATTAAAAGACATCAAAGTTTTTATTGTTAAGCTCACCCAGTGCTTTGAACTTGAGATCTTTTAAATGAAGGAACTTCACATCCTTACTGATGAAGAGCCTCTTAATTAAACCATTTTTATTCTTTAGTCATTGGAAACAAATTTTTTTCTTTGAAAAATGAAAGTTATATATTATAAAAAGAAAAAGGCAAGAGTTATATAGTGCCAATTAACATTAATAGCAAAAAAAAACATGGAAACAGATAGATGATGATGAGAACTATTTGATTGCAATGTGGAAGAAGAAACAATAGGCATATAAAGCTATCCAGGTCCTGAAAAGAAATATGGTAGGTAGACAATATCCTAGAAAACAATCCTTTCTTAAAGGAGGAAAGCAAATAGTTCTCTGTTGGACAAATGATTTTAAAAAGTGCTAAAGATTGAAAAGTAAACGTCAGCATAGGTTAACCGATTGTGTTAAAACCATAAAATCTGTGATTCGAATCCTCCCATCTAAATCCGAACAAAAAAACTATGGACTACATAGAATTGGAGATAGTCGTCTTTATATCCACAATCTTTTTCTTATTTAATCAATGTGAGACTTCGACTGCATTCTCAACCATCCTCCATTCTAACAAAGTATCTTCAAACGTTCTCTCAAATATATCTACGTCATGACTACTTTTGTAAGGCTCACGACTTCTTTATTCGACACTAAAGGATTCTATCAGCGTAACTAAGTTAGAAACATGTTTCTCATACCACTATCAGCCTCTAACCTCTGGCATTGAGAGATCCAAAAATCACATTTTCTTTTTGTTGCTATTTGCGTAGGCCAAACAAAATCTAACCATGACAGGTTCTTGTCAATATCTAAACCTCCTCTGAAACGAGTGTTCTCCTGCCATTCATGATATCGGTTGTGCGAAAACTTCTATGTATTTATTAAAGTGAGTGAGAGTTAAACAGTAATCGGTGTGTTATTTTGACCAAAATATCATAGGTTCGAATTCCCATCACAAAGTTTCTCTCGAAACTCGTTAGATGCTTCATTCGTGTACTAATCTTGGCTTGCTCTTGGAGTGAACAATCTACTAAACACATTTCCTACTAATACAAAAAGAAAATAGAAAGTTGATCTTTTTGTCAGGAAAAATAATTCACGAACCAAATTTCAATCATGTGGACTGAAGGAACAGCTTAAGTGAATGTCATTTAATTCTCTAAACTTTACTACACTTTTCCAGCATTTTTTTGTCCATAAGAGTGCCTTTTTTTCATCTTTTTCCTTAATTTCTTTCTTCAGGAAAAAATTCGAGTTGCTCTTTATGTTCAGAAGGCAGCAGTACACTTTATGGATGGTAATGGCGTATGCTTACTTTTAGTCCTTTGATGTTACATAACAATTGTTCAGTTTTTTTTTGTTTTTTTTTTATCATTTTCTTTTTTATAATTCTCTTGTGCAGCCGTACCTAGGGATTACCATCTGTCAGATGAGGCTAGGAGTGCTGGCTTTAGTATTCATCCAGATGAGCTTGCAGCCATAGTTCGTAGCCATGATCATAAAGCATTGAAACACCATGGTGGAGTTGAAGGACTTTCAAGGAAAGTTTCTGTCCCATTAGATGCAGGTGTTAGCGAAAAGGATACGACGAAGAGACAAGAGATTTATGGTTATAATCGTTACACGGAGAAACCTTCCAGATCATTTTTGGTGTTTGTATGGGAAGCATTACATGACTTGACATTAATCATCCTAATATTTTGTGCATTAATATCTTTGGGCGTTGGGATAGCCACTGAAGGATGGCCAAAGGGTACATATGATGGTTTAGGAATTCTACTCAGTATACTATTGGTCGTCTTGGTTACTTCTATCAGTGATTACAGACAGTCTTTGCAATTCAGGGATCTTGACAAGGAGAAGAAAAAGATTAATGTTTATGTCACTAGGGATGGGTTGAGAAAAAAAGTCTCGATTTACGACTTGGTTGTTGGAGATATTGTTCATCTTTCCATTGGAGATCAGGTTCCTGCTGATGGGGTTTTCATATCAGGATACAGTCTTCTTATTGATGAATCCAGCCTATCAGGTGAGAGTGAACCAGTGAACATAGATGAGGAGAAACCATTTCTTCTTTCAGGAACCAAAGTACAAGATGGATCTGGAAAGATGATGGTAACAACAGTTGGGATGAAAACTGAATGGGGAAAGTTGATGGAAACGCTAAGCGAGGGAGGAGATGATGAGACTCCGCTGCAGGTGAAACTGAATGGTGTAGCAACTCTTATTGGTAAAATTGGGTTGACTTTTGCTGTATTGACATTCCTGGTGATGACAGGAAGGTTTCTCTTAGAAAAAGCTATTCACCATCAATTTACAAAGTGGACTTCAAGTGATGCACTAAAACTCTTGGATTTCTTTGCCATTGCAGTCACCATAATAGTGGTTGCAGTTCCTGAAGGTTTACCACTGGCAGTGACATTGAGCCTTGCCTTTGCTATGAAGAAATTGATGGAGGAAAGAGCACTAGTTAGGCATTTATCTGCATGTGAAACAATGGGTTCAGCTACTTGCATTTGCACAGATAAGACAGGCACGTTAACCACAAACCATATGATAGTTAGCCGTGCATGGGTCTGCGAAAAACATATGGAGAACAAAGACAATGAGAGTGTTAACAAATTGAAATCAGAGATCTCTGAAGATGTTTTTGAGGTACTTTTGCAGAGCATATTTCAAAACACTAGCTGCGAGGTGACTAAAGATAAAGACGGGCAAAACTCGATCGTCGGTGGAACACCAACCGAATCAGCAATATTAGAGTTTGGCATGCATTTGGGTGGTGATTATCATGCACAACATAAGGAATATAAGATACTTAAGGTTGAGCCTTTCAATTCTGTTAAGAAGAAAATGTCTGTACTTGTAGCTCTTCCTAATGGTGGGGTCAGAGCTTTTGTCAAAGGTGCATCTGAAATAATACTAAGCATATGTGACAAGTTTATTGATTCCAATGGAGAATCTATGGACTTAACAGAAGAAAAGGTAAAGAATGCTACAAATGTTATCAATAGTTTTGCCAATGAAGCTTTGAGGACACTTTGCTTGGCCTACAAAGACGTAGATTCCGGCGATGAATCTATTCCAGATGCGGGATATACATTAATTGCAGTTGTTGGAATCAAAGATCCTGTTAGACCAGGGGTTAAGGAAGCTGTTGAAACTTGCTTAGCAGCTGGAATAACTGTGCGTATGGTCACTGGTGACAACATTAATACAGCAAAGGCTATTGCTAAAGAATGTGGTATTCTTACAGCCGATGGTTTAGCTATAGAAGGACCCGACTTCCGTAATTTATCTCCCGAGCAGATGAAGGAAGTTTTACCAAAAATCCAGGTTTAGTCTCTCAATCTTGAAACTAATTATATTATTATGTTTTTTTTCTATGGAATATGATTGCATATTTATATAAATTTCCATGGATATAGGTGATGGCTCGGTCCTTGCCACTGGACAAATACACATTTGTTAACAATTTGCAAAGTATGTTTGGCGAGGTCGTTGCGGTGACCGGAGATGGGACCAATGATGCTCCAGCTTTGCATGAGTCAGATATTGGACTAGCCATGGGCATTGCCGGGACCGAGGTATGTGCATCAGCTAAGGAAATAGTAATGGTATAATTGCTTGCAATAGGCTGGAATACAAAGTTCATTTGTGTTTATAAATGAAATTTTTATTGTTCTTTAGATTTCCTTGGTTATATGTTTATTGTGCTTGCTCATAAATGCATCGCAAAAATACACATCAAAGCACATGAGAATAAATGTCAGACCAGTTGGGTTGATGAAGTAGGGAAGAACATTCCTTAAGCATTTTACTTAAGATTGATTCAATAACTACACTGTTATTATCTTAATGATTGAAAATAGAATAACGACTCGCAACTACGGGTCATTGTCAATATCTTTACAATCATCCGGTGATTGATTGAAGGATTTTAATGAAGAGATTTTCTTTTGGGGTTTAATGTTTCTGTTTCATAGTGTGTTTCTATTAGATAGTGTGGGCGTCCAGCTCAAAACCTCCAATGTAGGATCCTCAATATGCCCTTCAAGATGGTGTCACTTTTAGGCCAACAATTAACCAATCCTAAATCGGATCCCAATTTCATTTTTATTGGACTGAATATACCATATTAGATAGTGTAGACATCCATCTAAAAAAACATACCAATTACTGTTTAACTAAAGTCAAGAAGAGTAACTCGTAAATTGCTAGGAGGTCTTTCTAACGTCTAACCCTTAACAGTTTCATTGGACGACTTGCAGGTAGCCAAAGAAAATGCGGATGTCATCATAATGGATGACAATTTTTCGACCATTGTAAATGTTGCGAGATGGGGACGCGCTGTATATATCAACATTCAAAAGTTTGTACAGTTTCAGCTAACAGTTAACATTGTTGCTCTAGTGACCAATTTTGTTTCTGCTTGTCTCTCAGGTGTATTCATCAACAAAGTTACTCTTTTATGTAAGGCCATTTGAAAAATGACTAAAATTGATGGGGTTTTTTTTTCCCACTCAACTTTCAGGATCTGCTCCTCTTACAGCAGTTCAGTTGCTTTGGGTCAACTTGATTATGGACACTCTTGGTGCTTTGGCACTGGCCACAGAGCCTCCAAATGATGGACTTATGGAGAGACCCCCAATTCCCAAGGGGGTTAGCTTTATTACCAAAGCCATGTGGAGGAATATTATTGGCCAGAGTATCTATCAGCTCACTGTTCTTGGAGTACTTAATTTTGGAGGAAAGCAACTTCTTGGACTTGGTGGATCTGATTCCACAATAACTCTCAACACTTTGATATTCAACTCTTTTGTGTTCTGCCAGGTATTATCTCTTATTTTTTCTCTCATTCCACCCAACAATGTTCATCAAAATATTGTCTTAAAATTACTTCTTTCATTTTTCCTATACTTACTTTTTGCTTCAAACCATCCAGGTTCCCATTTTGGTTCTTAGAAAGGGCTTACAAAAAACGAGAATTTTTTTTTAGAGTGGAGCCAATTAGATGTATTGAATTGAATTGCTATAAGACACTCCTTGTGGATGTTTAGAAGAATTATTCTAGAATTCGTTGGAATCCGAGATGTGAATAATTAGTTTATATCAGGGAAGAAACATATGTATATGTCATATTAGATATCAACTAGTTATATTAGGAAAGTCAATAGTGAATGAATAGAGAGTTAAATCAAGAAAACGAATGAAAAACTCAAAGATTAATGCTTTAGAAAAAAATAAAGAAATCTGATCTTTAAATATAGTGAACAACAAATATCAAAACAAAGTTCCATAAAAAAGAAAATAGTCCCTTTTTGTAACTAATTTCGTTAGAGCTGTACTTTTTCATATGTCAATGAAAAGTTTTCGTTTCAAACTATGAAGTGAACGATGCTGCATTTGAAAATCGAGTGAACGGAAACATACACGTTTGATTAACGGCGCGACGGTTTCACCTCGGGTTGTCATTGTTTACAGGTTTTCAACGAAATCAACAGCCGAGAGATAGAAAATATCAACATCTTGAGAGGGATGTTTAGCAGCTGGGTATTTTTGGGAGTGATGGCATCCACAGTGGCGTTCCAAATAATAATTGTTGAACTTTTGGGTGCATTTGCAAGCACTGTACCATTGAGCTGGGAACTGTGGGGACTGAGCGTGTTGATTGGGTTCGTGAGCATGCCCGTTGCAGTTGTCTTGAAGTTCATCCCGGTTCGTAAAGACGAACCATACGCAGCCCGTCATGATGGCTACGAACCACTCGCTCCTGGTCCAGAACAGGCTTGAAATTTACAGCTCCAAGACTATGAAGCAAAGGTTCTTTTTTCTTTATTTGTTTTGAGGATCATGAAGTGTGGACTTTGTTTAAGGTGGGGTTCGATCAGTATCACGGATCTTTGTCTCTTCCACCAAATAATTGTTGTAACCTTTTGTTTTTCTTTTTTGGTGTACAATTATAGTGATTATGTTAGTTATTACTGTTTCTATCCCTTGCCTGCAACTGCAACCGAGAAGAAACACTCACGTTGATAACCATTTTGTTTTTTTTTGTTTTTTTTTAAATTCAAGTCTACAACAACTACTCCAACCTTTGGATTTCTTTGATATCCGTGTTCTAAGTAGGTAGACCCCATAAATTGAACTCATGTAGGTGGATTTTCCTCTTGTTCTTTTTTATATAATGTTGTAGTGGTGATTTCGGTTTAATTTTTGTGGGTTCTGTGTCAAATCGATAACCTCTCTTTTTCAATAATTGGGTCCGAACCGATACCTAATAAAGAACAAAATCATTGGATCGATTTTCATTTGATTCGATTTAGTTTTGGTTCGGTTTTAGGCTTTAGCATTAAAAAAAATAAAAAATAAAAATAAAGCTCTAACAAATTTGTACACAAAATTAAACTCGAAAATCAATGTATTAAATTAAGCTCGAGATAATCCATATACAAGATTGAGCATTAACAGTTTAACCAGTTTTGTTGTATCATCTTTCTGAAGTGCCATAAAATCTATCAAGTATTTTATTATATTTTATTGAAGGCATGTGCAATTACAATCTTAACAATTCTTCATGTGGCTGTCTAATTAACGGTAGAAATTCAACGCTTAAGTCAAGAGATTAAAAATTTGGAAGACTCCCGGGATAAAATGAATAGTTTTGGTCAACAAGAGCATTACTCAATCGACATAAAGTATAGATTAATGACTAACATGTGTTTGACTCCCCATTGTTCTTAAACTAAAAAAAAAAAAAAAAAAAAAAAAAAAAAAAAAAAAAAAAAAAAATCCAATAACACAAGTAAAAAAAAAAAACAATAGAAGGGATGTGCACCCTTTTCTTGATTGAGGATTTCCATTTGACTGTAATTTTAAATATTAGAATATAGAATGAAAAATATAAAACAGTAAATAGATATTGGACATCACTATACAGAGATCAATCAAATCTGAACTATATTCTTTCTTGGAGAGGTGACAAAAACTGAGGTTACTTGATAATGAACAAGGAACAATATCTTCTACAAAAGATAGCATGGAACACAAATGAATAAAACAAAAATAATTATTACTCAACAGTCTTTCCACCTCTTCTTCGTGTTACTCTGATCATCAAAAAATAACAAGGTGTTATCTTCAGGGTGATGATTCCATACCTTGGCTTCTCCATACGCATTAGATCATCTAAACCTCCTCTTGGTTTCTCCGTATGCAACAACTCCGAGAACTGTGATCGTGTAACCACCAATTCCGATGACCGTGACGGGGTTTCTAAATAGAAGAATGGAGATAACAACTGCCACAGCTCCTTTTGCATTGCCCAACACCTGATAAAAAACATTTTTTTTGGGGAGATTTATGAGAATGAACAACTGTCAGACTTTAGAAAGATTTCTCAACAGATAGCAGCAGTTACAAACATCTCTTGTGGAAATTTTTTCATCCAAACTGATTTATGGCTTTGAAATGACTAGCTTTACATGCTATCAAGTATCAAGGAATGTGATGTAGCTGGATGGATGTTCATTGAATTTGTAGTACCAATTTTATTTGGTTTTCGGGTTTCGTTAGAAGCTCTGGTTTCTGAAAAGATAACAAAATAAAATAAAACAGTTTTTTTTCTTTTAACATAGCCTTCCCATGAAATGGTGATAGATGAACTTTCCCAAAGGCAGAGAGGGATCATTTTCCACAAGCTCCTAAGGGTACCCTTAGGAGCTAAAGGAGAGTTTTGACCATTGGAAAGAAACTCATAATTGTAATGCCACAAGTCCTGAGGTTCATGTTTATAATCATTATTGCTTTTTGGTGGACTCTATGAAGGAAGAGGAATGCAAAGCTCTTTGTAGAGAATGAACAAGAAAGAAATAGCATTCTTGAAACCATTACTGTTCTTACATTACCTTTCAAGGATTATAGTTTTTCTACTACATTGGTGAAGCTTTTTGCAACAACGATGAACTGATCTTTTGAAATTTTCATACATAAATGAAATCAGAATAAAGGGATTTTAACTAATCTATTATAATTACGGCCCCGTTTGATAACCATTTGGTTTTTTATTTTTGGTTTTTGAAATTTAAGCCTATAATACCTATCTTACCATATGTTTTTTCTTACTTGGGTGTCTACCTCTCACCCATATTTGTAGAAACCAAACCAAATTTTGAAAACAAAAATAAAAGTAACTTCCAAAAGTTTGTTTTTGTTTTTAAAAGTTGGTTAGTATTCACCTATTTTCTTGAGGAAATATTGGATATATCGTAGGAAGGGTGGAACACAATGTAGGAAATTTGAGTGAAAATAGGCTTAAATTTTTAAAACCAAAAATAAAAAACCAAATGGTTATCAAACGGGGCCTACATGTTTTGTTTTCTTTTTAACAAAATGAACAAAAATACAAATTTGAATTTGTAATTTATCATGTTGAGGAATGCCTTTTTCACTATTTGTAACTTTTTGATTATGAATGTCTACGTCACACGCACCTTAAAAAGGGGGGAAAAGTTGCAGCTTTCTATCTACAAAGGTAATGCTGAAGTTTTTGACAATAGAATCCTTAAGGGTGTGTTTGAGGCAAGGGGAATGGTAATGGTTAAGAGGGGAGTGAGAATGAGGAGGAGAACGATTATGGGGGGAAGGGTTATTTGTGTTTGGGGTGAAGGTAATGTTTATGAGGAAAATGATTATTTGTGTTTGGGATAAAGGTAATGATTATGAGAAAAATAAAGTAATGAATATGATGACAGTGAAAAATAGTGATGTGATATATGACAAATTGTTGGAAAGAGAATAAAAAGTAGTTAGGAGAAGAATGAAAAAAGTGATTTTTGAAAAACGTGATTATGGGTAGAACGATTTCCAGTGGCCCAAACACGGGGAATCATCCACATTCTCATTCTCCCACTTATTATTGGTGGCCCAACACCCCCTAAATTTAATGACTCTAGGGAAACAAGCCTTAAGGGCTATAGTCCAGGAAGACAGTCAGTCTAAGGGCTATAGTCCCCCATTCTTCAAAAATTGCTCTTATCAGAGATAAGATATCAATAAGTTCCTTCAAAGAAATTTTTAGAGGAAGTAAAAGAAAAGGAAAACTTAAAGCTTAAAACATTGCATGATCAATGAAATCCAATGGATTTACTTAATGAATTTCTGGGGAGGACTGATGCAATGAAAACTAAGCAATATGGGCCTATAGTAGTAATATACTAGAACCATATCACAAGAGAAGAGGATGAAGAAGATATCTTACTTGGAGTGTCAGTGCACTGGTATGTTTAGTAACCAAGAAATTCAGCAAGTTTGCAGAATAAGCCATAGCTGAATTCAATAAAAGAAGAAGCCACATGAATCTATGCTCCCTTCCAAGTGTTATGGTAACCTCCCAAACATTTGGTTCCATAATAAGTGCTACAGGTAACAAGGCTATAACTGCAATTGGGGACATATACAGCAGCAAATTCATTGAGTTCAACTTTTCCCTGCCAACAATCAATAGACAGCAAGCGTGTAACTTTGATACTCTCTGAACGAAAAAAGAATGAAGTAACAGCTAGACGAACATCCGCGGAAGAAGGAACAGAATCTTTATGATACAACATAAGAAACTTCCACAGGGATGGAGGAGGGTATAGACCTTCTAGGACATGAACTTCATTATATATAGAAGAAAATTTCTCTAATTCTATGTAGGAATTTGTAACATTCAATAGGTTGCAGGTTCGAATACCTCAACCCCACATATTGTTTTACTAAAAAAAGGGTCAAATGATGGTTTTCTACATCAATTTCACTATAGTATTTCACAT
Organism: Sicyos baderoa; assembly: GCA_037832685.1. NCBI lineage: Eukaryota > Viridiplantae > Streptophyta > Magnoliopsida > Cucurbitales > Cucurbitaceae > Sicyos > Sicyos baderoa. Next base: position 10,273,173 of record JBBMEF010000018.1, on the reverse strand, counting down.
TTTTTTCATTGCTTGTTCCTTATGAGTCAAATCCATGGAAGCTTCACTCTTCCATGTAAAAACTCAAGAAAAATGAAGGAGCATCAATGATCAACTAATTTAATTATGAAATAGGGGAGAAAGCGATTCTTCAAAGGTTTGAATCGTTAAATGGAATTTCTTAGAAATTGGGGCAATAGCTTGACAATAGAAAAATTATTGAGAGGAAAAAAGAAAGTTAGTTTATGAAAATTACAATTACCCTTCAGAAGATAATAGGATACCCTGAAGAACAGACTTGAATGCCCTTGCAGCAGTTGCACTTATGCACATAATAAATCCAAACAGGTGAAACCCAGGCTCACCCTGCCATCAGCCAAGAAAGTCTTACAACTCCATAGAGGAAATAAAAACAAAAACAAAAACAAATTATTATAATGCAAGCCTATCAAAACAATCAATTTACATGTCTGAACAAGGTTCTCAATAGAAGACTCTCAGATCTGAAATAGTACATTAAAATAGACAAAGCCTTTGCCTCAACAGTCACCATAACCTATCCCTCTCAAAGTTACATAAAAACACTAAACATGCTGCATTTGTTTTACCATAGCACTAGAACGCTATCACAAATTGTTTCTTTTGAGGATAACGATTAGTAACATTTGAGCCGTCCTGATATATGTTAAAGTTTGATCTGTTTATAAACGACGATCCTATTTGAAAGTGGTAAGACTATTGGGACCACAAATCTCATCAAATCTCCACATTGGTATAATATTGTCATTGATTTTACTTTTCGTTTCACTCAAAATGTCTCATATCAATAAAGATATTTGTCCTCACTCATATACACGCGATCTACTTTCTATTTCTCAACAAAGACGATATCATAGCATGAACCGATCAAAGAGCCCTGATGGTATTTAAGATTCGCGATCCCATTCCTAGATACAATATAGCATAATAATCCAAATACTCGTCCCCAAGGAATGACACGGTGGTCGAAAACTTGAACTTTGAAGTTGTGCTCCCCTTAAGGTCACAGATTCGAGACGCACCTATCACATTAATTAGACAACTCCTCTAACTCAATTCCTTCCATGTCTCTGGTACCTGGCCTAGGGATGGGCAAACAAAAGCTCCAATTTCCCGATTTCCAAAAAACAAAAAATCCAAATATTCAAATTATCTATCATTCATTCTTCCAGATGTAACCAGCATTCACGCCACAACCCAACACAAACCGTAAAGTTTCAGCCAAATTCAAAGCTAATCCTAACCAATCATACAAAGATTACAAAATAAACAGAATAGAAAAGAGAATTAACGTACATACCCCACTAGCGATGACAACCCCAGTGACAACAGGAACAAGAGCCGCATAAGTAACCCAGGCCTCCCGCTTAAGCGTCATCAAATACGCAAACAACGCAGTGAAAAACGGCGTGGTGGCGCCGACCGCCTGGTTGAAGGAAACCGCAAGGTAGCGAAGCGAAACGTTACCGCCGACAACGGAGCCGCAGAAGACAAGGCCCAGCGTCGCGATCTTGAGGAATTGGGACCGGGATTTGAGCATCTGGAGCGGGACGACCTTGAAGACGACGATGGAGAAGTAGCTGAGGACGGCGCAGGCGGACATGTGGCACATTGTGAGGAAGATCGGGAACCGGAAGCCGTAGTTGGAGAGGAGGAACTTGTTGAGGAGGAGAACGCCGATGTTGGAGGAGTACCAGGAGATCACCAGGGAGATCACGAAGATGCCTTGCTTGTTGTTGTTGTTGGTGGAAGAAGCCATGATTTTGGGTTTTTTTGGTTTTAGGAATTGTGATGGGATTGGGGATTTGCGGAGGAAGCTCTCATCGGAGCTGCAATGGCGGACGCTAATCTCTGATGTTCACAGAATTGTGAGTTTGAGGGGGAAAAGCCTCAAAACAGATCAGTTTTCTGTTCTCTGTTTCTCCGACATCTGTTCTTTTATTTTTATTTTTTTTTAAATTTTTAGAATAAGATAATTAATGGAGATTTTTAACGTATATCAAAAACTGAGAGTAGTCGAGTGAGCTCATTCAGTCGAGCTTAATCACTTAACAAGTTCAATCACTAGTTATTAATCGAGTTCGATTCAATCACTCAAAATTTTAGTATAAACAAATTTTTGATATAAATATACTATAATTTTAATAAAAAATTCTAAAATTGATATACACGACAAATTTCCATAATTAATTAAATTGGAAAGTGGAAGAATTTGATGAGGAAGTGTTTTTTGTAATTTGATTGTTAAGAATAGCGATGGTTGTTTAAATCATTGATCATTTCTGTCGGTGGAGAAATAAAGCTTTTATTTCCTCTCCCAATCATATCTATAATGTCTTTTTCAGAAAAAAAAAAAAAAAAAAAACATTATATACATAATATGTATATTTTTTTAGAAATTTTACTAGATAGTTTAATTTTACCAAATAATTATAGATGTAGGTAAATTTGAAAATATTTATCATCTATAATTAAATATACACTATAAATAATACACATCATATTGTATTATGTATTAGTTATTCAGTATAAAAAGTATTATTTTATATCGTATATTTAATTATGGTTGCTAAATTTTTACAAATTTGACTAGTATTGTAAATATTTTATTAATTTGGTTTATTCCTGCAAAAATCCTTATTTCTTTTTGTGCGAAAATTAATTTCTCAATTATAGAATGAGGGGTAGTGCGATTAATTATCTGGTTTTGTGTTTATTGTCAGATAGACTCAGTATTTGTAATCTCATTTCTCAAAATTGTACCAAAAATAAATAAATAAGTTTTCAATTTGATTTGGATTTTAATATCATTTTGAAAATGAACATTCTGATAATAGTTACTTTTAATTCATCAAATAACAAAATTATTTTTTAGACAAAAGTAATAAAATTGTTAGTTACTTACATTGATGATGTTAAATAAAATAATTATTTTAATTTTTATGTAAACTTAATTTTGAAATAAATAAATATAGAAATGAATTAAAAAACACAATAACTAAATATTAAAATATGAAAAATAAAAGGGGAATTTGCATGTATATTACAATAAGATAAAAAAATTGAGTAAATAGCAACTTTTTGAAAATATTTGCA
>JBBMEF010000018.1:10246069-10269959 GCA_037832685.1 Sicyos baderoa | reverse complement strand
TCTTGTTTCTAGTTCTTAAAACAAAAGAAACAAGAAACAAGAAACCAGAAACAGGAAACGAGAAACAGGAAACAGGAAACAGAAGTGTTACCAAACGGGCCCTAAATGTCTTGGTCCCTCCATTTAGCAATTTGTCCAATTTTGGTCATTCGATTTTAAATATTTTCAAATTTGGTCCTGCTTTTTTTTTCTTTGAGTACTTTCAAATTTGGTCCTTGCACTAAAAAAGAAGTTAAAAAATGTGCATTTAGTCGAATAAATTTTTTCTCACTCTTAAATTTTTATATATATATATATATATATATTTTTTTTTTTTTTTTTTCTTCCATTTTTCATAATTTCACTTTCTAAAAATGTTACCTCTCTTCCCCTCTTTGTTTCTTTTCTTTTACTTATTTCATTCTCTTTCTTTTTCTTCCTGATTCCATGGTAGACTATGCATTTTGAATACAAAAAATGACAAATCAAAAAAGGAAAATGATCATTTAAAAAAATTATCTCATGTTAAACAAGTTGATGAGATGAATTGAAGAGAGAATAAGAGGGAAAAAAGAGAGAAGAAAATAGGACTAGATTGGTGGATTCAAGAGATAAAACTATTAGAAAGAGAAATGATGAAAGATGGAACTGAGAGAAAATAATTTAAGGAGAAAAAAAATTCATTTGACTAAATGAGTCTTATTTATTATTATTATTATTTTTTTTTTTTATAACTTTTTTTTTATAGTCAAGGGATTAGATTTGGAGACTTGAAAGTTAAGAGATCAAAATTTGACAAACAATAAAGTCGAGAAACCAAAATTAGACATTATAAAGTTTTTTAATCAAAATAAAACAAACCCAGAAGATGTTTTGAACTTTTGAATTCTTAATCCCAAATTCAACTTTAAATAGAAGGAAAGGGTAAATTCGTATTTTGAAATTTCAAGTCAAAGTCAAATTGTATGGGGGCCTTTTGTATAAAAAACCAATAATTTGGGGACCAACTTTGCAAATAATTACTCGGCCTCGGATTGGATCATCATCTCCACATATCTTCCACTCCACTCTCTCTAATTTCTATGGACTTTTTTTTTTCCTTTTTGCATCTCCGTTTCTGATCTGCTCTGAACTTTTGGTTTTCATCTTCTCCGTTTCGATTTCATCATCACGGAGCAGCAATGTCAATAGAGCGGTATTTGGACAAGGATTTCGAAATCAAGCCAAAACATTCTTCAGAAGAGGCCTTGAGGAAGTGGAGATCTGCCGTGACAATCGTTAAGAATCGGAGCCGGAGGTTCCGACTCGTTGCAGATCTCGAAAAACGATCCGAGGCCGAGAAGAAGAAGCTCAAAATCCAGGTTCTTCCATTTCTAATCCTCTCAAATCTCTCGTGTTTAGTGTTTCATTCTCCATGATAGGAAGGTAGATTAGCGTTTAGTGAACGGAACGAAGCAGGATAGTGTGGTTTCATCGAGCTAGGAAGAATCAAATAGGTTTTAGAAAACTTGAGTTCATTGTTTTTCATCGATTTCGCTTAATAATCTCCTTAAGAAGTTCTTGTTTGGCTGCTGAGAAAATGCCAGGAAAGTAGGTTAGGGTTTAGTGCACAAAACGAAGCAGGATAGTTGAGGAAGAATCGAATAGGGTTTAGAAATTTGTGTTCATTGTTTTTCATCGATTTCGCTAAATCTCCTTAAGAAGCTCTTGTTTGGCTGCTGAGAAAATGCTAGGAAAGTTGATTAGAGTTTAGTGAACGAAACGAAGCAGGATAGGTTAGTTTCATTGAGGAATAACCAAATAGGTTTTAGAATTTTGAGTTCATTTTTTTTAGTACAAGTTGGGGAAGGAGATTACTAATACCGAAAATCTGTGACGGGAAATGAATTAACACGAAACTAGATAACCAATCACCGACCTAGTTCATTTTTTTTTCAATTGATTTCTCTTTCCATTTGACGGTAAGATAGGGTTTTTCATGGAATAGTGTTTGTTTCTACCATTAATGCTCCCGTTGTGAATTTCTAAGTTGGAAAAATCTTCTGCAAAAGTTGGATGCCAAATCAAACGGGAAGGTAAAAAAATTTCTGCGTTTCAAAATAAATAAAATATAAAAATAATAACTGTGGGTCCTTTTTAAAATTAATAAACAAAAACTGTGGGTCACCAATGCCTCGGAGACGAGTCAGGGGTCGGTCAGAGTTATTGTTATTCTTTTTTTGAAAATGTGGGTTTTTCTATTTTAATTATAATAATTTTAAAAAAATATTTCATTTTAGGTTAACTAATCAGATTTCAGATCAGTGTCTGCTGCATCACTGATCCATTTGTTTTTTTTAATAAATAAAAATATTTATTTTATATATGATTTAACTAAACATCCAAATGTTGTAGGTAAAAAAATATGAAAATGGTATATGAAGTAATATTAGTTGAGGTGCGTCCAATAACCAAACGGTCAAAGATTATAAATAAATAAAAAAATTAAGTAGATTGATCTAATAATTAAGAGTTTCCTAAATTATTAAGATGTAATAATTTTAATTTATGATATTTATCTAAATAAAATTAATTTTATATAATTTTTTTAATATTCAAATATTGTCCAATTAAATTGTACGATCTCTTAAAAAAAGTTAAAAGTAGATGTAAACGGAGAGAATAAAAAAACAACAATGATGGCTTAAGCATGCAACATTTTCACGATTGGACGGTGCTCGTGTGGCCCTTGTGTTTTATGGTTGACTAACTAATAATCGTGATACGCAATATTGAAAATTTGCTGACAAATTCGTTCTTTTTTTATTTTTATGTTTATAATATATATACTTAATCATATAAATCTACATTTTTCTTAGAAAGCCGTCGTCTAATAGAATTACATTAATATATTTTCTCTTTTTTTGTGAGGATGCCCTTTTTGTTATTTTTTATAGAATAATGATAGTGCATTGGCTTTTAAAAAGCTGTAATAAGTGAATATTTTTATTTTATTTTTTAAATTAATTTAAAAATATGGTAAGAAAGAGAAAGAGATGCCACTATAAAGACGTTTCGCCTTTGAGATATGGAGGACTTTTCTCGCAATTGTCTGATTTTATTTCCTAGAATCCGTGAAATTCCGTTTTTTTATTTTTATTTTTATTTTAAAAAACCCCTCATGTGAAATACGATATTATTGCTTATTAATTTTCAAAATCTTGTTGATTTTTTATATTATTTTCTTTTTTTATCTTTGAAAAAAAATATTTGAGTTTTTAATCAATATATATATATATATTTCAAAACTTGCTTAGGTTTTCAAAATATATGTACAAAAAAATTATAAAATAAGAAAATTTATAGATAGAAATAAATTTATAAATTTAATTTTTTTAATACTCAATCAAACATGGTCTTCATTTTTAAATTTTGATATTTAATTTTTTTTTTTAAAATCGAGAAATTGAAGCATTTGCTTAAAAGAATGGAGACACAAAATGTATACCTTTAAAACCCAAGTCTTCAACCATTTGTACCACTCCTTGGAGTCATAAGCTTATAATTATTATTTCTACCTAAACTTTCTTTGATCTATTGCTTAATTTTACAAAATATAGTTCAAATTGGTTTTAGAAAATTAAAAAGTAGATTATAAAAGACAATTTCATTTTTGGAATGTAACTAGACATTAAAAAATTTCTTAAAAAACATGAAAACTATGGTAAATAAATGAAAGAGAAAACAAACTAAATTTTAAAATAAAAATTTAGGATCAAATGCTTATGAGAAGAAATCTAAAATATATCAGATTTCCCATCTCTGTAAATTTTAAACTCTAGTTAACATCAACTGTCAACCATGGAAGTTTCTTCTCCTATAAGAATATGAACATATCTCATTTGTAGAAAGTCGATATTTAAAAATTATGTTTTAATTTCTTTTGTTGCAAATAGGAGTTGATGAAATTTTGAAAAGGAGGTTTAGGATTTGGGATAGGGGAAAAAAAGTCAAGGCAGGGAGGTAGTTGGGAACCACTTTTTCTTACAAAAACGTAGAAGAAACGCGTGGAAAGGAAATTTCGTTGAAGCTTCGTGGGACAGTTACGGCCACATTAGATTTTAGAGGATAGGTTCTGTGGCCATAGTGGGGGGTCAACTTGCTGTTTTTAACTTATCATGTGGGGACAAGCATGGATTATTTGTTTTTATGCCTTTTCTTTTATATATATAAATATTCTCTTTACAAGTATTAGTCTATCCTTTTTCTTTTTGAGTATTTTTCTTTGTTCAAACAATTACATGATAGGAACTGAATCATCAAATTCGAAATGATAACTAGCATTATTATCCACTGAATTAGATTGTGGTTTTGTTAGTCTTGGGTAATAGATTTAGGTCCCTCCATAAATACTTTATAGTGATTAAATAAAAAAGTTTTAAGGAGAGAAAAGATAGAAGAAAGATAAAAGTGGTAGAGAGAAATAATAGGTTGGGCAGATAGAGACTTACATTTTGGAGGGGAAAGAATTTGAGAGAGAAATATGCCAGAGAGGAAGAGTCAAAGTTAGGAAAGTTATAGAGGATATATATGATGGCCTAGTGGTTAAATAAGAATTTTGATAATCATAAATGCTGTGTTTGGGCCCACGTTTATATAAATGTCGGGTTGGTTATAATAACGTTTATTATAATCGGTGGTTACCTAAATATGCATGCCCGTTTATCTGAATCTGCATATCCGTTTATCTAAACCTTACATATATTATTTTTGTTACAATAATCATCCCCTCAAACACCGTTTATCATAACCCTTACTATAATAACTTATCCCTCAAACATTGTTTAGAATAATCCACTGCTTATCATAACCCCCATTTATTTATAACCCTCCATCTATCATAACCAAATTGGTGCACCAAACACACCCAAAATGGTTAAATGGAATGAGTTCAATCTATGGTAACAAGACTCTCCAACTAAGTTATTCGCAACTCACTAGCTTTGTATCTGGACCTTTTTGCTTTGTCACTCTTTCCATGGAAATTAATTCCACAAATTGAACACTTGCATAGGGTAGTTTTAAGTACAAGGTTATGTCAAAGATCTTCATGGCCTTGAGTACGCTGTGTATTGCCTTTTCATTACCCTTACGCGAAGTAACAAGGTGTTAGCAAATTGGAGACGAGAAGTTGAATTTGATCACTCCCTTCTTGGCTTGCTCTTGGAGTAAGAATCTACTAAACACATTTCGGACTAACACAATAGGTTTCTCTTTTAAAGAAAACGAAAGATCTTCTTTCATAAAATGAAAATGTAACTTCATTCATAAAATGAAAGTGCTACAGAAGCTTTTTGTACCAGAGATAAGTTATACATCCAACTTATGATCTTAAGAGGAGAAGGTTTGAACATCCCAAAAAGTTTCAGCTACACGTCTAAGAGATGTAACTACTAGGGATGTCTCCATGGAATATGGCCATAGATTTTCTTGTCTAAAAAAAGAGAATTTATGAACCAAAATTCGATTTCTGCAGACGGTGGGACAACATTAATCATGTGATTTTGTTTAGTTAAATATTACGTAATATATTTCTCCATGTAAATTTACATATTTTTTTCATCCATAGGAGTGTTTCATATTTTTTTCTTCATTTTCTTTTTGCCAGGAAAAAATTCGAGTTGCTCTTTATGTTCAGAAGGCAGCATTACAGTTTATTGATGGTAAAGCCTTGTGCTTACTTCTAGTCCTTTGATGTTATATAACCATTATTAAGTTTTTATCTTTTCCTTTATGACATTGTACTCTTGTGCAGCCATAAGACGGGATGAGTACCATTTGTCCGCTGAGGCTGTGAATGCTGGCTTTAATATTCATCCAGATGAGCTGGCAGCCATAGTCCGCAGCCATGATCAAAAGGCATTGAGATTCCATGGTGGTGTTGAAGGACTTTCGAGAAAAGTTTCTGTCGCACTAGATTCAGGTGTTAGTGAAAAGGAAATATCCAAGAGACAAGAGATTTATGGTTATAATCGTTTTAAAGAGAAACCTTCCAGATCATTTTTGGTGTTTGTATGGGAAGCATTACATGACTTAACATTAATAATCCTAATATTTTGTGCACTAATTTCTTTGGGAGTTGGAATTGCCACTGAAGGATGGCCGAAGGGCACATATGATGGTTTAGGAATTCTACTAAGTATATTATTGGTCGTCTTGGTTACTTCTATTAGTGATTACAAGCAGTCTTTGCAATTCAGGGATCTTGACCAGGAAAAGAAAAAAATTTATGTTGATGTCACTAGGGATAGGCTGAGAAAAAAAGTTTTGATTTATGACTTGGTTGTAGGAGATATTGTTCATCTATCTATTGGAGATCAAGTTCCTGCTGATGGGGTTTTCGTATCAGGATATAGTCTCTTAATTGATGAATCCAGCTTATCAGGTGAAAGTGAGCCAGTAAACATAGATGAGGAGAAACCATTTCTTCTTTCAGGAACCAAAGTGCAAGATGGATCTGGAAAGATGATGGTAACAACAGTTGGTATGAAAACCGAATGGGGAAAATTGATGGAAACTCTAAGCGAGGGAGGAGAAGATGAGACTCCATTGCAGGTGAAGCTGAATGGTGTAGCAACTCTTATTGGTAAAATTGGTTTGACTTTTGCTGTATTGACATTCCTGGTGATGACAGGAAGGTTTCTCTACCAAAAAGCTGCCAACCATCAATTTACAGAGTGGTCTTCAAGTGATGCACTAAAACTATTAGATTTCTTTGCCATTGCAGTTACGATAATAGTCGTCGCAGTTCCTGAAGGTTTGCCATTGGCAGTGACATTAAGCCTTGCCTTTGCTATGAAGAAATTGATGGAAGAAAGAGCACTAATTAGGCTTCTGTCTGCATGTGAAACGATGGGTTCAACAACATGCATTTGCACGGATAAGACAGGGACGTTAACGACAAACCATATGATAGTTTGCCGTGCATGGATCTCTGAAAATTTTATGGAGAATAAAGATCATGAGAGTGTAAACAAATTGAAATCAGAGATCTCTGAAGACGTTCTAGGCATATTATTGCAATGCATATTTCAAAATACTAGCTGCGAAGTGACGAAAGATAAAGACGGGCATAACTCAATCGTTGGTGGAACACCAACGGAATCAGCACTATTAGAGTTTGGCATTTATTTGGGTGGGGATTATCATGCCCAACGTACAGAATATAACATAGTTAAGGTTGAGCCTTTCAATTCTGTTAGGAAGAAAATGTCTGTACTTGTAGCTCTTCCTAATGGTGGTGTCAGAGCTTTTGTCAAAGGTGCATCTGAAATAATACTAAGTATGTGTGACAAGTTCATTGATTCCAATGGAGAATCTATTGACTTAACAGAAGAGAAGGTAAAGAATGCTACAAATGTCATCAATACTTTTGCCAATGAAGCTTTGAGGACACTTTGCTTGGCCTTCAGAGATATAGAGGACTCCAGTGACAAGTTTATTCCAGATGATGGATATACATTAATTGCAGTTGTTGGAATCAAGGATCCGGTACGCCAAGGGGTCAAAGAAGCTGTTAAAACTTGTCTAAAAGCTGGAATAACTGTGCGCATGGTCACGGGTGACAATATTAATACCGCAAAGGCTATTGCTAGAGAATGTGGTATACTTACAGACGATGGTATAGCTATAGAAGGACCAGACTTCCGTAATTTATCTCCAGAGCAAATGAAGGAAGTTATACCAAAGATTCAGGTTTACCCTCTCAATCTTGAAGTTAATTTGTTTAAAATTTCTTGTTGGAATATGGTTGAATATTTATATAAATTGCCATTGATATAGGTGATGGCTCGGTCCTTGCCACTGGACAAGTACACATTGGTTAAGAATTTGCAAAGTATGTTTGGCGAGGTCGTCGCAGTGACTGGAGATGGGACCAATGATGCTCCAGCTTTGCATGAGTCAGATATTGGACTAGCTATGGGCATTGCCGGGACCGAGGTCTGTACATAAGCTAAGTTGGTATAACTCCTTACAATCCTCAAGTGATTGATTTTAATGAAGAGAGTTATTTCTTTGCAGGTGGCCAAAGAGAATGCCGAAGTCATCATAATGGATGACAATTTTTCAACCATCGTAAATGTTGCGAAATGGGGACGTGCTGTGTATATTAACATACAAAAGTTTGTGCAGTTTCAGCTAACAGTTAACATTGTTGCTTTAGTGATCAATTTTGTTTCTGCCTGCCTCTCAGGTGTATACATCAACCAAGTTGCTCTTTTATGTTAGGCCATTTGAAAATGACTAAAATTGATGGTTTTTATTTTTTCGTCCTACCCGGCTTTCAGGCTCTGCTCCTCTTACGGCTGTTCAGTTGCTTTGGGTCAACTTGATTATGGACACTCTTGGTGCTTTGGCACTGGCCACAGAGCCTCCAAATGATGGACTTATGCAGAGACCCCCCATCCACAAGGGGGTCAGCTTTATTACCAATGCCATGTGGAGGAATATTATTGGTCAGAGTATCTATCAACTTGTTGTTCTTGCAGTTCTTAATTTTGGGGGAAAGCAACTCCTTGGACTTAGTGGAGCTGATTCCACAAAAGTTCTCAACACTTTGATATTCAACTCATTTGTGTTCTGTCAGGTATTGTCTCTTAAATTTTATTTCTCATACCACCCTACAATGCCCATCAAAATATTTTCTTGAACTTAATTCTCTTTTATTATCATTATTTTAATATGGTTCACTTTTTTGGCTATGTCATGGGCCCATAAAGCCTTGCCTTTTAAAGACTATAGTTTTAATACGGTTTTACATCATTGGCACGGTTTTTTTGTAAATCATTGATGATTTTTTTTTTTGTAACTTTTCATCTTATCAATGAAAGTTTTCCGTTTCCTATAAAAAAAAATAGGGTAAAATACTATTTTGGTCCCAGAACTATCATGCAAGTTCCATTTTGGACCATAAACTTTCAAAAGTCCAATTTTAGTCCTTAAACTATTGCTTTTGTTCCGTTTTGGTCCATAAACTTTCAAATGTCTAATTTTGATCCGTGAACTTTCTAAAAAGTTTAAAAGTAGTCCTTGGTTTGATATTTAATAGGATTTTAAACCTTCGCCAACCAAAATAAAGTTAAATACCGTAAAGGCTATCTCCGTTGCCAAACATTTTGTGCTTGCATTGTACCTCATCAATTACAGAGAATTTGAGGGGTGGAAAGAGTTGAGAAAGAAAAGAAGATGATAATAAATTTATTTTATTATTATTATTTTGATACCATAACTATTAACTAAGGTTAAAAATAAAATTCTAACCCAATGATTACTTTTAAACTTTTTAGAAAGTTCAAGGATTAAAATTGGACTTTTGAAAGTTCAGAGACCAAAATAGAACTTGGGTGATAGTTCAGGGACCAAAATTATATTTTACCCCAAAAAATATGTGGTATTTGGGCCAGCTTACGCACACTTCGATTATTCTTACAGAACGTACCGTTTGACTTTACAACATTTGGATATAAAAAAAAATTCATAGAAAAAAATTCCTAAGTAGGTTACATCGTGGTTTAAACACTCATAACATTTTAATTTATGAGGGCTCTTTTGTCTACTAGGCTACCCAATGGTTATTCTCTTTTATTTATAAATACTCATTTTATGTTTAAATCTAATGATGCAAACTCACATTTTAGTTTTAGCACTCAAATGGAATATGAACACTGTTTCATAAAAAAGAAAGAAAAAGATAACTAAGTTAATGGTGTAAATGTAAACACTAGATTTGAGAATCAAGGGAACGAAAATAAACGTCTGGTTAACCGAGTTAACGGCATGGTGGTTTCACCTCGTATGGTCGTTGTTTACAGGTTTTCAACGAAATTAACAGCCGTGAGATAGAAAAGATGAACATCTTCAGAGGGATGTTTCGCAGCTGGATATTTTTGGGAGTAATGGTAGCCACAGTGGCGTTCCAAATAATAATAGTTGAACTCTTAGGTGCTTTTGCAAGCACTGTACCACTGAGCTGGGAACTGTGGGGACTGAGCGTGTTGATTGGATTTGTGAGCATGCCAGTTGCAGTCGTATTGAAGTTCATTCCGGTTCGTAAAGAAGAACCATACGCGGCTCAACACGATGGCTACGATCAACTTCCTTCCGGCCCAGAGCTTGCTTGAAATTCAAACGGCTGAAGGGATTTGCACTTGTTTTGGAAATGATTCAAGGATGGACTTTGTTTTAAGGTAAGGTTTGATCATGGATTTTTGTTTCCTTCACAAAAGAATATTGTCACTTTTCTTTTGTGTAAAATCATGGTTGTCATGTTAATTATTACCATTTCTATCCAATGGCTGCAGCTTTAAAGAAATATTGAAGGGGGTTGTTTCTTTTACTATTTTTCTTGCTGAACAAGAGGCAGGGATTCAACCTCTTATTTTTGTGGCTAACATATATTCAACAACATTCATGTTGGTTAAACATACATTTTTACTGAATATATGTAAACAGTCCACCCCTCTACTTTTTGGAGGAATGTTGTATTATTATTATTATTTTATTTTTTTTAGTTTATTTTTACAATATGTGGAGTTTGGAATCAAACTTCTAATCTTGAGGGTGTTAGTAAAAGTCTTATGTTTGTTGAGCTATGCCCATTTTGTCTAGGAGGAATGTTGTTGTTTCTTTCTTTTTTCAAGTCCCAGCTTCATCTACAATTTATTGAAATGTTTTGATCAAACTTCTAAGGGAAAAATGTAGTATTGATCAAACATAAACATTAGAGACCAAAACCAAAAGTGTGTTTTGCCATGTTCTTAATGAAGTTTTTACTGTCAATAAAACATTCAACATAATAACGTTGTAATGTCGTAATATCGTAATGTCGTAATGCACTTGATCAATTGAATAGAAAGTACTACGTATTTTAATTTGATGAAATAGAGCCTAAATACTCAATAGAGGAAATAGCAAAAATTGCCAAAGAGCTATAACGACGAAACATAAGATATGGACAAAAGATGCGTTCTCTTCAAGTGGACAATGACATTAATATTTCCGAAGTTTCTTGATGAAAGATAGATAGAATTAATTTTCTACGAATTTTCTTAATATTCAAATGTTGTAGGATCAAACGGTATATCTCATGACAATAGACAGGCTAATTCCTTGGCCTGAGCAAAGAAAGCAATGGATGCAGACGAAGAGAGCGCTACTGGATTGAAGACATTTCGACAGATTTACAACCAATCTACAATAGAGATTTGGTCAATGTGGCTGCTGTGCAGCCTGCTAATCACTTTTGAATTGTTAAGGTGTGTCCTCGAACAGTCACACACATTAAAAAAGTTTGGTGATAATGCTTTGTTTTTTTCCTTAAAAGAAATGTTGTAGCGTCAAGCGGTATATCTCGTGGAATAGTTAAGGTGTGTCCGAACAGTCGCACACATTAAAAAAACATTAAAAAAGAAATGGACAAATGGTTCAAGCCCACTCCCCTCTTTAACTTAAACTTTATTTGAAGTGTTTTATAAACTTAACTTTGATTAGAACTTAAAAATGCATTAACTTAGTCAAGACTTTAAGGGTTTTCTTATTTCATAAGCCAAACTTTTCTTATATTCGTAAATAGTTCGATTAGAATTTGAATGAAACTTCGAGTGAAACAAGCAAGCTGGATTGATCACCAAACTTGTAGATTATTTCAAGTCTTTGGCATTTCCTTTGGGTCTTCTTGTGTTCGAGTGATTTTTGTTTTTATATGTGCTGTGTTCTTGGGAGTCGTAGTGTTGGAATTAGAAGACATTAGTTAAAACCAATACTTTCCAGCTAACGAGAGCACTAGCTCAGCGGCATCAGTGTAAACTTTATGATCATTGATCAAGAGGTCATGAGTTTGAATCCTCTTACCCTCGCCCCAATTGATGTAGACCTCAAAAAAAAAAAAAAAACTTTCCATTGAGGATTTCCATTTGACTGTAATTTAAACATTAGAATTTAGAAAGTAAAAAAAGAAAAAAAAAAGCAGCAGACAGATATTGAACATAAAGTGTATCTTCTTTTTAAGGATACAAGGTTTTCAACCCATGTAACATACAACCCTCTACAGAGATCAGTCAAGTCTGAACTGTGTGTTCTTCTTGGTGAGGTGATAAAAACTCAGCTTACTTTTTTTTTTTTTTTTTTGAGATAACTCTACAAAAAGATACTGTGGACCATAAATAGAACAAAAAAAAAATATTACCCAAACAGTCTTTCCTATCTTTCTAACAAACAATCTCCATTTCTTCTTAATATTACTCTGATCATCACAAAACAACAATGGGTCATCTTTGAGGTGATGATTCCTTACCTTGGCTTCTTCGTACACGTTTGATCATCTATACCTCCGCTTGGATTCTCCATATGCGACAACTCCGAGAACAGTTATCGTGTAACCACCAATTCCGATGACCGTGACAGGGTTTCTAAACAGAAGAATGGAGATAACAACGGCTACCGCTCCTTTTGCATTCCCCAATACCTGATTAAAAAAAACAACATTTTCTTTTGGAAGGAGGTGATATGAGAATGAAGTGTGTAAACTTCACAAAGATTTCTCAACAGATAGCAGCAGTTAGAAACACATCTCTCATGGAAAGTTTATCATTCAAACTGATTTATGGCTTTGAAATGACTAGCTTTACATGCTATCAGTATCAAGTATGATTGTTCATTGCATTTTCTATACAAATTTTATTTCTCCCTATGAGCAAGATGGAGAGGATACGAAAAAGTCTTCGAGGAGAGACGAAGAAAAAAGAGCAAGGAAAGGTGATAGTAAAGGAAGAGGGGAGGGGGATTCTAAGGAAAGCCAAGATTACTTTTATTTATCGTGGAAAAAATGATAGATCATGACGAACTTACCCAAAGGCAGAGAGAGATCATTTTCCACAAGTTCCTAACCAAAGGTGTTCTTAGAAACTAAACAAGAATTTTGATCGCTGGAATGGAATCCAAACTTACAGTTACTTGATGTCACAAAGCCTGAGATACCAAAGGGTGTTTGTGCTAGCTTACATGTAGCTTACATACTGAAGAGATTTTACATTTTTTTTCTTCTTTCATATCCTAAGTGTGTTTGTGCTAGCTTACATGTAGGTCGACTATTTTCACGAGATAAACAATCTAACCTTACAACATTTATCTGTCTATGAAATACGTAGAAAATTAACTTCTAGGTAGGTGACCACCATGAATTGAAACCATAATTTTTTAGATCTTCAAGACCCTCTTTGATCACCATGTAAACCCATGATGGTTGTTGGTAGGGATTTTACAATGTTTGAGTTTTTTTTTTCTTCATAGTTTGAATATGAATCTTTTCCTTTATCTCATGTGGTAACTTTTCAAAATTCAATGGGAAGTTTTGTTTTCTTAAAAAAAGAAAAAAGAAAAATAGTTTAAATCTGCAATTTGTCATGTTGAAAGGGATGCCTTTTTCTCACAATTTGAAACTCTTCAATTATTTCTGTTTCTAATTTTTTTTAGAGGAATAAAAAGAAAAAGAGAACTTAGACCTTAAGAAGTTGCATGATCAATCAAATCCAATGAAATCTCTTCATGGATTTATGGTGAGGATTGATGCAATGAAAACTAAGCAATATAGGTCAATGGCAGGAATATAGTAGAACCACTTAACAAGAGAAGAGGATCAAGAAGATATCATACTTGGAGTGTCAGTGCGCTGGTATATTTAGTAACCAAGAAATTCAACAGGTTGGCTGAATAGGCCATAACTGAATTCAATAAAAGAAGAAGCCACATGAATCTATGCTCCTTTCCAAGTGCTATGGTAACTTCCCAAACATTTGGTTCCATAAAAAGTGCTACAGGTAACAAGGCTATAACTGAAACTGGGGACATATACAGCAGCAAATTCATTGAGTTCAACTTTTCCCTGCCAACAATCAACAGACAGCAAGTGTATAACTTAGGTACTGTGTAACAAGGAAAGAATGAAGTAATTCTTAAAAGCTTTGAATCAGTTTTTTTAATATCCGTGAATGTCTAGGACAACTTACGTGCACCTCGACTATTCTTATGGGACATACCCATCTGATCCTAGAAATTGAGCTCATATATTTTTTTTTTTTGAAACAAGGTAACCACGCCCGTCCCTAGGCCAGGCACCGGAGACATCGAAAGAGTATGTCACAAGTGAGTTTTGAACTTGAGACCTTAAAGAAAGCATACCTTCAAAGCCCAAGCCTTCAACCACTCTGCCACCCCTTGGGGACTAGAAATTGAGCTCATAACCTCTTGCGGCAGTTGGGGCAAGGCAATAGTTTGACAATAAAAACTTAAATTGAGGGAAAAAATAAAGGTAGTTTATGACAATTACAATTACCCTTCAGAAGTTAATAGGATACCCTGAAGAACAGACTTGAATGCCCTTGCAGCAGTTGCACTTATGCACATCATAAATCCAAACAAGTGAAAACCTGGCTCACCCTGCCATCAGCCATAGAAAGTCTCACAACAAGGAAATAAAATAAAAATACATTAATATAATGTTGAAACAATCAATTTACTTGCAGGAACGGTGTTCTTAATAGAATTCTCTCAAATGTGAAGGAGTACAGTAAAATAGACAAAGGCATTGCCTCGAGAATCTGCTAATTCGAATGCTGATCCTTGATCACTGTCTACGCATCCCAGAGTCCCCCTCAATGTCACATACACACTAAAAAGGCTACATTTGCTATACCATAGGACTCGAATGCTATCACGGTTTGTTTCTTTCAAGGTTAACGATTTATAACATTTGAGCTTGTCCTACTTTTGATAACCAGGAATCAGAGCTTTGCCTCACTACATATCCAGAGCATCCACACCCATCCTGTGATCCGGACTAGGAGATGGATCACAAATAAGAGATTTTATAATTAACCAAATTCGTAGGTTTCGAACCTGGGACTTTCGAGGGAGCATACTTTAGAGGCCTTTGGTGGCATTTGAGCATGTTATGATTTTTTTTTTTTTTGACAACCTCGACTAATGTCATGGGACATACCGTCTGACCATACAACATTTGGATGTCAAGGAACCCATAGGAAATTAATTTCTAGGTAGGTGGCCACCATGGATCGAACCTATCACTTATGCACCTCAAGACTCTCTTTGACCAATTGAGCCACTCCATGATGATGAGCCTGTCCTTATATTAATATACCTTAAAATAGACCTGATAACGAACGATGACCATTGCACGAACCAATCAAAGAGTATCGATGTTATTTATGATTTAGGATCTGATTCCTCATAATATACCCAAACATTCAAATTGTTAGGTTCATCAAATTATCTGAAACTCTACATCACATCCATCATTGTTCCAGATCTGACCAGCATTCAAGCCACAAACCAACACAAACGGGAAAGTTTCAGCCAAATTCGAAGCTAATCCTAATGAATCTTACGCGAAACAGATGAAATCACAATAGAATTAAAATCTCAAACATAACATACCCCACTGGCAATGACAACCCCAGCAACAACAGGAACAAGAGCAGCATAAGTGATCCAAGCCTCCCTCTTAAGAGTCATCAAATACGCAAACAGCGCGGTGAAGAACGGCGTCGTAGCGCCGACGGCCTGGTTGAAGGACACAGCGAGGTACCGAAGCGAAACATTGCCGCCGACGACGGAGGCACAAAAGACAAGCCCTAGCGTGGCGATTTTGAGGAATTGGGACCTGGATTTGAGCATCTGGAGCGGCACGACCTTGAAGACGACAATGGCGAAGTAGCTGAGGACGGCGCAGGCGGACATGTGACACATTGTGAGGAAGATCGGGAACCGGAAGCCGTAATTGGAGAGGAGAAACTTGTTGAGGAGAAGCACGCCGATGTTGGATGAATACCATGAGATTACGAGGGAGATCACGAACAGGTTCTGCTTATTGGCGGCCATTTTTTTTGGTTTTTTGGTGGGTTTGAAATCTGATTGTGGGGATTTGGGTTTCAAAAGGGAAGAAGCTCTGGTCTGTGCAACAATGGCGGACGAGGCATTTGGGTTGTGGATCTCGGAAATGGGGAAGAAGGGTTATCGCTAATTTCTACGGAATTGTTGGGAGCGAGTTTGGGGGTGATGGAGAAAACTGATAACGGAAAAATGATTTTTGTTTGTTTGTTTCTTCAACATATGTCACACTACAAGAACATCAAAAAGTGTGTTATTTATATTATAATCAGCATGGTGACTTAATCCATTTCTACCACGGTTATGGGTTCGATCTTTGAAATCGGTATTTGTAATCTCTCTCCCTCAACTTATGCTAAAAAAATATTGTGTAATTTTATGAAAAGAGTAAATGGTGACTTTTATTTTACTGTTTGATGAAAATTTAGTTAAACGACATGGTTACAAATTATCTCTTTCTATAATTTTATCCGGATAAAACTACTTTTAAAAAATTATTGGCACCATATACTAAGGGTGCACAAAAACCCGATACCCCAAACCAACCCAATCCAATTTGACGGGTTGGATTGGGTTCAAACTCATGAAATTTTCATGGGTTGGGTTGGGTCAAGTGTTGACCTAAAATCAACCAAACCCGACCCGACCAACCCGAATTTATCATTTAGTTTAAAAAATTTATATTTCTACCTATAACATAATTATTATGTTATTTATTTAATTATATTATATGTATTATATATGTATATTTATTTAATTATATTATTATTATTATCGTTATATTTTATATTTTTTAATATTTTTTTAAACTTTTAACCTATTGATAAGGTTTCGAAGTTAGGTAAACTTGAGTTTCGCATTTGTAATAAGAATCTACTTATGTTAATGTTCGTTTTATGTTTTTAAAAATAAAAAAAAAGGACGTTAGATGCAAATCTATGAACCTGATAATCCAACTCAACCCAACCTATTTTCACTCTATCATATACACTAACAAGGAGGTAAACAAGTATTTTTTTTTTTTAAACAAAATATTGATAGATTTGTGATTATAGTTTAATTGAGTTACAATTACTTGATTAAATCAACACATTAATGCTTTTCAAAAAAAAAAAAAAAAATCAACACATTAATTATTAAATGGCCCCGTTTGATAACCATTTGGTTTTTTGTTTTTTGTTTTTGAAATTTAAGCTTATTCTCACTCAAACTTCCTACCATGTGTTTCACCCTTCCTATCATATATCTATATTTCCTTAGAAAAGTAGGAGAACACTAACCAACTTTTAAAAACAAAAACAAACTTTTGAAAGTTACTTTTTTTTGTTTTTAAAAGTTGGTTAGTGTTCTCCTACTTTCTTAAGTAAAGATGGATATATTATAGATAGAGTAGAATACATTGTAGAAAATTTGGATGAGAATAAACTTAAATTTCAAAAATCAAAAATAAAAAACCAAATGATTATCAAACGAGGCCTAAACGTTTGGTGATAATGTTTTTTTTTTTCTTTTTTCTTTTCTTTTCTTTTAGAATTGGCATTATATTAAGGCAGTTGCTTCAACCAACATTTGTGAGACTGCAAATTCTTTATTTAAAAATGAATTCATTGAATATAGAAGGAAATGTATGCTGGCATGATTGGTTGTTCATCATTTTTTGTTTGTTTGAGGAAAGATTTGAATATATGAGTTGTTAATTAATTGAAAATACAGGTCAGATTGAACTAAACTTCCTTTATTGCAAATACTCTTTAACTTTTATTCATAAACGCTCTTGCTCATCTAAATTAACAATATATGCACATTTTGGGCACTTAATTGCTACCCAACTTTTCTACATAATTGCTTTATACTCTACTTAGGTCTTGGTGTTGGAATATGATATTTTTCTTTCATTTTAATTCAGTGACTTTTGGTATATTTTAAGAAAATTTATTGTGTATATCAATTTTAGGACCTTCTATTTGAATGATTAAACTCAATCGAACTCAATCAATAACTAGTGGTTGAACTCTATCAGTTTGTTAAGTGATTGAAGTCAACTGATTGAGTTCAATCAATAACTAGTGATTGAACTCAATTACACTCAATCATTCGATTACTTTGAGTTTTTTGGTATATGTACAATTATTTTCAGTTTTGTGCTATAGATGTTATTTTTAGCCAATTTTTATTATACATGAAAAATCCTCATATTTTAATCCATTTAATCTAGCATTTGTAACATTTCAAAAAAAAAAAAATAATAAAAAAAAAAATATATATATATATATATATATATAGCATTTGTAACAACTTAATTAATAGCTACAATTCAGTTGATGAATTATGTAACATGTTTAGGATTTTCTTGAATGTTAATTAAAACTCCTGCCTTATTTAACAAACATTACCGTTGGTGACCTGCCATTCATTCATCACAATCGGAATACGTTACAAGTAAAACCAATCTCTTCCCCAATTTTCATTTAGATTTTTAAAATTATAGATGTATATGAGGATTTTAATTTATAATAGTAATCTATTTAAATAATTAATTTCTTCCCATTTTTTTTATATTCAAATATTGTAATATAAAAAATATCTAATGTGAGAAGAGTTAAAGGTGAATGTACGTTACGTAACCTGACATAGACACTCATAAATATATATAAAAAAATTGTAACTAGAAAAAGATATGTCCAAACCTCTACCATATTTTGATGCCGCCGAGCTATTGCTCTTGTTGGCAATAGAACCCGCACTTTAAATATAGGGGTTTTTGCAGAAATATATTAAATTGATAAAATATTTACAACACTAAGTAAATTTGAAAAAAATTAGCAACCATAGTCAAATATACGGTATAAAATAATACTTTTTATACTTAATAACTAATACATAATATAGTATGATGAGTATTATTTATATTGTATATTTGACTATGGATGCTAAATATTTTCAAATTTGTCTATATCTGTAATTATTTTGTAAAATTGGACTAATTCAGTACAATTTCCCTTAAATATATGACTTGTCTTTTATATTTGACATCTCCTATTCTTTTGAAAGTACACCAAGTGTAATATATTATCCCCGAGTTTGATAAAGTTACCATGTCATACATCGAGACATTCTAGCGATACGAATAAATTAAGAACATGACTCTGATATGAATTGATTAGGATGACAATAAATTTTCACAATAATATGATATTGTGCACTCCGAATATACATTATCTATGTCCTCCTGTTTTTGTTTCATCCAAAAAATCTCATATCACTAGCGGGTGAGATGCTGAAAGAATATTCGCAAGTGTGAGTGATGTGGCGTGGTTTGCAACAAAGCATTGATTGTGAATCTGACGAGAATGAATACCCTTTTTTTTAAAAAGAGAAAAAAAGGGTTCATTTTTATGAATTTGGAAAAAGAAATTACAAGAGAAATGAGGAAAGTGGTCTGGGTGGCGGTGGCGGTGGCGGTGGCCGGAAACATTGAAGGGTTCCGGTCGGGGTTCAGGATCGCAATGTTTGCGGACCTGCATTTTGGGGAGGATGGTTGGAGCGATTGGGGCCCTCTTCAAGATGCCAATTCCACCCGCCTCATCTCTACTATTCTCCATTATGAAAACCCAGGTCTTTTTTTTTATTATTATCCTTTTTTTTCCACCAAATTAGACTAAAATATCATTTTGTTTGTTGGAATTTTCTTATGTTCAATTTTTGTCTTTTAACGAAATTTAAAATTAGTTTGATAGCATTATTTTTAGGAGAATTTGCATGTACATTACAACAAGGCAAAAAAAATTGAATAAATAACATCTTTTTAAAAATATTTGTAAATATAGCAAAATCAGATTTATAGACTTCATCAATAGTGTCTGATAGACTCCATCAATAGTGTCTGATAGAGTCTATAAAAAAAGTTGCTATATTTGCAATATTTTTAAAAAGTTGCTATAATTCTAATGTAGAGTATGAAATTTGCTATACAGTGCAAAATCCCTTATTTTTATAGACTTATTTGGTTCTCCGCTTTCAAAATTCAACACTTAAGGCTTGTTTGTTAAGTAGTTAAAAAATTAAAAGTTGTGTCCAAAAACTCGTTTGAGTGTAGTTTTTGTGTAGACAAGTTAAAGTTAAAACATTGTTTGGATGAAGATTTAAAATGAGTAGTTATTTTGATTAATTTAGAATAGATGATTAAAAATGATTTTTTTGAAATGATTGAACAGTTATAAATGAATGATTAAAAATAAATGGTTAGAAATGAGAGTTATTTTTAAAAATAAAAAAGACGAGGAGTTAATAAAAATTCATTTGGAGGTAGGTTTTCAATGAGAAATCAATAAATTCTAAACTTAATTCCTAGCTAAATATGTCAAACAAACCACTTTTTATTAGGTAAAACTCATTTTTAGAGACAAAACTAAAATATAATCGAACTATTTTTATTGATAAAAGAAAATAAAAATTAAAAGAGTTTAATTTTAAAATTTAGAGATCAAATTGAGAGTACAACTCAAACCTAAAAACTATAAAAATAGGAACATAATGACTGGTGATATAGACCAATTTTAAACTTCATTGAAAATGTATAGATTGAAATAAACATTTGAAACTTCTTAAAACAAGTCTACCAAGACAATGTTATTTTTACCACCAAATTATTTAGCTCTGTTTGGCTATTCTGTTTTTTATTTGGGCTACCCAATCTTTGTGCAACTAACTCTATTGTGTACATCATAGTTTATTTTATTATTTTTTTATGTGAAGGTTGAGGCGAGTTTTGATTATTAATCCTACAACATTTGAATGCGAATCATTGTTAGTTATGATTCTTATGAATTTAAACATTTGAATTCATAAAGCAAGCAATTGTAATCACAGATTTGGTAGTATACCTTGGAGATGTGATTACAGGCAACAACATACCAACAGCAAATGCAACCTTGTACTGGAATCAGGCAATCTCTCCAACAAAAGCCAGGGGCATTCCATTTGCCAGCGTGTTCGGAAACCACGACGACGCCCCATTTTCGTGGCCGATCGAGTGGTTTTCTGGCAGCGGAATGCCTCATCGTCGCTGCCCGGTCGCCACTGCCTCGTGTTCAGGTGAATGCTATGGCAAATGTGAATTTAGAGGTACAAACCGTTTGGAGTTAATGGAGAATGAGGTGAAGAATAACAACTTATCACAATCTAGAAATGGTCCAAAGGATCTGTGGCCTAGTGAATCCAATTTCTACATCCAAATCTCAGATGATTTTCAATCCCCAGTTATGAACTTGTATTTCTTGGACTCTGGTGGTGGTTCTTATCCACAGGTTATATCCAGCTCTCAAGCTCAATGGTTTCGCCGTACAGCCGAACAACTCAATCCTCATTCGAGGTACCTGCGTTAATTTTACGTTCTAACTTTATACATATAAGTATTATATTATTGTATTCGAGGTCGAGATACATGAATGAATGTGATCACATCCGAATCAGAGAGATCCTGAATATAGACAAGTTATGAGTAAGAAATGCTTAAAACAATCAATACTTATATCAACATAATGCACCTTCTTTTTCGGTGACTTGATCATTTAAAGTTAGGTGTGCTTAACTTGGAGCATGTTAATGAGAACAAAACATCTTGAAATGATTTGTGTTAATCTGGTCTTCACTGTTAGAAGCAGTTTAAGTCATATATATATATATAAAATAATGCATTTGAATACACAACAGGGTTCCAGAGATAGTGTTGTGGCATATACCAAGTGCAGCATATGAGAAAGTGGCTCCATTATCTTCCATAGAAAAGCCTTGTGTGGGTTCAATCAACATGGAGAAAGTTGCAGCTCAACAAGCTGAATTTGGCATCATGAGCCTACTTGAACAAAGACCTTCTGTCAAGGTATTACTATATTATATTCAAAATAGTTTTTCTTATTTTATATATATATATATATATATATATATATATGATACCATCCAACCCTAGAATTTTAGGAATAGTTATTATCAGTTATTATTTGTTATTTAATTGTTACTTAATTATAATGGGCTTTTATGTTTTTTCAGCAATTAGGTTAAGTCTAGGGTTTCCTATAAATAGAATGGATTAGGTCAGGTATCCAAGAACTTGAGGCTTTGCTCTGGTTCTTGGGAAGTTACTATCAATAAACTATTGGATTATTCAATACTACGGTGTTAGATCTTAACAATATATTGGACTAAAAGATTTTGAAAATTGTTGAAAAATAATATATTATTGATGAATGGTGAATGTGGTGTGTTTGTAGGCAGTGTTTGTAGGACACAACCATGGATTGGATTGGTGCTGCCCCAACAAGAACAACAACAAACTTTGGCTGTGCTTTGCAAGACATAGTGGCTATGGTGGCTATGGAAATTGGCCAAGAGGGGCTAGGATCCTCCAAATTACAAATCAACCCTTCTCTCTCAAAACTTGGATTAGAATGGAAGATGGTCAAATACATAGTCAACTTATCTTGAGTTCTTCATAAATTTTCCCCCACATCCCCCATGATGACATTTTTTCTCTTTTACAAATATTACATAATAATTAGTGTGTATATAGTTCAAGTTTTGTGGTTTATTGAACATGTTGACTATCTTATGAATTTATATGGTTTTTTTTTTTAGTTCAACCATTGGGAATAAGAAATTCAAATCTACGACTTTTTTGGTTCATAAGTATATACTAATGTTGTTGAGCTGATTTTTGTTGGCATGAATTTATAAAGTATAAATGTAAAAGATTAGACAATTATTTGATGTATGGTTAATTTCGATGGCATGGTGAAAAAAAAAAACTTCAATGATACTATAAATGAACCCTAATTAGATCTAAAAAATATGGTTCCATTAAGCCATTCGTTTATACATTTCCTCTCCATTTTTTGTCTTTATATACATGCCATTTAAACCACACTTAGGTTAACCTATGATCATCTTATTAAAATATTACTCTTTTTAATTAAAAAATTCATAAAGATAGATTATATGTTTTTAATATTATTTAAATAATAACTAATATTGAGTATTATTTGGACTCAATTTTTTTTTTTTTTTTTTTTGAGGATTATATAATATAGTTATGAAAAATACAATGAATTATTAAATGGTACATGAATTTTAAATTATTATAATATATTTTAAAATTCATGTTATTTAGGTGGTATATGAACAGCTCAAAAGCTACTTTGATCTCATTCTTATGGGGGGCACACTTATGTTAGAGATTTAAAAAGGATTTTTTTTTTTTTGGATCAGTCATAAACTGTCCACATGGCTTATCATTGGATAATTGGGACCAAATTGGTGGGCCTTGATATGGTAATCCACAAGCTACAAAAGAAAATTGTATTTTATTATTGGGAAATGGTAGAAAATATCTACATTTTTAAAAAATAAAAATGAAATGTCTACAAAATTTCTAAATTAAAAAATTGTCCCTTTCGAAATTTTGAGAAGGGAGAGAAATTTTTTCATTCCCAGATCACCCTTGATATTATTTTTATTAGTAAAATACAATTAATTTTTCAATTAATTAATCACCCCAAATCAAGGAGAAATTATCTCCTCTTTATTCCTATTTTGTAGGGATCTCAATGAAAATATAAAGGGAATTTACCATGTATAGCACTTTTTCCCCTTTGCATTATATTTGTATCACAAATCCTAAAATAATTCCATTTATAGCACATTTTCTAAAACTTTTTTTATTTTCCAATTTTGCCCTTTTTATCATTTTCTAAAACCTCACGGCTGCATTCGTTCCTAAATCAAAGGGGGAAAAGGCGATCGGAAGTTTGCGATTCACACAGAGAAGAAGGCGGCGATCTGTAACTTCGATTTTGCGATTTCGTTTTCCTCTTCAATTTGTAAATTTCTCTTCGAATTTCCTCTTGTTCAAGGTGACGTTCATTGACTAAGAAGAATTTTCCCTCTCTCTTCAATTTTTCATTGATCGGCTTGC
>JBBMEF010000018.1:10220579-10238594 GCA_037832685.1 Sicyos baderoa | reverse complement strand
GCGTCTTGCTAGGGAAAGGTGTCCACACCCCTTATAAGGAGTGCTTCGTTCCCCTTCCCAATCGATGTGGGATTCCCTTATAGGGGGAGAAGCAAATCCGTGAGGCCAGTGGGCCAAAGCGAACAATATCTTGGTTAGCCTGGATCGGGTTGTTACAGATGGTATCAGAGCCAGACATCGGGCTGGTGTGCCAGGTCCATCGGGACGCTGGACCTCTAAGGGGAGGTGGAAACCCATAGGGAAATCCCACATCGGTTGGGAAGGGAAACGAAGCACTCCTTATAAGGGGTGTGGACACCTTTCCCTAGCAAAACGTGTTTTCCCCCATAGGGGAGAAGCAAATCCGTAAGGCCAGTGGGCCAAAGCGAACAATATCTTGGCTAGCGATGAATCGAGTTGTTACATATCAAGTAATGAACTAATAATACTAATTTAAAAAATTTGTGATACTCAAAAAAAAAAAAAAAAAAAAAAAAAAACTGTTGACATTCCCAGGCACACGGAATTTTTATTTTTATTTATTTATTGAGAATCCCACGCATACAGAAACGTATATTTACTTACTAAAAAAAAATTGCATTAGAGACTACATCCTCGAATGTTGTTCAAAATTAAAAATTAATTTTTAAAAATTATCTTTTAGAAGAGACTACAAACCTTAAACTAAATATATTATTGCTATAACTAAATATCAATTTTTTAGATTAAACTCGTAATGATGTTAAACTGAATTACCATTTTAATTCCTAATTGAATGTACTTTTTATTTGGTTACTATATTTCACACACTTTTATACATGCTCAATGTGCACATTTAAATTTTTTTTCCAAACTTATTCTTTTAAAAATTAAATTAAAATCTAGACTAAAATATGTACATCATTATTATATTAAAATTTAAAATTAAATTAGTCAATCATTTTTAGTCAAATTCCATTGAGTAAATTTTGTATTTTGTTATCTCAATGATTAAAACCGATTATTATTAAAATACGAGAAATAAAAGTATTTGATTTTAACATCACCCAAAAACCTAAAAATTAAAATTAAAAAAAGAAAAGAAAAGAAAAAAAGGGTACTATTATTGGGTCTAGAAGAAAGTCAAAAGGGTATACAAATGGATGTAGACAGTTTATAAACATCTAATGATTATAGAATTTACAGCCTTAGTACCTCATAATTTGGAAGCCATTGATGTGCAGTTATTGGAGTTGGGGGCAACTTTTTGCAATGCAAGTGCTGCTTTTGAAGCAGAAGGGCGCCCCAAGTGGTTGCAGATGAAATCTCCAGCCAACATGAGCTTTCCAAGATCTACATTGGTGTTCACCCCAATGCCATTCAGCATATACACAACATCTTCAGTTGCAACATTTCCAGAAGCTCCTTTAGCATACGGGCAACCCCCTAGACCTGAAACCGACGAATCCACCGTGCCGATCCCCATCTGCGAACAACATCAAATATTCTTCTTCATCTTCATTTTTCATTTCAGTTTTCAACATCAACATGTATTATTAGATGACAATGATTTGTTCTCCTTATCACAGTCACAATAAACAAAAAAATAGGGCATTTAGATAATAGATACTGTTACTTGCTGACCAACCTGCCAGAACAAATCTCTATGGTGAACAAAATATTAGAAATTGTTGTCCTACATTGAAAAGATGGTTCAAGGAAGTGGTTCGTTTGACGCCACGTGCACGTGCTACTTCTTATAAAACGACAAACTTATAAAAGAAGCATCTCGATTAGAAATACTCTAAACTTTGTATACTAACTCTAATTAAATTTCTTTTGTATCATCTCGTAGAAAGTGGAGCAAAAGGTGCAAGTAGTACAAGTTTTGAGGAGTGGGTTTTCTGAAATTTGGACTGAGAAGAGAAGAAATTTTAGTGTGATTGTAGCAATTTTTCTTGTCTGTGATTTTTTCTCCTGTTTTGAAATTTTCCTGTGTTCTTTACTTACTATTGGGAGGCTTTTCCCAACAATCTGTTGTTTCGAGAAACTGCTATGATATTTGGTGGGTGAAATATATGGTAGGCACAAGTATAATATATAGTAAATGCAACGAGTTCACAGCTACCATGGAAAACATTTCTATCGGATAATACTCGAGCCAAATAAATACAAACTCATTGGTAATTTTGAAGATTTGCAGATTCTAACAAATTAAAATCATGATGTAAAGGTAGAGATTACCTGGAGCGAGACTAGGATATTGGACAGAGCTTGCCCATAAGTGTCGTGGAAATGAACAGCGAGATTTTCAATTGGGACGGCATCAACTACAGATTCGAGCATTGGAATCACAGTTCCTGCAATAATAAGAAATTAAAGTTGAACATGAATATTGCCAATGAATCCTCAGATGAATAAAAAAGATAGTCCTGAAAACAAACTATCTAAAAAGTAAGGCCCCGTTTGATAATCATTTGTTCTTTGTTTTTGGTTTTTGAAATATAAGTTTATTTTTACTCAACTCAAATTTTTCTACAATGTGTTACATCTTTCCTACAATGTATCAATCTTTCCTTAAAAAAAGTAGGTGAATGCTAACCAAATTTCAAAAACAAAAACAAGCTTTTAGAAGCTACTTTATTTTGTTTCCAAACTTTGGTTTGATTTCTTAAAATAATTAAGATGTAGACATCCAAGTAAGAAAAAATCTATAGTAAGATAATTATTGTAGGCTTAAATTTAAAAAACCACAAACTAAAAACAAAATGGTTATCAACCACGGCCTACGCTTTTAGAAAGAAAAAAAGTTGAGTTCAGAATGGAAACTTTTATAGTTAAGAACTATGGAGATCTTCATATTTCATTTCCTAATCACAAACACACACACCATTGCATGGCCAACTGTTAATCTGACCTAACAAATTTTATGATCTCATATAAAAACCCATTTAGCTAGATATTTCATCAAATTTGGAAAAAATGCATTAGATCCATTCTTGTATCGTGAGCAATAAATTCATAGGTTTGATACAATTATATTGTGCAATTAATGGAAAAATGCATAGAAGATCAAGAAATGAGTATCCCTTCTCTTCCTTTCCTAGTAGGAACTTTTCACTAAAGCTGGTCTTGCAAACCTCTCAGGAAGCAATTGAAAATGAAAAAAATGCATAGATTTCTATGTATGAAGCAATTTCACCATGGTAGTAATGAATGATATTAGTTTTTTTTTTTTTTTTAATAAGAAACAATTTCATTGATAAAATGAAATATAGGAGTGAACTCCAAACACCTGAAGGTCAGTTACAAGAAACGATTTAGAATCATAGGCATAGACCAGAATATACACCATCAAGCGCGAGACTTACACAGTCCACAGATGGACAAACCAATGCCTAATTTAACTTGCAATATTAATATTTCCTTAATTTTCCAAATGCCTTTAAAATTAGATTCTATTAAAGTCAACTGTGATTTTAAACTATAATAAACTATTAAATAAAAAAAAAGGCTACTCCAAGAGGTTACCTGGAGTACCAACTCCAATAGTATCACCTAGGGAAATTTCAGAGCATCCCATGCTGTAAAGCTCCTTAGCAACGTATGCTACATTTGATGGGGGCACCGTTCCTTCAATGGGACAGCCCACAACACATGATACATATCTAACAGGTTTGTAGGAGACATTTTCAAAATATAGAAAGTAAATTGTGTCACTCCATGCAAAAACAATTTAAATCTAAATAACATATTAATATCATCGGTACATAATTACATTTTAATCTATAAGAAAGACACAAGCAAGAGAAAATTGCCAAGGAGATGAGAGGGCTAAGCATCCTCCCACATCCAATAGCAAAAAGAGGATGATACAATTAAAAATGTAAAACATACTTGGGTAGTGAAAATGCAACTACAATCAAATCTCTTTTCCTTATTTTTTTCTCTTTTGTAATAAGAAACAAGATTTCTATAAGAGAGAACCTACATGGGACTCTAGAGTTGCAACAAAACCTAACATAGGTCAACAAAACTATAAGACTATAATTACAATTACAAAAGCTTTGTGAATTTAAAGACCAGAACGACATAAAGTAAATAGCTTATTCATAAAAAGGATGTAACCTACTGGTCATCTCACAACATACACTCTCTAAAAAGGGGAGGGTGAACTCATGTTAAAAAACGATACAGTTTTGAAGAAGGGTATTTGCAGCACGGTTAGACTTTGTTTCAAGTCTCGGTTAAGAAGGAATTCAATTTTCTTAATAGTTGCATTCATTGGGTGCTAGCTTGACCGGATACTAATCCAGCCAACGCAAGTAAATTAAAATTTCCTTATTCTATAAAAACTGGAGGTGTGATAAACACTAAAAGATTACAAAATCAAACCAGATATCTGATCTGTAAAAATTAGTTTTCTTACTCAAAGTGCTTACCCCCGAACTGGAAGTGAGTGCTTTTTCGCAGCAACAGCAACTTCACGGTAACGATGCAGACTTTCTTCTATGCTGCAATTGATATTTGATTTAGAGAAAGATTCAGAAGCTGAAGCAAAAATGGCTACTTCCTTAGCTCCAGCTGCAACAGCTGCTTCAAAACCCTAGACAAAGAATTCCAAAAACCTCATCAATAATCACGAAATGCTTTCCAGATCAGTCCTAACTTTGTATTTCTTTGTAAGAGTTCATACTTTAATATTTGGGGTCAGCACAGGAAATCGAGCGCCTTCAACATTTCGAATTCCCTCCATAACATCTTTTGCATCTGCTAACTGAGGAAAATATGAGGAAAGGAGATTAATAAGTATATGTACACAAAACTCAAATATGAAGGCAGAGCACATGAAAAGTTGAAGGCAAGCAGTATGAATGATGACAAGAAGGAACTGTTTCAGGAACAGAAAATATACCAACCAACATTTCCATAGAATATAAAGTCCAGTTACCTGCGGTACCCATTTTGGCGAAACAAAACTCGTGGCCTCAACAACAGGCAACCCAGAAGAGACTAGCATCTTTATTAGTTCAACCTTAACAGCGGTAGGTACAATGTGTTTTTCATTTTGCAGTCCATCTCTTGGACCAACTTCAACAATCTTCACAAAATGTGGAATGCTGCATAAATACTGCAAGGGAAGAAAAAGTCTTCCATCAAACAATTGAATTATATGAAATATCATTGCAATTGAAAACAACATTGCAAAGGATATAGGAGATAAGAGTACAAATAAGAGGATAGGAATCTTGACGGGAAATAGAACTCGATGATAGAACAAAGCGAAAAAAATAAAAATAAATAATCATTCAAACATTTGAAACACCTTTGTTGAGTTTATCGTAGAAAATTCACTGCGGTTGGAGCTATAGTAACGATTGGATAAATGATGGATATCATGAAGATTGTGTGACTCTCCGTATTTAGATCTCATACTAGGAACTATCCATTTTACATTTTCATCCTGGGAAGGCCTCCTCTTATTTACTCTTGAAGGGACTGCTTCTCTTACATCTTGTTGACTGGGGAGAAAAGAAATGCAATGTTACATTAAAAACGAAGTATGAGACTTTTCTTTTATAAGACACCAAAAACACTTCATTAGAAACAAAGTGAACAATAGAGAGAAAAAAAACCTAAAGAGCAAAGAGACAAGGGATCCCCTACCCTAAGGAGAAAGGTTACAAAAACACCTTCCAATCTAAGTTAACAGTGAAAGTAGAGTCGTAAACTGTTTTTTTTTTCATAACCCGGGAACTTGGAGCTTAGCTCCTCTAAAACTGGGGTCACCACTAATCCGTCCCTAGACTTTAACACCAGGATACATCTAAGGTACAGAGACATGAGCCGTGAACGGTACAAGGTCACAAAAGTAATCAACAAAATTATATTTATTTTTAAAGATTCTATCCTTTCTTGCTTCCAAATTATCCACACTACAAAGTCCACATTTAATCTCAATGCATACATCATTAGAAATTCAATAACAACAAATAAAATACAGATTCAGCGAGCATACTCCCCAGTCCCCACCACCTCTTACAGAAATCCACACTGCTCTGTATTCATTGCAACACCATGTATAGAAACCAAAAGTGAAGATTGAAATATTTCTAATTCAAATAAAAATCTCCAATCATTTGCATTCCCTTGAATAGGCCATTGTTTTTTCCCAACTAAACGCAAAGCAAAGTTTAGATTGCATTTACCCAAAGGTTTTCGTTTTTTTTTTTTTTTTTTGGAAATTGGTAAATCGGAGTTTCGCTCCACTATACCCAGTTACCCCGTTCCTAAGCCAGGCACGAGAAATCAAAGAAATAGAGACAAGGAAAATGTCTACAAATTAATATCACATCCCAAAGTTTATTAGCTCTACTCTTAAGAGAATGCCCAACAAAGGTTGGAAATCCAGTTAGTGAATAAAAGAAAACAATAAATGCCCCAATTTCACGATTCATACTCCACGACTAACACCTAAATGA
The DNA here is from genome assembly GCA_037832685.1 of Sicyos baderoa. Taxonomy (NCBI): domain Eukaryota; kingdom Viridiplantae; phylum Streptophyta; class Magnoliopsida; order Cucurbitales; family Cucurbitaceae; genus Sicyos; species Sicyos baderoa. Next base: position 10,232,154 of record JBBMEF010000018.1, on the reverse strand, counting down.
CTGCTTCCGCACACCTCGACTAATGTCACAGGACATACGTCTGACCCTACAACATTTGTATGCCAAGAAAACCAGTAAAAAATTAGTTCAAGTGGCCATCATGAATTGAACCTATGACACAAATAATTATACGGCAAATTTTCAGCAAATCATTAAATCGCAACGATAATAAAGTAATTCGATACAAAACTAAGCTCTGGCCCTAATTCATTCTACTCCAAATCAACACCCTACGACTAATTCTACAAACTAAGTGATTTTCCATAGCTCATAACGAGAACATACAATCGCAATCATATATAACAGGATCGACAACTTTTGAAGAAGAGTGATTCAATCCGTACCAGAAATCGTCGATTTCTCCATCTGTGCTAAGCCGTTTAACGGAGTTGATTCCTGAATGTGAATCCGAATTCGAAACGAGAAATCGGCCGGAAGTTTCCATGGTTGGATCAAATTCATGGCGCCAAGAAAATCCTCGTCGAGCCAATGTAGTGTAGACTTTTGAAGCTTTCATAATCGAAGCAAGAATTGTCCCGTAAGAAAGCTTGGATGCAAGATGAAGATCATGCGTTTGTTCATCTATATCGGTACTGCTAGTTTTATATATTATTTATCCTCATCGCAATACACGTGGTTTTATCTTTTTAAATATCAAATTAGATCATTCAATAGGTGCAATAATTTCATTATTCTGTTGTAAACGAGAATTCAACACCATTGTCACACTTTGATTCCTGTAATCAATTTTTGTAATCCATTTCCCCAACTATCAAATTAGATTAATTATAAATTTATTTTAAAGAAATTTAAGAATTTTGTTTTTGAGTTACAACTAAGAAATTTAGAATCTATTCAAAATTAGATCAATTAAAATGGTAACACCTTGTGTTAGGGACAACAAACAACAACAACCTCTACATTGATATGATATCGTCCACTTTGGGAATCATCCCTCATGACTTTGTTTTTGGGCATCTCCCAAATGTCCCACCTCAATGGAGGTATTGTCCACTCCTTATAAACCCAAGATCTTTCTCTCATCTTAGCGATGTAAGATACTTTGTTTACCCAACAATCCTCCCCTCAAACAAAGTACACCGAGTCATACCGAGTTTCCCCACCGCTTCTTTATTTTACACCGAGATACCACTCCTTAACAAAGTTACCGAGCCATCCGAGACTCGCCTACTCCTTTGTTCTATACCGAGAGTCTTCCCCCACATCGCTAAGTCGAGAACCTTGGCTATGATACCATTTGTTAGGAACAACAAACAACAACAACCTCCACATTGATATGATATTGTCCACTTTGGGAATCACCCTTCATGACTTTGTTTTTGGGCATCTCCCAAAATGCCTCACTTCAATGGAGGTGTTATCCACTCCTTACAAACCCAAGATCTTTTCCTTATCTTAGCGACATTGGGTTCTCGTGCTTCATTGCTTTGAAAATGAAACTTTACGAAGTCTTTGTGTGTTTGTTTTTCTAGATAAACCTTAGCAGATCCTCACTAAAGAAAAAAAAAATGTTGTAATTATTTGAATCGAGCAATATTGCAGCTCAGAGAGAGTGAAAATAACACTAATAAAAAAGAGAGAATAATATAATGATTTTAGGTAAAAAAATCTAATTAAATTACAAATTAGGATAGAAATCACTAAAAAAAAAAGTAAAAGAACTTCACCATAAAAATAAGAGTTATAAACTTTTTCTTTTATAAAATAGACAAACTCTATTATAAAGATAAATTTTTTCGACATTATCTCTTGATAATTTCTAAAAAAAACATCATGTCTGGGAAGATTTTGACACAGTTTGCTAACCCATCATTCATTCCTAAACTTGGACTACAAGTAAAATTTTATAGTCATAAATGAATTACATCTTGTCATATTAAGTTAATCTTATAGTTTCAATTTTTTACTTTAGACAAAGTGTAGGTACAGATCTAAATCTTTCTTCAATAATCTTAAATAAAGTGTGCTTTATAATCATCTTGATCATCTTGGACAATATTCATTGTCTAGAATCTTCCTGATCCATCTTTAACAATATTTATTGTCTAGAATCTTCCTTGTTCATCTAAAATAAATATGAATGATCTAGATTTTCTAATATTATTTCAATAAAAAAATACATTTTTAATCCTTGAATTTGAAGTGCGATGTAGTATCCATTAATTATTATGTTTTAAAATAACTTAATATTAATTAAGATGATGATTAGACTTATTTTAAATTTTCAAAAGGAGTATAAAACTAAACCCAAAATAAACTCTAATTAAAACTAAGCATTAGTAAATGTTAGATTAAAATGCTTGATTTTGAAAAATATATTTTTAGTTCATTTTGGGATGTAATTTTAATTTGGTCATTAAATTTTAAAATTAAATATTTTCACCACATATATGAATAGATCCTTATTTTTTTAGTTTATTTCTATATTTATATTCCTTTAAAAATTAAATTCGCCTAAAAATTAAAATATCACTTAATCAATATATTAAAATATAAATAAATTTAGAAAATTGTGCTGGATAGTCCAATTTCACAAAATAATTACAAATTAAGGTAAATTTGAAAATATTTGACATCTATAGTCAAACATACCATATAAGTAATATTCATCAGTATAATTAAAGTATTAATATTAATTATACCATATAAAAAGTATTACGTATACCATATATTTGACTATGAATGCTAAATATATATATTTTTGCTTAATATTATAAATACTTTTTTAATTTGATCTATTCATACAAAAATTTCATCATTATTTTAGTCAATATTATTCTATATAAATTAATAATTTTGTCCTAGATTAAAGGACACTAGGGTTTTCTCTCGAAAAAAAAAAAAAAAAAAAAAAAAAAAAAAAAAAAAAAAAAAAAAAAAAAACTATAGTTGTGTTGAGATGTGAAATTGGAATTAAAATTAGAAAGTAATTTTTCCAAAACTCAAATAGACAATCCAAACTTAAAATGCACTAAAAATGTATTTTTCCAAAAAAAAAAAATAATAATAATAAATAAAATTGCGTGGTTGGTGAGTGCGCCAAGTCCAAGCAACCGCCCCCCACTATTGGCGGCCCATAGTTCACGTTTCTCATTAACCACTTTCCTATAAATACCCCAATTTAACCTCACGCTCTGTTCCATCAAACAAACAACGCAAACATTTTCATCCATGGCAGGTCTCCAATACAACTTCTTCCCAACTGACTTCCTCTACCCTCGTCCCCCGCCCTCCGCCGCTACCGATGCCACCGTCTCGATCGTTCCCCCGAAAACCGACGACTCTAAGGCCCCGCTCCACCGCCAATCCTTGATCCTCCACGCCAATGACAACAACAACAACAACAACGCTGCTCTTCAACCCGTCGTCGTCTCCCGGACTCCCAAACGATCCGAATTATGAGTCGTAGGGTTTACTTTTCTGCCATTGGTGTAATTTTATTAGAATTTTTATGAAGGAAATTTGTGATTGATACAATAATCAAGAAATATTGAGATTTTTTCTCCAATTTGTGGTCATTCCCTCATCTGATCAAATTTTAGTCTCTTCTCTTTTTTAATTCCTTGATTTTTTCCGTCGTTTGACCAAATTTGTTACTAATTTCAGTTTTTTCACTGTTAACAAATTATTATAATAATTTTTGTTTTTATTTTCAATATATGAATATCTAGATCATCTCTTAATTAGAAGAAGATCATTTTCTTAATTCTTTAAAATAATAATATAGTATTCGATGGTTTTTAAATTTTATTTATTTCAATTCCGTTTGAATTTGTCTTAATAAGTTTTAAATTATTTTTTCTTAAACCAAAATTGGTTAATTTTTAAAGATTAATTTGCAAAAAATAAAAGTATGGAATAAAGACTCAAATTAAACATAAATGGAAGCGGTATTACTATTTTCTTTTCATAAATGTACTAAAAATATTTATTAGGTGGACTTTGAAAGGCGATCACAAGAATGGAGAAGCGGTAGGGCCCGTTTCTTTCTCGTTTCTATTTTTTTTAGAAATAGTGTCATTTGGTAACGATCTCATTTCTTTTGGCACAATGTTTAATAGTGGTAATTGTTCTATTAATTTTTATTTCAGATTTGATTTTTTGATGTTTCATTTTTTTTAAATATGTATTTATAAATTATTTCAATTTCTAAAAATATAATATCAGTGTTAGTATATTATTTAATTCTATTTTTAATATAATTTTTTTTAGATGGTATTATTTATTTTTTTTTATATATTATTTTAATTCCTAAAAATATGATACTAATACTCTTACTTTTAATTATTAGTTTTATATATAAACTATTTATTATTATTATTATTTAAGATATATTATTTTAATTTCAATCTACAATAATTTTTATACTTCTTTTAAAAAGTCTTTATTTTAATTTTAATATACAATAATTTTTATATTAAATTTTAAATATAGTTTTTATAAATAATAATATTTATATTTCTACATTATTAATTTAAAATATACGAATTTCTTTTAAACAAAATAAAAATTTTAAGTAGTTGAAAAGGTAAAAATTTTTAAAAATATCAAATTTGTCAAAAAGTTCAATTTTTTAAATAATATTCATGTATTAATTTTTTATATAAATCTTTTATTATTGATTATGTTAAATGTTTAGGATATGTATTTATATCTTATTTCAATTTATTTATTTATAATTTAATTTTAAAAATTTGTTGTTAATTACACATTAAAATTCATTTATTTTTTTTATAAAAATTTTAAATTTTATGTAAAAAAAAATAAAAAACAAGAAAATAATATACTTTAGAAGAAAAAAAAAAACAGAAACAAGAAATGGTTATCTGTTTTTTTTTTTTTTTTAAGAAACAAGAAACAGAAACAGTTATCAAACACATTCTTGTTTCTTATTAGAAAAATTCGAGAAACAAGAAATAAGAAATAAGAACGAAGAAACAAGAAACAAGAGTGTTACCAAACGGGCCCATAAATTTTTGGAAGACAAAAAACTTTCATGTTCGATTGGAAAAAAGAACGACAACAATCACTATAATATGCTATTATGCTAGTTGTATTGGATGATCAATTAAGCAATGTATAAATGATTAAAAAAAAAGCAATGTATAAATGATTAAAAAAAAAGCAATGCATAAATTAGGGGTTTTTGTAGGAATATATCAAACTAAAAAAGTATTTACAATGTTAGGTAAAAAAGAAAAATATTGAGCAACATAGTCAAATATATGGTATATGTAATGATATAATTAATACTAATATCTTAATTATACTGTAGGATGAATATTATTTATATTGTACGTTTGACTATGAATGTAAATTTGTCTAAATTCGTAATTATTTTGTAAAATTAGACTAGAGATGTCCACGGGGCGGGGCCGGGGAATGCCTTCCCCGTCCCCGCCACCAAAATCGATCCCCATCCCCGCGAAATTCACCATTTTATTTTGCGGGGATCGGGGCGGGGAATCCCCACGGGGAATTAGCGGCGATCGGGTTCCCTGCCGGGAATTATTCCCCGTTCAATTTTTTTCATAAATTATATTTTTTTTTCACTTTTTATTTTTTTTTTCTTTTATATTTTGTCCCACCTTTATTCAAAATATTTTTTATAAGAAATTCTATAAATATAATATCAATTTACAACCTTAACAAATAAATTTTCAACAACTTCCAAAATCAAAATAAATAAATTTTCAAAAAAAAGTTACTTCTTTCAATAATGTGTAAAATCAAAAAAAAAAAAAAAAACAAAAAACAAAAAAAAAACATATACTAATTTAATATATATATATATATATATATTAAAAAAAAAAAAAAACATATTCAAGGCGGGGCGGGGAAACGGGGCGGGGATGGGGACGAGGACGGGGACGGGGACGGTGATCATATTCCCCGTCCCCGTTTAGTCACCAGGGAAAAAATTCGCCCCACTCACTCCCCATTTCCTCATTTCCCCACTTAATCGGGTCTCCGTGGGACCGGGGTCGGGCGGAGAAAATGGACATCTCTAAATTAGACTATTCACCACAATTTCCCTATTATTTTATTAAGAGTTGATGCAATTTAATTTCAATTTCAATTATAAAATGATAGTTGATCATTTCAACTTACATTTCAAGTGGGTAGGTGGCATGCTAAAATAAATAGTGTTAAGAATTGGGATTCTTTCTCCACATTAGTCAAAGTCTAGTTAGGGAAAGCGATATTGTTTAAGAGGAATTTTAAAAACGAAGAAAAAGAATACCTTATAATATTCAACCTTAATATTCTGGTATTAGATTAGAGCATATTATTAAATGCTTCAAACATTCTATATATGTATATAAAGCTTCAAATATTCTTAAATTTAATAGATATAAAAAAAATCTCAATTCAAATTAATTTCAACCAACCCAAACAAACTCATACTATTATGTTTCTCCTTTTAATTTTAATTCCCTAAAATTGTATGAGTATAATTTAATAATTAAAACATATGTTACTTTTGTTATATTCTGTCTTCAGAAAAAATAAAACTTGTTATTATTTTTTATTTGAATTTAGTAATTAGAGCTCGAACACATGATTATTTGATTATTAACATATTTTTCTTTTTCTTTTTTCCTATTTTTGTTCTTGTTAGCACAACATTCATTAATACATTTTTAGTCCTTAAATATATTTTTAGTTTAGTTTTCATGTACTATTTTCTTTTTTAAAATTAGATTATTTCATCAATATATTAAAATTTAAAGGTTGTTTAATTATCATTTTATTCAATATTACTAAATGTAATTAATGATTTTGTTATCTCACGTATTAAAAGTAAATATTATTAAAATGTCAAGGATAAAAAATAAAGACAAGACAAAAACTCCTTTTATGTTAGTACTTTGCCCAAATAAAAAGTCATTAGTTAGAGGTAAAAGTAGAAATAAATAAGTTGATGTTAAATGTTGAAGCCTAGAGAAGATTCTAGAAGTCACTCATTCATCTTAAATGGTCGAAGAAATATCTAGAACTAACTTTGGAAAGAACCATCTACACAAGTACACTTTGTTCAAAGCCAAATTATGGCAAAATTAAAGTCACATTATTTACTTTATTTACTCCAAATTTGTTTGGCAAATTAATAACTACAAATTTGACTTGAAACTCAAATTTATGAATATTCCAAATTATCATAAGACATTATGTATCTAAATAAGTGAGGTTATGAAATAAAAATAAAGAATATTTTTTTTGTAAGATTTTTTTTTTCCTTTTTGATGTCTGTGATTGTCACGGTCAGTTTGCATGCACAAGCACACTTCGACTAATGTCATGGGGTATATCGCCCGACTCTACAACATACATTTGGATGTCAAAGAAACCCGTAGGTATTAATTTGAGATGCCAAGAAAAATCTGTAAGTATTAATTTGAAATTAATTCCTAGGTAGGTGGCCACCATGGAATTTGAACTCATCACCTTATGCACCCCAAGACCCTCTATGACTAATTGGGCTACCCATGATGGTTTCTTGTAAGAAAATTTGTTACTATTTTTTTTACTGTAGAGTGAATATTTATAATTCATATTTTTTTTAGCGAAGCTTTTCTATCTTTATTTTAAGATTTATCATAATTCTAGGAATTTTTCACTTAAAAATATTGTGTCATTCTTTCTCTTCGTCTATTATAACGGCTATCATACTCTATTCGATTTAAACCATCAAAATAAAATATGCAAATATATATATTTTTTTATTCAACAAGAATAAAAATTTAAATATTTAGTCCTTTAATTTTTTATAAAATAATTATAATCTTTTAATAAAGATACATGACAATTACTTTTAACTAATTACACATAATAATTTAACAATCATTTAATAATAGTAGATTAGTAGTTTAAACTTCAAAATAGGAAAGTAAAAATAGAGGGGGTTGGGATAAAATTTCAAGGGCATTTTGGGCCTCCTCTTTTGGTCTTCCAGTCATTGTAGCAGGGACAAGATTGCTTGTTGCCATAAGTCCCATAAGGCACACACAAGCACTTTGCACAACACTTTTGACAGAAGAACATGCATGGCTTCTTGAACGCTGTTTTCGAGCATCTTTCCGTGCATCGACCTCCGCACTCTGTTATTATTAAATCGTGTTCAATCATCAATCAATATAAAAACTTAAGTTGACTAATCAGAGTAATTTGAATTATATCGATCCACAATTCTCCTTCACATAGATAGAGTTACATATGAAATTTCAAGTAGAATTAATATTAATTAGAGATGAAACTATACTCGACAAAAAATTAAACATATGACCTGTTATTTTGATAGCATGTTGAATCACGTTAAATCATCAATCAACTCAAAAAAATTAACGAATAAATTTAAAATATATATTTAATTAAATCAACCAACAACAATGTCAACTCAATTAGGCTTCTATTTCTAATTCAGCCCTCAGTTAGGCTTGAAAACTAACAAATTTATCTAAGATTTTTTTTTAAAAAAAAAAAAAAAAAAAAAAAATTACCTTGAGGTTGAAGGCTGCCTTCAGTGACTCCATGCTGAAGCTGAGGTTGTGGCTGTGGTGTTGGAGCCTCACTAATGGCCTACAACCACACCAAGAAAATTAACTGGCCAGTCATGGACTGTGAAGTTTGGGCTTCAAAATTAAGATTATGAAATAAAGTACTTAAAAAAGAATATTTGCTTACTTGATTTTGTACTAAGAGAACCAAGTTGAGAACCATAACTAGAACCAACATCACCAATTTTTGCATCTTGGCCATTGCAAAAGATAGAGAGAGAGAGAAGGTGTATTGATGATTAAGTAAGAGTGTAGATTATATATATATATAGAGTATATTGGAAAGAAGGAAGGTCATACAATATTTTAATGGATCATATAGTTTTTGTTTTGCATGTGAATGTAAAATAATTTACTTTCATATCCAAATATTGTAAGGTTAGATGATATGTATTCGGCATGAACAATCGAAATGTCATGTTAAATTACTACTTATGGCACGTATAACAAAAAAAAATGGCAATTTGAGATTTGTAATTGAGAATATTTGTTTGGGGTAATAAATTGAATGCTAGATTTGTAATTGATCCATGTTCTCTTACTAAATTTCAGAAATCTTTTCTTGCAAAGGACCAATTCCAATAAACAATATATATTCATCTCAAACTTATCACAAGAGTGTTAATTTGAAGTGTTATATTGAAAGTACATAAACCAAAATTAAAGAAACTACAAACTATTATTTTAAGGAGTTTTTGCATGAATAGACCAAATTGAAAAAATATTTATAATATTAAGCAAAAAGATATATATTTAGCAATCATAGTCAAATATATGGTATACATAATACTTTTATATGATATAATTAATATTAATATCTTAATTATATTATATGATAAATATTACTTATATTGTATATTTGACTATATAATGTCAAATATTTTCAAATTTGTCTTAATCTGTAATTATTTTGTGAAATTGGACTATCCAGCACAATTTCCCTTATTTTAATCTTAGTAAGTGAGATAATATTACAAAGAAACCAAGTAATTAAAGAAGCTAGCACATAATGTCGTAATTACTTAATATAATACCAAGATCATGAAGTAAATTATTTTTACGATTTCTCTTTCGCCATATAATTAAGTAAAACATTTACCTATCACAACGTTGTGATGGTCTCATCGAATAATTTATGCGAACAAATTAGAGACGAGCTCGAAAACGATAGCGGAGAGAGACATATGCCATATATGCATGTGCTCTCTCACATGGTTTTTCTAGTTTCCAATAATCCACAAAACTAAGATCAGGAAGAGAAAGAGAAAGGATCACATGCATGGGGAGATGAAAAGATCAGTATTTGTGTGTGTAATATTAATTTGATGAATCTCGTGATCAGATTTTTTGTTGTTTCTATCCATTTTTCCTCAGCTGTTTTGGCAATATTTCCAAAGCTCTGCGTAGTCCCCTACACTATAACAATTGCTCTCTCGTGACACATTTTACCCATTTCCTAAATAATACCAATTATTATTATTTCGAAAATTGTACCAACTAATTTGTTTCTATAATTATTAATACGTTTTAATATTGTAAGAAAATATGTGACAATACTTATTAATATCGATGATTAGTTATGAATATCAAAAGAAAAATTAATGACTATATTTGTTAATTTTGTGAAAGTGATCGTATTTGTAATTATTTTTTAAATTTGACTAGTTTTATAAGTTTCTCTTATTATTATTAGGATAGAGTATAAGTTTGATATATATGATGTGAAAAAAGTTGGAGTTTTGTTCTCATGATTTTTTACAAACTATAATTTAGTTCTTATGGTTTGATGAGAGTTAAAATTTAGTATTTATGATTTTAAAAACTAGTATTTAGTTTATATAATTTGATAAAATCTAAAAGCTAGACATTCATGACCAATCTCATAAAGAAAAGCTTCATGAAGCTTTAATTAGATTGGAAAGAATGACAAACTCATAGAGATTCATTGTTGTTTTCAAGTAGAGATGTTCGTTTTCCTTATGGTATTGGGGTTTGTGGGAACTTTGCTCTAACTCGGCGATAATCCCCGCTTAAGCGAGGGAATGAAAAAGTGAGTGGAGATAAAAAAAAAAATTATCATGAGCTAAATGGGGATAGAGACGAAGAATGTATTCTTCATCCATTGTGCATTATTATCAGCCCATTTATATTTTATATACACATAAAAGTATAAATATTTTCATACTAAATTCATATACATAGATTATAGTGATTAAATTGAAACTAAATCTCAAACCTAAAAAATAAAAGATAATTTTCCACTTTGTATATATACATATATGATGTATGGATTTGAATGTATTAGTTTGAAGTCGTAGAGTTGGTGGGTTTTATGAGACAAAAATATGTTTGTTGCCCAATTATTTGTTTTTTTGTTTAAAGTTAATTGATAATCTTACCATTAAAATAAATTGAAAAAAAATCATTTCTTTTAGTTATATAAATGAATAGAGGGTGGAGACTAGAATGTATGAATTTTTAGTCATTGGAATATACTATTGAGTTATTTTTTTTTTGTTGGCAAAAAATTTACCATCAACAATTCTCAATTAAATTTTTCAAAAAAATACCACTTTTTACTTTAAACCCTAAACAAGATTTTTATTCCACTTAATCATCAATTGGAAATTGACATTTCACTTCCAAATGATCCTCAAACAATTGCATTTTTCTCTATGAACTCTAACTTCAAACATGGTTTTTCTTCACTTTACTTACTAATGCCAAGTTCTAAATTAAACTAAATTTTCTTCCACTTCAAGAATTTCTCTTCACTTCCTCTTTATACATTCTTCAAATCCAAAATGCTCCTAATTTAGTTTACACTTAATTCGAATTGGCTTAAGAAACCTAATTTGAAATCAATTTTAAAATAATGTTGCGACCATTAAAATTATTTTTCATACAACACATTGATAATTAAAGGGAATTTGCGCTGTATAGCAATTTTCCTACTCTGCATTAGAATTATAGCAACTTTTTAAAAATATTGCAAA
>JBBMEF010000018.1:10182673-10220479 GCA_037832685.1 Sicyos baderoa | reverse complement strand
CAAGTTTGCAAAAAAAAACTTAAGTGCCTAATTTTGCAATTAGTTTTCATAATAGGTCTAGTAACTATAATTTCCCTAAATAATATTGTATTGATAAGTGTTTCAATATAATATTAAAATATATTAATGACTATTGAATGTAAATTTTTTAAAATTTGCCTATTTTTGTAATCATTTTGTGAGAAAAGTCAATCAATTACAATTTTTCTTATAAAAAAGGCTCACAATCTCATCTACCGCCTTTGTAACACTTTCATCTTTATCAATTAAAATGTTTTGATTTTTATCTAGAAAAAAAAGGAACATTTGAAAGTTCATGCACTAAAATAGAACAAGTTTCAAAATACATAATTAAAATTGAACCTTTAAAATTTTAAAGATCAAAATATATATGGACTAAAATGATATTTTAATATCGAATAAGTCGGTGGCGCAATTGATTATCTTGTTTTTGTTTGGTGTTAATCTATTTTCAATTTCACTGTCACGAGTTCAATCTTTGTAATTGATATTTGTAATATTCTTCCTCCCATACTTCAAAAAAATAATATTTTTATTTTTTGGCCAACTTAGGACATGTCTGGGGTGGGAGAAAATGTGGGGATGAGATGGGTTGAGTTCCATACCATGTTTGCCCATGGACTTTCATACGTCCACCCAACTCCTACCAACTACACGCGTGACCCCACATTTTTATTTAAATATTAAAATATTAAAAAATTATTCAATATCTATTTTTTTATTTAAATAAAAACTGCAACAATTTTCTTTCCATCACATGAAACATAACTTTATTATTTAAAAACTATTAAATATCCATTTTTTTATTTAAATAAAAACTTCAACAATTCCTCAAACATAACTTTATTATCATTTCTCTTTTCTTTTCTTCCCCCAAACATAAAGTTATTCTCACTTCTCTTCTCCTCCCAACTCAACCCAACCCAACCGGTTCCTTCAAAGCCAAATATGCCCTTAGTGTGAGTCTTTCTTCCAAACCAGGTCAACCCAACTAGCCATCTTTAATCACAAGTCAACCTAAAACTTCAAGAACAATTTAATTACATGAACCTTTAACCTAAATTTAATACAAGTCAAAGAAACCAATTTCCTTATTCAAATGTGACCTCAAATTTATTGCTTCCTCATTTTGCCACTACAACAAACTCAAACTCCCAAATCCCCAATCATTTTCACCCAAACAGATCAAAACTCTTCATTTTCTGAAATTCTAAAGCAAAACTTCAAGAAAACTTGAACATCTCTCTCTTCGAATAGCGAAATCCCTCACCCGATTTCGTTTTTCCGATTCGAGAGAATGATGGATTTTCATCATCACTCGCAATCCGAAGAAGATTGCAGAAATGAAGATGGAATCCCGAGCTTGGAACAATCAGCACCGGAAAAAGAGGAATCTGAGTTTTGCTTGGATTTGCTTTCGTCTTCTTCGTCGAGCTCCGATGAGTCTGCTCCGAATTCAGTTTCGGAATCGCCTCCTAATTTCATGAAGACCACTACCAGCTCGGAAGCTAGAAGAAACTTCTTCCAGGTCTGTCTTAGATTTCGAGTTCTTGTTTCGAAATTAATTTCGATTAGTATTGAGATTTTGAATCTACTGGTTCGAACAGAAATCGCCTGCAAACCGCCCTGTTTCAAAGAATCTGATGAGAATGTCGAGTTCTAGATTCAAAAGCACATTGATCAGAAAATCTTCTGATGATCGGGAATCGCAATCTTCGGTGAGTTCTCGCAACTCTAAATTGGCGAATCGAAATAATCGGCAAAAAATTAGGGATGTTTCTTGTATTGATTCGAAATCGAATTCGATGATCTCTGGGATAATGTTAACTAGGAAGCCATCGTTAAAACCTGTGAGGAAGTTAGCGAAATTGGCTGCTTCCAAGTCTAAAAAACGGTGTAATAAGGAAATATCTGAGTTTCCTATAGAACCGTGTGCCGAAAAAGCGACTTGTTCTTCTGCACTTAAGGGTTGTAAGTTCCCTGAAAACACTGAGCTCCAACCAGGAGAAGAAAGAGAATCTGAGAAACTTGCTATAAAAAAGATTTGTCCTTATAGTTATTGCTCCCTCCATGGCCATTCTCATAGAAATGCCCCTCCATTAAAGCGTTTCAAGTCGATAAGGAAACGTGCACTGAGAGCTCAGAAGAACAAGAGCGAGAGTGTACCGCCTAAACGATCGGGAAATACGAAGGAAGGTATTCGAGCTAGGAAAATGGTTGATGGAGAAGGACCAGTAGCTAATGAAATGATGAACACAGATAGACTGATACCTGCTGCAGTGGAAGAATCTGATCTTAGTGTTATTATGGATATCAACTCGAAGGAAGCTTCCGGTGCGAAATGCAAATATAACTTTGACACAGGTGAATGCAACTTGAAGGAAAGTTTGGGTTCTTCTGATTTTGATTATGAGCAGATGGGATGTAAGAGTGAAGCGAGTGAAAAGCTCAAGGGAGATTTGACAGAGGAAATCGATAGTCTATCGCGTACAAGCTCTAGCTCTAGCATCAGCTTGAATATTACAGCAGAAGTGCAGGAGATAAATCCGAAGTATATCAGAATGTGGCAGTTGGTATTTAAGAATGTAGTGGACAACACCTCTGACAATGCTGATAATGAGCTTCCTCTTCTTCAGGTGAAGGAAACATCAAAGGAAGTTGGCGAAAAATTGCTTGGAGAAACCAACTCCAGTTCCTTTAAGCTTCTCTCCAGTGTTGATCAGGAAGGAACAAATGTATCTACTGATGCAGCAGCTTATAGAAAACTCGAGCTCTTCAAGAAAGAAGCCGTTAAGCTAGTGCAAGAAGCTTTTGATAGAATCCTTCTCCCAGAGATTCAAGACCAGTCGCCTCGACTTCGTGATGAGAATTTAGGAGAGAAGTTATTTGAAAGGATTCGGGGTGAAGTAAGAGGACCAAGCTTATTAGTGGCTTCTTCCAGTACTCATTCTGCAGGAGAGGAGGAACTTGCACCTGATTCAGAAAAAACTCAAAATAAAGTCGAGAATATCACATCCATGGAAGAAAAGAAAGCAACGCCAATAATTGAGAACATGCCTAACCAGTCAGCACCCAAGAGATGGAGTAACCTGAAAAAGCTAATCCTTCTCAAGAGATTTGTCAAGGCTTTGGAGAAAGTAAGGAAGATTAACCCACAGAAGCCACGGTATCTACCTTTCAATCCCGAACCGGAAGGAGAGAATGTTCATCTCCAGCGTCAAACGACCGAAGAAAGAAAAAACAGTGAGGAATGGATGCTTGATTATGCAATACAACAGGTTATCTCGAAATTAGAACCGGCTCAGAAAAAGAGAGTTTCCCTGCTTATAGAAGCATTTGAAACGGTTCTCCCGCCAGGAGTTGAGGCCCACATCAGGACCGAAGTAGCCTCTCCTGTAGATCCTTATCAAGTTCGTGGAGCTTCTGATGGAGCTGATAAAGAAAGTGGACGTCAAAATGGTGCTGCTGATACCCTTCTTGGAAAACTATTGAAAGAGAAGAGCATTGTTAAAGAATCTACAGTCCAAGCAAACAATATTACCAGGGTGCAACACCAGAAATCGATGACGTTCTCTAACAAAAATGATGAAAACTTGGAACATCTTGAAAAATCAGAACAAGATGAAGCTGTTGCTGTTCATGAAACTACTAGTAGAGGGTGGAGAGTAGGGAAAATTGCAGCTCACAATCTTGATGAGCTAGAACAAGAAGCCACTGTAAATATATCGCATCCCAAATCGGTTGATTTATGCTCGCCAGAGGTCAAAGATGCCATTTTAGAGAGTGAAACCTCTAAGAAGCCAGAAGACACTAGCTATCAAGAAGTTTCAGCCAATGGAAAACTTTTTAAGATTTCTAAAAGGGCAATTTCACGTTTAAACTCTGAACTACTTCACAATGGATATCTGGAGCCAGATCAAACAATTTCCAAAAATGATAGTTTGATCAATGTAACCGGTGGAGAAGCGGATACAGATACGGATAAAAACCTATCTTTAGAAGAATATGAGACATCAGAGGCAGCTAAAAGCCTCACTTTCGAAGATCACGAGAAATCAACCGAAGTTAGTAACTCTGATTGTTCCACCTCTGCAAATGAACTACTGGAAAAAACAAGGGCAGCTATATTCGATAGGAGTCGAACAGCTCTGTCAAAAGCTGGTTCCACACAAGAGGAATCAGTTTCTTCAGAGGAAATCACTTCTAGCATTCGTGAAGCAAACGAAACGCAGTTGGAGGAAAAGAAAAATGCAAGCATGTGGTTCTTGATATACAAACACATGGTTTCAAGTACTGATGATAAAGATGGTTCCAAGGCTCTTGTGGATGAGGAAACTGTCAAAGATGAAAAGGAACTTTCTTCAAGAAAACAAAATGTGGAAATGGAAAATAGATTTGTGAATGATCCAGCGGTTGAACTCCAATGCATTGAAGCTGTAAAGCTTGTAAATGAAGCGATTGACGAAATACCTCTTCCAGACAACAGTACCTCGCCCCATGATCAATCGTTCTCCGCCGACTTGATTGCAGACCAAGCACTATCCCGAGAAGAGAAACGAGATGCATGTACGGTATCAGACAGAAGAAGAGAAGCACATGATACTATTGTTTGTAATCTTGATGAAGATACGGTGAAACCTGTCGATGTAAACGACCAGAAAGGTGAAAAAGAGCTAAATTTTGGAAAGAAACCCAATCAGCAAGTTATGAAGAATTGGAGCAATCTGAAAAAAGTGATTCTTCTGAAAAGATTTATAAAAGCAATGGAAAAAGTGAAGAAATTCAACCCAAGACAACCAAATTTTTTGCCTTTGTTGCAAGATCCAGAATCAGAGAAAGTTCAGCTGAGGCATCAAGACTCGGTAGATAGAAAGAATGCAGAGGAATGGATGCTCGATTATGCACTTCAACAGGCGGTTGCCAAACTCACTCCCGCACGTAAGCGAAAAGTCGAGTTGCTCGTACAAGCTTTCGAGACAGTTAATCCAACCGTCAGAAAGTGACAAATATTCTTAACATCAATCCTGCAACTTGAACTCATCTGGACATTTTTTATGCTGCAGCCTGTAAGTACAAAGATCTTCTCAATCTTTTTTCCTTTCATTTATTTTATTATATATATATATATATATTTTTTTTCTGCTTGGTCTCCAAGAGATAAGGGTTCCATGGTTCATGTAGTGTGAGATTTCTTGATTTTCAAAAGTTTGTAGTGTTTGATTGTGAACATGAAGGGTAGACATAAGTGCTTGTAAGTTGTAGATGCATCAAAATGTATTTTTCAGTTTTTAATTTTGATCATTCTTTGCTTTGTACAAGCTTTATAAATTTTTAAGAAAAGATAGCAATATTTTCTCTGAGCTTGATTTGCTCCACCAAGGTTAGTCTTAGGTTATTAACATGAATAGCCACATATTTTTCCATTTATTAATATTCCAAAAGTCTTATAATGTCATAGAATACAAATACATCCCCCAGATACTCAAAATCAGGGATGAAAAAGACATGTAAAATCAATGACATATATCAAGAAAGTCAATATGAAATCATATACTATTATTACTTCATATGTCAATGTACTAAAGTTGTGTAGCATCTTGTTCTATTTTTTTTTCTTTTAAAATATTGTGCCTACCTTTGTATATAAAAAGGATTCCCAATCCTTCTTCATGTATATAAAAAGGTTGACTTCCTTAAAACCATTCATAATAAAGCATATAATTAAAGTTGTTGATATACTTTAATAAAACAAATAAATAGTAGTGTAATAAATATATTAGAATATCCTGATGTATTGCAGGTATATAATTAAAAAAAAATAATCAAAGATGATATATCTAACACTTAACCATCATGACTCAAGTGGTCAAAAGAGGGCCT
Source organism: Sicyos baderoa (assembly GCA_037832685.1). Classification (NCBI taxonomy): domain Eukaryota; kingdom Viridiplantae; phylum Streptophyta; class Magnoliopsida; order Cucurbitales; family Cucurbitaceae; genus Sicyos; species Sicyos baderoa. The sequence goes on along the minus strand of JBBMEF010000018.1, from coordinate 10,214,578 downwards.
TGTGGTGCTTAAGGTGATGGATTCAATCCATGGTAGTCACCTACCTAGGAATTAATTTTTTATGACTTTTCTTGACATCCAAATCTTGTAAGATGAGGCGGTATGTCCCGTGACATTAGTCGAGGTGCATACAAGCTGGCCTGGACAGTCACATATATGTAAAAGAAGAAGAAGATATATCTAACACTTAGTGATGATATATTTAATATTTGATTAGTACAATTTTAACAAAAAAGGAATTTTACAATAAAATTGTATATCTCACTTCTAAGCCCACTTTGACCTCATTTTTTTTTAACAAATTCAACCTAACCTTTTATATCATGTCAACAAACAAAACATAACCTTTTGCATATCACATTCTTAAGCCATTGAACTGATGAAAGTTGAACCAAACAGAAAATGGTCATCACACAATCTAGCTGAAGGAACTCTGTGAAGTCTTTCATAGTTTATGGGTAGTGTTTTTCTTATTATATATCTACACAATTGAGATTTATAATGTTGTTTTATAATTCATTTTTGTTAATCAAGTATTTGCTAGCCTGTTACACCTGGTTGAATAATTTGAGCATGGCTGTTGGTTGTGATAAATTATGAACTCATTAATGAATTATAGATAGTAGGAGATCAAACATGTAGTCCATGCCATAGTTATTAGGAATAACATGTAGTGATTGTCTGATTAAGCTATTTGATGTTAAATGTTTTGTGTTGATATAATATTTGTGAAAACTAAATGCCGCTTTTGATACCAACCTGTAAAACAAAAAATACACAAATAGAATAATCTTGCTAGATTTTCTCTAAACAAGATTGGAGAGACAAAACACACCAAACAATTTTCTAAGAACACTTTTTATTTCTCAAATTTCTCTAATAACTTTTTTTGCTCTTTTTCTCTTTTGGCTCTATTTTCCACAATGGAATAGACCATCTATTTGTAGCCTATTTCATCTTGTTCTATAAGTTTCTATTGCCATAACTATGTAACCATTTTGACATTCAATTACAAAAAACTCCCACAATAAAAGACCCACTAACTCCTTAGTCAAAATAAAACCATTTTGCCATAACTCCTAACCACATAAATCCTAATTCAAAACAAAACCTCCAACAAGTAAAACACATTAAAACCATAGCATTAAGTTTATTCTAACAATATTTTGTACTAATGCCAAGGGCATAAAAATATCCTTAGGTTTTAACTTTATGAATACTGGTGCTATGAGTGGATAAAGTATTCTTTAAGTTTTGACTTTATAGTTATTTGATGTCAAACGCGAATAAAGTTTCATTTAACAATTTGGGGTGGGGGATTTGAGCCCGTAACCTTTATAAAGTTTTATGCTTGAGTTCTGTATGTTACTATAGCATGTATGAGTATGTTATATTTGGCCTTTTTTTGGATCATAATAATTTGAGATGAAGGATTTGAACCCGTAACTTTTTGTTATTGGATGTACACTGATGCCGTTGAACTACTATTCTGGTTGGCATTTGGACTGGTTTGTTAGTTTAGCTTAACATGTATACTTACGTACTCAGAATTGTAGACGAATTCTGAGTATATTTATACTCACCATTATAGTTCTTCGGAGATGGTTGTTTTTCTAAGTTTTGTTTGTTAATTTTTCCTTACCCTCACAATGTATATTAAGCAATTGACAAATATATATATAAGTAGGATACATTCCTCTTAGTTCCAGCCAGGTGAATAATTTTGAGTTTTTTTTACCCATTCTTCTATGTCAAGAATCTGCAAAAGAAACATAAGCATTGTTATTTGATATTTAGAAAGGAGTTCAAGTATTGTGATAGGCAAACTCAGAGTTCATTTCCCTCCTCTTTTGTAACAATATTAAATGTTTAGAAAGAACAACCAAATTAACTAACCAGGGCAATAATGCAATAACATTTTTTTTTATATACAAAAAAAAAAGTAATAACTTAATAACATAAAAAATGGTGAGTTAATTTTAATTTTATGTTATTGAAAAGGGGAGAGGCAGTGTCTAAGTATTCATAAAGAAGTCATGAGTTTGAATCTATACTCATGTTGAGCTAAATGAACTAAATTCGATTGGTCTTTTTTTAAGGTCGGTTAATTAGCATAAACTCACTCTAAAATTGTGTTACTCGTCAAACTGCCACTAATCAATGAATGTTCATCCATAATTTGACACACGACTTATTGAAAAGGTTTCAAAATCAATTATCAATTTTTTTCCAAATATTTTTTAAGTTAAATAATTGTAACTAAAAAATTTCATTCAACCTAAACCATTTTTTTACAATGGAAATTGAAGTTTTGCTTCCTTATATCTCAAGCATTCACATCCCTTCTAAAGTTTAAATTTGAGAGACAAGATTTAATTTAATTTAACTCACAAAACTTGAATTGGAGACATCCAATGGAGCATGCATTTTATGACAAGCTCTGACCTCAACGCTGCCTTTGAAAAACTAACATAAATCATTTATCATTTCAAACAAGATTTTTTAACATGAAGAAGGAATTCCAAACAAAAAACCATACAAATATTGAAAAAAAATGTCTTAAAAACCTTAAACATTGGGTTGATGACCCCTGCTACGTTTTCTTTAAACTTTGTTCTTGATTTAAAATAATGAGAAGTTTATGGTCCGTTTTCCCGTTTCCTGTTTCTCGTTTCTGTTTCTTAATTTTTGGAAACACACTTGTTTGGTAACTGTTCCCGTTTCTTGTTCCCTAAATAAATAAATAAAACGTTTATAGAATTAGATGAAAAAAAATGAGAAACTACTAAAAATGTTATGTTTCTCTTTTTTTTCTGGAACCAGGCGGTTTATTATATATAATAAACATGCTGATTTTTACTCAAAATGAATATTGAATGTGTTGGTGTTAGATCTCAACTTAAACTTTCTCTCAAATTCATGGCCCAGATTCAAATATATAAAATAAAAATAAAAAATAAAATAAGAAACAAGAAACGAGAAATTGTTACCAAACAAGTTTTGTTTCTGTTTTTTATTTTTTTTAAGAAACAAGAAACAGAAACAAACACATTCTTGTTTCTTATTTTAAAAAGTCAAGAGACAAGAAACAAAAACTAAGAAACAAAAAATGAGAACGGAAACCTTATCAAATGGGGCCTTATTTTCTTTTAAGAGATGTTTATTAACTCAGCGAAAATAGGATCCGTTTCGTAACCATTTGATAAAATCTCAAATTTTAAATAATAATTAATTAGTTTTATGTAAAATTTGCCATAATAGTTCATCGTATATCCAATAACCAAAAAAAAAAAAAAACCAGAATGATTTTGGATTCAAATCCCTAGATTCAGATTTAACTAAATATAAAAGAAAGAAGTTAGGAATTGCAATCCAGGGAATCGAGTATAAAAGAGGCGTGAGATATCAAAATTCATCTTTCCAGACCAGTTTCAACGGCCAAAAAGCTCGGACACAAAATTATAATATTATATGTTCTTTGCTTTTCCCAGATTCAGATTTTTGCGCATGGCGGCTTCTCACTTCTAATCCCTTCCAACCTTCGCCATTCGCACCAATTTTCCCATTTCTCTGTTCGTGTACGTAAATCCCTCACTTTTTTTTTTCTTTTTTTTTTTTAAATTTTCATAAATGCAATGTTAGCTTCATTTTCTTGTTTACTGAATGTGAATGGGTGTAGAGTGAATTAGTAATGTGTAAATTAGCTCGGATTTTGTTATGAATGTTGATAGAATTTGAAAGCATTAGATAGACCCCATTTGAAATCCCTAGTTTATTTTCTATAATGCTAAACTGGTCCTTTCCAGTGTTTTAAATGGCGCGCCTGGGCTCAAGTCCCACATTTAGCACCTCGCTTGTCCCAGGCGAGGCATGTGTAATAAGGCGCACGCCTCATGCGATTTTAATTTTGCGCTTTTTGTGTTTTAGATCCCCGTACTAGGCCATTCGAAACTCGTGAAAGTTGATAGTTGAATATTATGTATGTTTTATATATTATTATGGGTTAAAACTTCATTTATGTCCATGAAAAGTGTTTTTATTGTGTATACACACACTTCTATAATTTTTTGTTTTTTATATAGTGCGCCTTAAGTAAAAAAGCCATCGCTTTTTTGTGTGCCTTGTGCCTCAGGCTCTAGAGGGTCATTGTGCTTTAGTGCGCCTTGCGCTTTTTAAAACACTGGTCCTTTCTATTATGAATTTGAAAGCATTAGGTTAGTCTTCTTATTGTTCTTATTATTGTGGATGTTGATAGACTCGCGTGCTTGAGGGCTTTTCATGAGAGGCGTGGGCCTTTCTATTGGTGGGCCTTTCTTCTTATTGTCTTTCTATCTGCGTATTAGATAATGTGAGCATCCATCTCAAAACCAATTGGTGATGAGATGAGTAGCCCACATACTTTATAAATGCTTGGACATGCCCCCTCAAGATGATGCCTCTTCTGGGTTTCACCAATTTTGAATCGGATCTAAATTTTGTTTTATTGGACCGAATTACCGTTTGGGCTTAATGGACTCTGATACCATATTAGATAGTGTGAGTATCAATCTCAAAATCAATTAGTGATGAGAGGAGTAGCCCACATACCTTATGAATACTTGGACACTGCCCCTTGCCTTTTCATGGCGAGTGCACTTTTTCTTTACGTATTATAAATTACCATTTTCTAAATTGCCTCCCTGATGGTTGCATTTCATTTTTGCACCTTGCTCTTAGGTTCCAAAAATACTATAACACTTAAATGCGCATTATGTTCTAGAGAACACTGGATGGCACTTTCTGAACACTTTTGTTGCAAAAAATGATGTGCTAGGTTTCAGAAGGGTAAAGAGGCATTTTGTTACTTGGAAAAAAGATGAGAAACAGTTTGCCTCAATCGTCTTCTTATGAGTCTGCCATGGAAGCACTTTCCTCCTTGATAACACAAAAAAAACGTGGAGAAAAGGTTCTCGGAGTCACCGATGATGAGAAGCTCGCGAGGATGAAAAAGTACGTTGAGGTAACACTTCTGCCATCCATCTTTAATGAAGAAATCATGAAAGTAAAATGTTTCATTATTGCTGATCTGATATTGTGAACATGTGATAAAATTTGTGTGGGTCAGTTATTTTGTTTGGTTGCTCTTTTTTAAATATTCACTATTGTTAAACTAGAGAAGAGGGAAAGTTATTATCTGAGTTTGCCTATCATTTCTCAATATCAAGTCACAATGTTGATGTTTATTTTGCAGATTCTTGACATAGAAGAATGTGTAAAAAAACTCAAAATTATTCACGTGGCTGGAACTAAGGGAAAGGTATTCTACTTCATATAATTGTCATTGCTTAATATATATTGTGTGGGTGAGGAGAAACACGTGGGTTATAAGATCATTGGATCCACAACAAACGAGACCGTGGAGAAAGACAAGGCCCCAAAAGAATATTGAATCTACTTAGTAGATTGCTGCCAACATGATAGAGCATACGAGCAACCGAATAGCAAATGATTTGAACTTTTTGAACTCGAACCACACAGTAAGCAAATAGAAGGCATGTGAGACGAATTTTCTCCCGCCCAAAGTAACCACAAAATAGCACAAAACGTTGCTTTCCCAAAAAAAGTCAACTTTTTCCTTAAAAGAAGTAGAAGCCAACCACTCCTTAATCGTTGCTCTATAGCTCCTCGGGCGTACCAACGCACAAATCGTTGCTTTCCCAAATTTTAACTTAATTTTAGTTTCAATTTTTAGTGTAAAATCTTTTAGTAACATAATCTATAACCATAGGTCACGTATGGGGAAAGGCAGTAGGAGTATGTACGGAAATAGCACACGGCAAGGGAGAGTACTGTTTCATGAAATAGGTAGGGACCACTAGCTTGTTTTACTTCTTTGGGGGGTGTTGCATCCCTTTCTTGTGAATTTAAGAAGAAGAGTCTTGGTTGGGAACTGATAGGAAGGTACAAAAAATTACTACCTCATAAAGGACCGTTATGGTGGTCGATAAAGGGGTGGCACAATTGTTGATGTAGCTAGGGATTTATGGTCTCTGATGGTGTTAGGCGGAGGGAGAAAAGGCAAACAATTGGATTTCAATGATTTTGGGTGTGGGGGCAGTTGAGTGGAGTAATTAAGCAAGTTGCAAAGGTAGAAAACACCACTAGGAAATTACTATTGTTTGATTTTCTTGTCATCTTTACTTCATCTGTATGAATCAGGGTTCCACGTGCACTTTTTGTGAAGCAATTTTACGCGAATGTGGTCTTCGAACTGGACTCTTCACTTCCCCTCATCTCATTGATGTGCGAGAAAGATTTCGCTTAAATGGGTTAGTGTTGAACTATATTGTTTGCATTTAGCGAAACCTTCGCTTATCTCATCCATCCCTCTCTCTGTTATAAAACACAAACATCATACACAGGCATCCATGTACACGTGATACACAGAATTATAAAGGAGCTCTCCATTTACTTATCATTTTCATTCTTTATTGGCTTTGTTGAAGTTTTATTTATTGATTTCTTTGATAACTTTCTATTTACAAATCTCACTTTGGGAATGATCAGATTGGATTTATCAGAAGATAAATTTTTGCAATACTTCTGGGGCTGCTGGACACAATTGAAGGTATTGTTGTTATTGGTTACTTCTATTTGATTCTCTTTAAAAGCCATTTGATGCAGGCTCTTCATATGTTTTTGTTTTCTTCTTTTTCCTTCAAGAGCAGAAAAATATTTCCCATCTGTATGTGATTGATCCCCACAGTCATGATTTATAAGCAATACATTTGGTGTATACATCATTTGCATGCCCATATGGCCAACTATAGCTAATAGAAAGGGCAGACTTAGCTCAATCAATCGGCATAAGTGTGTGCCTATGATTATGAGGCTGCAAGTTCGAATCCTTCCACCCCATTGTTGTTGAACCCAAAAAAATTTGCATGTCCAAATGGCTTAGTTACTTTTTACATTAACACAACTTGCCCATATTGGTAAATACCCACTTACAATTAGTCCCGTTCACAATCTCTTATATCCTCCTTGATTATTGATGAAATATATCGATGATGCTTCCAATAGGAAAAAAGAAAAAAAACCAAATAGGTCAGTGACACAATGGTTTCATTGTTTGGTTGTAAACTAGTTAAACACCAGCGTTACAGATTCGATCCTGAGAATTGGTATTTGTCAGCTTTGTTTTTAAAATAGAAAAAAAGAAAAAGAAAAAAATTCCAGCTGAATTGTAGATTTATTTGGGATTGACTTGGAATTGACAAGCTAATCACTTGGGAGTAAAGTAAAGTTGTACTCAAATCAATCTTCTAGCATTTAGGAGGAACGTTGGAGTTTAAATGTGGGAAACTGTGAAAACTCCAATATTTGAATAGTTCAATAATTCAGTTGAATCATGCGTTGAAAATAAATGATATTTTACTTCACACTGGCTGATGTTCTTGAGCTCCAATTTTTTTTGTTTTCTATTTTTCACATGGTATAGTTTTATCTGGTGCTTATATATTTTGAACAAAAAAAAAAGAAAAAAATTCAAGGATAAAAATTACAATATCTACGTGTATATTTTTTCTTTTTGCTAGCTTGCAAACTACTAACTTCAATTATTATTATTTTTTTTGTATATATATATTTTTTCTTTGCAGGAAAATGTTACAGAAAGTCTACCAATGCCTGCACTATTTCAGTTCCTAACACTGCTTGCTTTTAAAATATTCATAGATGAAGAGGTAAATGACTTTAGTTTCAGTTAATCTAGCTTCTATTTTAAATAGTTCTTTTCTTAGCAAGAACTTTTGATTTGTGCTAATCTGCCAGAATTGAACATCCTTAATGGCTTGGACTTTGTATGTAATAACATGATATACACAGTATCTTACGATGTAATTTTTAAATCATATTAAAAGAGTAGATATGTCTCGTAATGATTTCAACTATCCCATCTTTCAATATAGCAAAGAGATGTTTGATAATTATTTAATATGTGTCTAGTCCAACAAGTATCAGACTTTTTTTCATTTTGTTCAACCAATAGTTTTTTTTAATTGGTAGAATCTACTGGTTCTTTTCCTACAAAAAAGCTCTCTCATGACCAGACTAACCAGTTATCAACATTTTAAACCTATCTTATCAATTTGAGGATTCGTTTTTTGTAACTTGGATTCGAGAGTTACATCCTTCTATTTTCCTTTTTTTTATTTTCATTATTGAATTACTGAGCCATTTCATCTCTATAGGTTGATGTTGCAGTTATTGAAGTTGGTCTTGGTGGAATGTACGATTCAACAAATGTGGTATGCTCTGCCTATTAGAATTTGTTTATTCACAAAGTTTGACTTTTGAGGTGGTAGACGGTAGTAGTTGTTGAGTCCTAAAATTGATTCATAACTATCGTGGAGCAGCCTAGTGGTTAAGAGGGCCTTGAGGAACTAAGAGATGAAAGGTTCAATCCATGATGGCCACTATGTAAGAATTAATTTCCTAGGGTTTCCATGATTGTATGTCCCGTGACAATAAGTTGAGATGCATGCAAGCCGGCACGGAGAGTCACATATATAAAAAAATAAGAAAAAAAATATAAATAAATAAAATTGATTCATCATCATTATTATTATAATTTGTAACTTTGGCTTATCTACCCTCATACCACATTTGAGGTTTTTTTTTTATTATTATTATTATTTTTATAAATATGTTGTTCTTTTGAAATCTATTTCATTTTTCAATGAAATGGTTAATATTTTCTTTTTAAAAATTGATTGATTAATTCGTGGTTATTGTGCAGATCGAACAACCCATAGTCTGTGGAATCACTTCACTTGGGATGGACCACATGGAAACATTAGGCATATCTTTCTTACTTGTCATTAAGTTTTTCTACCTTTAGTTATCTAAGTTAAAAAAATTTCATGTTGAATTTACATCAGTATGGATGGTTGAAACAAATTGTGGACAAATTTTTATAACTCTGGTATGAGCATTTTTATGTTTTTTCTTAAAAAATAAAAGAAACTAATGCTTAAAGAATATAACCTTAACAAGGGGAAGAAAAAACAAGGTTTGAGTGTTCATATGTGAAACAAAAATTATACACATAAATTCAGTATACTAGAACCGGACTTTGACAGTGGCATGTTTCAGGAGACTCGCTTGGGATGATTGCTTCACACAAGGCTGGAATTTTCAAGGTACAGTGTCAACTTAAGCAATTGAAATAACATGATTATTATTATTATATATTTTTTATATCATAGCAGCATTCTAGTCTCATTTTAGAATCACAGTCCGATTGTAGTCGTGTATCATTGGTGGAGTTTGAAAATATCTGGATACTTACTTTCATATTTTTATCTATTTTGTAGCAATGTTTGGCATTGCAGTCCTTTTGTTTGTTCTTTGTCTAGGAGTCTGTTGCTCTTGTATATTCTTAGTTTCTTTATATTTGTATTGGCTTTTGTTTCTCTTTTTGTATCTTTTTGTTCTCTCCCTTTTTTGAGGCTTGGAACCGAAGCTTTGCTTCTTTTTATTTCCTTAATGAAAATATTGTTTCTTGTTTCTTGTTTCAAAATAAATAAATAAATGCAGCATCTTTGTTATCTTGTAAAAAAAACAAAATATAATGCATCAAGATTGCACCAAGTGTTATGCATGACTGATGCTTATTTTTCTTTAGCCATTTAGTATAAATATATGATTTGTTAATCACTGCAATATTTCTACCTTGAGTATTTTAAATTGCACTTTTTTAGGAAAAACAATAAATACATTTTTGCACTATGCCTGATTTTCACTCATATTCTGAGTCAGCTTCACATCTTGTATCCATGTAAAGCCTCAAGTTCCTGCATTCACAGTACCACAGCTTCCAGAAGCAATGGATGTTATCCAGAAGAAGGCGCGCGAGTTGATGGTAATTTTCTTCCTCCTACGAAAAGACAAGTTGAAACTCAAGTTGTCTTTGCGTTGCGTGTTATTACTTTTGAACTTTGAATGAAATCATAAAGTGGGTTCTCTTTCAACGAGATTTTGGAGCAAGCAATTATGCAGTGATACACTTCTAGGGCTTTCTCTTAATTTTTTTTAAGAATTTGGTAGTTAAGTGTCCGAATGAGCTTACATGTACCTCGACTAATTTCACCGGTCAACCGTTTGATCCTACTACGTTTGGTTGAGTGGACGTAAGTTATTAAATCTTAGGTAAGTAAGGGGCAACCATGGATTGGAACAATTTCCTCTTATTTTGCTAAGACTCCGTTGACCACCAGGTCAACCTGGTTTACTTATGGTTCTTCCATGACACCAGTTAGAGATCTTATATGTAACTCTTTGGCATCCCCTTATACTTTTGTATTTTTCTAATTAAATGAAATCGCTTATTATTCCAAGGAAACAAATAAAACCCAAACGTCCAAGAGAATTCCATAGGGATAGCCTGAAATTCTACTCGAGGTAGTATAAGTTCAGCTCTCAATATTGTGAAGTATTAATAAAATGTATAGAATAGCAAATGTGCACATTTTATGCGAGGGATATGAAGACTCATAATACGGAACTTTACTTGATATTGACCTATGATTACTGATTGCAGATCCCATTAGACGTAGCCGAACCTCTTGACCATAAAAAGCTGGATGGTGTGAAGCTCGGCATGTCTGGTGATCATCAGTTAGTTAATTCTGGTCTTGCTGTTTCCCTTTGTAAATGTTGGCTTCAGAGGACTGGACACTGGGAAAAGATGTTCCAAAATGTTTGTCTAATCTTCATACTTTACTTTATGCATTATGCGACACTTTTGTTGATGTTCCAAAAAAAAAAAATCTAGGGAACTAAAGGATTTAGTGTCTTAATATGCAGCAATCTTTTTTATTTTTTATTTATCTTTTAAAACATAGATATTTTAAACCTTTTTTACTATCTTTGTTTTGTGCAAATTATCAGGGTTTCAATGTGGCCAAAATACCAGATGCATTTCTTAGGGGTCTTTCAACTGCAAATCTTTCAGGAAGAGCACAGGTAGTTAATGATTGCTATGCATCGTCACCTAATTTGACAAAGCAGTCTGAAAACTCAAATGAAAATTTAGTATTCTATCTGGATGGAGCTCATAGTCCAGAAAGCATGGAGGCTTGCGCTAACTGGTTCTCTAGTGTTGTGAAAGGCAATCAAAAGTCCTTCCATTGTTTTAGGGCTAAAAATATGGACAGAAATTCGGGAAATGATGACCCTGTCAACGTCCTGCAAGAAGCCGGATCCCCAAACGTATCAAAGCAGGTACTTTCCAATTAACATTACATTGTGGCATTTCAGGTTTTCTTTTCTGCATTACTGATGAATTTCTTCCTTTTTTTTTATAACTCTTACTTCAATTTATTTCCTCGTAACCATTAAATTTGGACGATGCAAATAACATTCGAAGTTACTTTTCCTGGTTGTAGATTCTCCTATTCAATTGCATGGAAGTGAGGGACCCTCAAATCTTACTTCCACACCTTTTGAATACATGTGCTTCCTCAGGTTCTATGCTTGTGCCCTTGTCTCTTTTTATGTTATATTATTTTTTTAATGAAAATATAAATAATTGTAATCATGTAATATTGTAATGCAAAAATGGAGTAAAAAGGGGAGGGTGAAGAGTCCACCTTCGTAGTAGCCAAAGAGGTTACAAATATCTCCAATTGGCTTGGATTGTAGCCTTTTTTGTATAATTTATTCTGTTTGGTTTGTTTTGCTGGCTGTCTTTCTGTAAACTCTTCCTGTATTCTTTCATTTTTCTCTTCCAATAAGAATAAAAGCTAGTGACCAAAAAAAAAAAAAATTCTTCAGGACTTAGGGTAAGCCAAGTCTTCAAATATTATTTGATTTCTCAACTTAAAGAACCCACAAATAGGTCCCGAAGGGGCGTACTCGTTGGTAGAGGTTTGGAGTCTCCAAAGTATGCAATCTTGGAGGCACAAGTTCGAAATCCTCGAGTGAGCTTAATTGTAAAGTTCCTTGTTGTCTCTCGAGTTTAGGCATTGGGATGGGTGCAAGTGCTCAAAATATATAGTAGAGCAAAGCTCCAATTCGTGGTTATAAAAAAAAAAGTAATCCACAATAGCTACAATAATCACAGTCCATTTTTTTCTCCTTTCCTATTGGTCATCACCTGCCTTGAAACATAATATTCTCCACTTTGGGGTGCAAAGGCCAGAGATTTATATCTCCAAACAAGACATCCCCCTTTCTAATTAGAAAAATACAAATTCTCATGGTAAAAACGCAATGCAACTTGATAAATCCACATCATCGTCGACTTTGCATACAATGCACAAAGGAGATAACAAAAAGCTAGGATTCTTCTTTCAGATTTTATTTAAGATGTTCAACTTAGAAGAGTCCATGGAAAGTTGCAGCAGCCAGTTTAATCCGTCTGGGCAATCAAATTTGATGGCAAGGATCTAACTGCCTTGTGGTGTGATATCTGGCTTAGTAGCTTCATGATGATTTTGGGAAGCTCCTGGTAGAAGTTTAACATGTGATCCCTTTGTATTTGTCAAACAATGGTGGTTCTATAGTAGTTAGTTCATTTTCAGAATCACAGTTTCAAAATCATAGTATTGTAGGTCTTTTTTTGTTCATTATTAGTGGATAAAAGACTAGTTGAGATTCTCTCATTGATCTACTTTCTAAATCATTTTTTGCATGGTTTTAAGATTTGGAGTTCTGTTTTTCTGACTTCGCTCTCTTATCTGTAGGTGTTCATTTTTCGAAAGCCCTTTTTGTCCCTACCATGTCAACATATACTAAAGTTTCCTCTGGCAGTTCAGTAAGTTCATCAGATATTATAAGCAAGGACTTGTCATGGCAATTAAACCTCCAGAGAATTTGGGAGAAGATTATGCATACGAAGGGTATTGTTCCTTTTTTGTTTTTTTTATATAGTGTTGATAAGTCGAACTCCCTTAAATTATTTGGTTGAATATTGGACACACATGAATTACTTAACTTTAAAATTGAATTATTATTATTTTTAAACAAACCTTGAATCTATGGATGGAAAATATGCAGAAGTTGTTTTTTTTTAATAAAAATGATAAACCTTGAATTCATGGCTTTCTTTTTGTAACAGGTGGTTTTAATATATGAGTTAGCCTAGCTTCTGTTTTGTGGTTTATTGTTTTATTTGAAACTTTACTAAACATGGTTGGCATCTCATCTGCTTGTGCAGAACCAGATGCTATATTTGACAAGGATCTTAAGCTAGACAGCGAGCGGGCCTTGCCTCGGTATGAGGATTCACACTCAAGTCTTTCAGATAACAACTTCACTGGCAGCGCAGTGATGCCGTCATTGCCATTAGCGATAAAATGGCTGAGAGATTGCGTTAGAGAATCCCCGTCCATAAGAGTACAGGTTAGATATTTCACTGAATTAGCATAGTTAAATCTCGCTCTGCTAATGGTGATGAAATTTCGGTTTCTTTACATCTTAATTTGGTCTTTTAACTCTTTTAAATAACTTTGAAGTGGAACTAAAAGGCGGGAATAGTTTTTTTCATTAACAAAGTTTTCATCTATGGATGAAATAAAGGGGGGATAATTATACGACGATGGATATTAGATAAACACGGAGTTTCATTTCATCCCAAAACCAATTGACGATGGATATTAGAATACCGCGGAGTTTCATCCCAAAACCAATTGGATATAGGGGAAGTAGCAAGTCCTAAAAAAATTAATGTGTTTATTTGGATTCTATTGTTTGGGAGAATAAATTATGCTGAAGTGCTTTAGAGAAAAATGCATAATCACTTGATGCAGCCATCCATTTGCTATCTCTGTTTTGCTCAAGCTGAAACTTGCAACCATCTCCTCTTCTCTTGCTCCCTTTCAGCTCAATGTTGGGATCGTTTGTTGAGGCTTTTCGGTTTATCTTGGGCGTTTTCTGCCAATGCTAATCTCAATGTGCTTCAGTTGCTCCTTGGCCCCACATTTCGAAAGAAGACTCATTTTCTTTGGATTAATGCAGTTAAAAATCTTCTATATAAATTATGGTGGGAGAGAAATCAATGTATCTTTTGAGACCCTCGTTTACCTTGGCAAGTTAGAAGTGATTCAGCCCGTATGAAGACTTCACTTTGGGCTTCTACCTTGAAGGCCTTTGAAAACTACTCTATTCAACAGATTTTCTTGAATTGGAATGCTTTTCTTTAATCTGTCTTTCAAGCTTTTTTGTCTTCTGTTATTTTCCTTTTTTCTGTTCTGCTTCTTTTTTATTCTTTCTTCTCCTTTGTTTCAACCATTTTGTACACTTTCTCTTCATTTTCTCAATGAAATGACTGGTTTCTTGTTTCAAAAAAGTAAAAAAGAAAAACAGAAATTGAGGTTTCATCTTTCTAATGTGAAGTCCTCACCACGTCTCTCAAATTGCTGCATCTTTGGATTTACTATTCTTGGATTGGACCGAATACCCATGTAGTATTAAGGGAACTAACACTCTATTAAATAAATATGAGGTTCTAACTCAAAATCAATTGACGACGAGACAAATAACTTATGTATCTTATTAAAAATGTGAGGTTTCCCATCTTTCCGAGATGGGATCATTGACAAGTAAGTCATTCTCCCTTTTCCTCCATTTTTAAATTTTTTTTTGTGTGTCTGGGCCAGCTTACGCCACCTCTAATATTTTCATTGGATATATCCCTTGAGCCTACAATATTTGGATATCAAGAAAATTCATAGAAATTAATTCTAAGTAGGTGATCACCATGAATTTTTTCCATTGATCATAATTTTTCATGCTCAGTTTCTTTTTATGGAATATGGGCATTTGGGGTTTCAGAATTCATTTTGAACCTTTCTTCATGATCCAACTTCCACTTCATCCTTAGTTGAGTTCATAATTGTCTCTTATGCAGTTCAAAATATAGATGTCATTTACTTGAGCAAAATTTATGATGGATTCAGGTTCTTGTTACTGGATCTCTTCATCTGGTAGGAGATGTGCTAAAGCTATTAAAAAGGTGATCAACTCATCTGGTCTCCCCACTATTGTTAGGTGGTGGTAACAATTCAAGCTTCCAAGGATCTTCTTGGCTGTTGGGTTGCTTCAAAACTTGGTTTGCTCAATCACTTTTTGTTGGTATTATCTCATGTTTCATTATTTATCATTCAATTCATACCTCAATAATCCAAGTATGCTAAGTTTTTGAAGTTGTTTTCTGGTAGTATCTTTGGGGTGTACTCATTTGGTGGTGCTAGATATTTCATGGGAAAATGAAACTTTTTCTTTCTTTCAATGTACCAAGCATTGTGACTTAGCTGATATGTTCTTTATTTGTTTAACAGCTTTTGGTGTTTGTCATAGTGATCTTCTTGAATCCCTTTGAAGTTGAACTTTGTGGCTTGGCCTTTGCTTTTAGTATTCTAATGCCACAAATTCAGGTTGAAGATTTGAACAATAAATTGTAAGGATGTTCTTAGTACTATTGGTTTTTGTTTGAGCCCAATCAAGAGTGAATGATTCAAACATATAAACTGGTTGATCATGAGTATACATGTTGAGTTAGGTTAAACCATCAATCAACCCAAAAGCTTAAACTGGGGGTTGAGGTAAATTTAATTATATCAATCAACATTCCTCCTCACTAGTGGGTTTTGAAATTTGAGAAATGCCCTACAAGTGGAATTTAATTTTAATTGGGGAGGAAACGATTTGGCAGAGATTCGAATTCAAGACCTCCTACTTTGATACCATGTAAAATAGTGTGGACACCTATCTCAAAACCAATTAGTGATGAGAGGAGTAGTCCACCTACCTTATAAATACAAGAGATATCCCCACTTTATCAATGTGGGATTCTCAACATACCTCCTCAAGATGGTGTCTCTTTTGGGCTAATATTGAATCGGATCTCAATTTATTTTTATTGGACCGTATACCCGTATAAGTTTAATGAGCTCTGATACCATGTTGAGTTATGTTAAACCAAAAATCAATCCAAAAACTTAAGTTAGAGGGTTGGATTAAATTTAATTATATTAACCAACAACATTCAAGCTATCACTTTCGTAAAGAAGATTATTTTTATTTTATGAAAGATTTTTATTTTTATTGAACTGTGGTAAATAAGATTATTAAATGAAATGAAAAAAGACTGAGAGTTTACTTTTTTACATCTACATACACCACTAAGATTGTTAGAGGGGAGGCAAATAACTCTCTCATAAATGTTTGATATTTTACATCTCTTATTGAGGTTTCTTAGAATAATTACTTAATAACTATGCTTAAATGAAGCCTTGCAAGTCAAAATCCTTGAAAATAAGCAAAATATATTCAACTAGAAACATTGAGGCATAAAGTTGTGCTAAATTTTCTGCCTTCTTTGTCTAACAATACTTTTAAGGACAATATACATTGTTAAATAAATTTTTAACTTTTTTTTTGTGAACGTCCCCTAGAAATTGATTTTCTTACAAATCAGAATGGAAAAATTCGTTGTAAGGGACCAACAAAAAGATTTCAACACTATATAGGTTGAGCTTTGATGTATTTTGGAGGTTAATCCTAATGACATAAAGTTTAATGACGCCTCTGTCAAAAAAAAAAAAAAAAAAGTTTAACGACGTCCACAAACCCACCAAAGAAAGAAAAGAGGTCTCCAAGAGCGTAGAGGAGTTAGGGCACCATCGAGTGTAACACATGACTACTATGAAGGTATTTCTTTTATCGATTAGCCCTATTAATACAAAAATTCTTTCTTTTCGACCCTCTTTGATCAACATCTTCATCCGAATCGAGTTCACCAATGGAACCATTATTTTACCATATTTTGGACTACTGAGATGAGACCTTCAAAAGAAATTTTGCCATTGTTGTGCTTCTTATTGCCAAAACAGAACCAATATGGATCATAAGATGCAATCAAAATGATAACAAAATGCATAATTGTTAACACCAATAGGACATTGTTGTACCGACAAATTTATGGGAGAGTATAATAATTTATGAAACTATATGGTCATTTAGATAACTTTTTCTTAAAGGATCGAAGAAGGGGGACCAATTCTCACGATCAAACCTATAACTCTGGTGTTGAACTGATTAATTATAACCAAAAAATGAAATCATTGCGCGATTCACCCATTTGATTAGAATGACACTCTTTTAAAATTAAATGTACACCAATAAATGATGTAATATAAAAGAGAAGAATTTGCATGGTGTCTGGGCAGCATATAGCCACTTATGTGGCACAATCTGAATCATTCATTTTCTATGATATAGAATTGATAAAACGTTCAAATCATATTGAAGCTATTAAAAAATACTGACATAAAAATAATTAAATAAAACTGACTAAGATTTTGAAAAATAACTAATAGTTACAAATAAAAAGGCATCGATAGATAAAATATAATTTCAAAAAACTAAATAGAAATGCTCTCGACATTTCTAACAGCACATATACTTATTTCTTCATGATTCTTTTACCATATATAATAAGATGGCATTAAAATTATATTCCAAAAAAAGCTTCATTTTTTCCTTTTTTTTACATTTACAACCTGTCAGATATGAAAGGGAATAAAAAGATTTTCCCTGTAATTTAATTTATGAGGGAAAAATCTCGTTATTTGTAGCATTCACCTACTCAATTCAACCGATAGACTTTAAACTTTTATCCGTTCAAGTGATAGACTTCTATCGATTTTGAGTGATTGAATAGTGCAATCAATCATTTTTGTGTCATAAATGAATAAGTTTGAAATTGTGCTTTACATAAAATTATTTATTTTGTTTGTAATATACATGCAAAATTCCCAACAATTTTTGTATAACAAATAGTCTTTGTTTTTGTTTATAATTTTAGGGTTACCAAAATTCTTTGTTTTCGTTTATTATTTATGATATTTTAGAGTAGTGGCACGGTGGTGTCATTGTTTGATTGTAAATTAGTTCAATACTAATATTAAATTTAATCTCAAGAATTTGTATTTATCTCATTCCCCTAATTCGGTTATAATTTTATAAATATATCACATTGTATTTTCTTATATATAAAAAAAACAACTAATGAAACAAACTACCAATTAGAGTTAGGAAAATGAAAATTGAACCGTTATAAATATAATTTAAGAAGAAAAAAAAAGGAAAGGAATTGAAATCGGCCATTAACAGCCAACGACAAAACGGTTCAATTAGATACCATTCTTCTCCATCGGTTTTTTCAAACTTTCTCTCTCTAAATCTCTATTTGTTTCTCTCTCTAGATTCACCAAACACTCCCCGCTCTGCAACTTCTCTGCTCATGGCGGCTCCATCTTCTTCTTCTTCTTCTCGTTTGCTTTTCCTGTTGACTCTTCTTCCATTGACTCTCGCCTGCCTCGCCTTCCTCCTCCAATGGCGCGGCGGTTTAGACGACCCGGTTACCCGCTGGTCGCCGGACAGCCACGAGTTCCCCGGCATGTCCGGTTCGGCTCCTTCCATTCACTCTCATTCTTCTAATTGTGTTGATCTTCTAGGTCGGACTCGTTCATCTACATTTTCGTATTACCGCGATTCGAACTTCGATTACAGAGCGGATCTCAACCCTAAGGTTTCTTTTGTTTGTTTCTTTGGATTTATGCTGTTTACCACTTGTTTCCTTGTCTTTATTGATTTTGGCGTTTTGGTGTGTGATCTCCTAATTTATCGAATTTTGTTATGGTGGCCTTTTTTTTTTCCTTTTTTTTATTTTTTTTGTGGAAACTGGGAAATCGTCATGCTTAGGTAACCACATCTATCTCTAGGAATGGAGACATGAGAGGTGTATACAAATTAATCTCGAACCTAGCCTTCGAAATGTTTTTTTTTATTTTATTTTTTATTTTGATATTCGTGACTATCCGGACTAGCTTTCGCGCACGACTAATGTCACGGGACATACCGCCTGATCCTACGACATTTGGATGCCAAGGGAACTCTTAGGAAATTAATTACTAGGTAGGTGGCCACTATGGATTGAACCCATCATCTTATGCACCCAAGACCCTCTTTCACCTGCCTTCGAAATGTTATGGGGGCAATTATTTTCTTTGGTTGTGTTCTAGGGGTAGGATTGGTTTTGAATGCCTCTGTTATATGCTGGTGGTGATGTTTTGAGTAAAATAAGTTTGTTTGTAATAACAATTTTTCACATTAGGGGTTGTGTTATATTCTTGCCTTGTTTGTTTGACGGTATCTTGAATTGGGATTTATTAATTTACGTTGCTGATGAACCCAGCCGGCTATGTACTATAACTTATTTCTCTGAAACTTGGTATTTGTCAAATATGTATTACAAGAAGCACCTCTGCTGGTGTAATATATATATATTCAATAGAATTGTGTAATACCCTTGCTAGTTTGAGGGTATTGTGAAACAGGGTTTACTAATTTACGTTGCAGATGGTCCTCGAGGGGTGGCACGATGGTCGAAGACTTGGGCTTTGAAGGTGTGCTCCTGTCAAGGTCCCAGATTCGAGACTCACGTGTGACTTTAATTTGTAGACACCTCCCGACTCCCGTGTTTCTATTTTTTCGATGTCTCTCGGTGCCTGGCCTAGGGACGGGCGTGGTTATCTTGGTAGTGGAGCAAAACTTCGATTTTTGAAAAAAATTATGTTGATGATGAACCCCGGCGGGCCGCGGCTATTATTGTAACTTATTTCTCTGAAACTTGGTACTTGTCAGATATGCATTACAACAAGCACATCTGCTGGTTTAGAGCAGACTTTACCCTGGATCTTTTACCACAAGGTCATTGGGGTTTCAAACTTTTTCCTGTTTGTGGAAGGGAAGGCTGCCTCCCCAAATGTTTCCAAAGTTTTAGCAAATATTCCGGTGAGCCATGTCCTGTGCTGTGCCTTCACACTTTGTTCTCCATGTTCATTCATTTCTGTATCTTTTATTTGGGAGTTGTCATCTTCAAGTAACAATTATTTGTTTCCAGGGAGTGAAAGTTATATTCAGAACAAAAGAGCTAGAAGAACAGCAAGCAAAAAGGTCAGTATATTTTTAAATTTGAGATATGAATGTTTTCTTCCCTGTTCGTTCCCTTTAATGATTGATTCATAACTTTTATCTTTTTCTTTTCAACTTCTGAAATCCAGTTTAATCTATTCACAAGCTGATTGAGGAATCTTAATAACCCTCTTGGAATCCTCCTGTGTTTCCTTTGTTGTTTGGCTCCTCCATGGAGATTCTTTTCCATTTTTATCTTCTGAAATCTTCTTGTAACATGCTTCTTTTTCCAGAAAAAATAATCTTAGATTATTTTCTTAACTGAGGTTCATTTGTTTGTATTTTAGTCGGATTTGGAACGAGACGTGGTTGTCAAGCTTCTTCTACAAACCATGTAATCATGAATTGTTTGTGAAGCAGTCTCTGAATATGGAAATGGCTATTGTCATGGCTAGGGTATTGTATTTTTCTTTTTCTTTGTAGTATGTACTGGACATCCACACAACTTTTCATTATCTGATTTTTTTCAGTATGCATGATAACAATAATTATTTTTATTGAACAGAATGCTGGTATGCATTGGATCATCCATCTGGATACTGATGAACTGATGCACCCTGCGGGCACGCGGGAGTACTCATTGAGACACTTGCTTGCTGATGTGGCTGACAATGTTGATGTGGTTATTTTTCCAAATTATGTGAGTGAAGCAGCTTCATAAAGTTTTTTTCAAGATGGCTTCATGGCTTGTCTCGTCCAATGCTGTCTTCTCTTTTGAATTTTTGATCTCTTTTCTTTATGTTGTCATTGATGTTGGTGGATATATTATGGCTGTATTTTGTTTCAGGAGAGCAGTGTTGAGCGCAATGATATAAAGGAACCTTTCAGCGAGGTATAACTCTCTTTCATATAGTTTGTTCAAAGTAATCAAGTGGGTAGTAGAGTCTGAAATTTCTGTTAGCTAATTAAATAATATTGTAATCTGAAATTTCTGTTAGTTAATTTGCTTAACAATTGTTATTGAAAAGAAATGTAAGCTCCTGTAGTTACGTGGTACTGAACTTGTTAATTGTTTAGGGTCTGTTTGAATAATAACTTTTTTCTATATCTTAAAAAAAAATTCTTTTGAGACAGGAACCAATCTAGGTATGAGTTTCCTTGAACGCCTTGCAAATCACTGAAAATAGAACTATGTTTTCCATTTTCAAATGTTTCTTATCAGTTCTATAGTGACTTTCATAGAAAAATAATTTCTATTTATTTTTTTCTCCATAATTACTTGATTTTATATTGAGAATAATAAAAAGTTAGTTGTGATTGGAATTATAAGTAATATCGTTTCAAATAGTTTGCTAAAGGGAATGAGTTAAATCATGGTGGCTACCTAGTTGAGGTTTAGATAACTGTTGGAGCCTCTAACTACATTGATTAATCTTTACTTACTCTGTATGAAACACAAAAGTCTCATATAGTCATGAGCTAGAATTGTGAAAGCATTTGTAGTTGAATCTTACTGTGTATGTTGCCTAATCCTTTTTGCTTGTTCAGGTGTCGATGTTTAAAAAGAATTATGACCATCTCCTAAAAGATGTTTACTTTGGTAATTATAAAGAAGCTACCCGTGGCAATCCAAACTATTTCTTGACGTATGGAAATGGAAAATCAGCTGCTCGGATTCAGGACCATCTTCGTCCAAATGGCGCACATCGATGGCACAATTACATGAAGAATCCAATGTATGTATTACTATTTTATCTATTTGATGGACACATTTTTATTTGCTTTAATATGCTTTTATGTCGGCATAATTTCGTCTCAGCAGCATAGCTACCGTTACTTGGATCCGTTGGAAACTCTTCATTTTATTTTTTTCTCTAAATGAATTTGTTCCTTCTATCATGCTTTGTTGGTTAAAGTTAGGACATCATCTTTCCTGACTATTGATCTCATTTGATCGTTTCTTTGTTCTTGGTGCATATGTATTTAACAATGATAGTGAGATCAAGTTGGACGAAGCTGCTGTTCTACATTACACTTACACTAAATTTACCGATTTGACTTCAAGACGTGACCGATGTGGCTGCAAACCAACAAAAGACGATGTTAAAAGATGCTTTATGTTGGAATTTGATAGAGATGTGAGTTCCACTACCCTTAGTATTTTTTCCCCTATTTACTGCTTTTTCAGTTGAGTTTTAGCCATTGCCACTGTTACTTGTGCTCCACTGGCTCTTTTTTGTTGTTTCTTTTTATGACTCAACACTTCTGTATATCTTCGTTTCCATGGGCTCTGGTTTATACTTTATTCTGTAAAGCGTAGAAAACAAGTCATAAGCGTGTTGTGGTAGAAAACCAACCATAAGCCTGTAATGAGTAGAAAAACAGCCATAAGTATCACAAGTTTCTCTTTGTGATTCCTCCGGAAGAAAGACTACCAAGTTCCAATGGTAAAGCTACCTTGTTCCAAGCAACTAGATGACATAAAATTACACAAAAGGGGGAGGACAACAAAATTATAATCTAAGATAGGTGAACTACTCCAAAACCAAGAAACCAAGATCTATTGGTATATAGATCACAGAAACTGTAACTT
This sequence comes from Sicyos baderoa, assembly GCA_037832685.1. NCBI lineage: Eukaryota > Viridiplantae > Streptophyta > Magnoliopsida > Cucurbitales > Cucurbitaceae > Sicyos > Sicyos baderoa. The sequence goes on along the minus strand of JBBMEF010000018.1, from coordinate 10,192,023 downwards.
TGGAGGGAAGACAATTCTTCCTCCACAGTCACCAGCCATACCATTGATCTTGGAGACATTTTATTCCTCTTCAGTAGCCGGCCATGGTGGAGTTTTAAGAACATTACAAAGAGTTAAAAGGGAGTTTTATTGGCAAAGAATGAAGAATCGGATTTGCACATTTTTGCGGGGTTCTGGAATAAAGATCACAGAAACTGTAACTATTGAAATCTCTCACCTCCCCAGTAGAGAGAAGAGTTTCTCTTTGTGATTCCTCCAGAAGCAAGACTACCAAGTTCCAATGGTAAAGCCACCTTGTTCCAAGGCAACTAGATGACAGAAAATTACATGAAAAGGGGGACAACAACAAAAGTTACAAATGCAAGATAGGTGAGCTATTCCGAATCAAATAAACCATGATCTATTGGTATAAAAAAATTCCTATTGGTATAAAAAGATCACAGGATGCAGAGTTTCTGTGAAATTCCTTTTCTTGGAATATAAAGACTAAAGTTAAACTTATGGTCAGAGAGCTACGTCTGGAATTTCTGATGTTTGAGCAAACTAAATTGAAGTTGATATGCTTAAAAGCCTTAGGAATATCAGGTGGCTTGGTGATCATGTTGGATGAAGCAATATCAGATGGAAGAGATGCTTAAGGGAGGATACTTCTAATATATTTCTCGACGATGGGAAGTATGATTTCAAATATTTGTGACCCAAAGATCTGCGAGGAAAGAATTTTGTGTGGGAAGAAATAAAAATTTGCATGGATATGACTCAAATATTTGATGGTGTTTAGGGGGATACTTTTTTAAGGGTGGGAAGAAAGTTCATCAAAATGATCGAGGTGCTGAATTTTGAAGAAATTTCCTAAGCCGATCTTCTTTCAAATTTGATAATTCTTTCTCAGTTTCTTTTCTTCTGGTTTTTCGTCTAAAGAATGAATGATTTTTTCCCCCAAAGAATTAAGGGTGATGTCTGTAATGTGTTCATATGTGTGCATCTTCTGTGTTGCATCTTTTCTACTGTCCAGTGTCCATTTCATTTTGAACGAACTAGCATTACAGACATTGTACGGAATACATAGTTTTCCTTTCTTTCGAAGATGTTATTTGTCGTCAGTACTTCGGAAATTAAACGCTAGAAAATACCTTTAAGATATTCTTATGCTTCAGTTTTAAATATCTGTGCATGTTTTACTTTTTTATAATTTCTGTCTCATTAAATTTCACTCTTCATGTTTACAGGCATTCATAATTGCTTCAACTGCAACAGAGGAAGAAATGCTTCGGTGGTAATTATTATGCACTGTATTTTATCTCCCTTTGTTTATTAGAGATTTAAAGGTCTCGTGAGTTGTATATGTAGAATTTCCATCAGCTATTTCGACTTGGTTTCGTACATGAACAAGTCTTCCCATGCCTACTACAGAATTTAATGAGAGCCTTGACTCAATAGACAAGGAGGACATAATAGTTGTGAGATTTTTCCTCGAGGTCCCGGGTAGAAACTCACCTGTGACATTAATTTGTAGACACCTCCCGTGTCTCAATTCCTTTGATGTCTCCCGGTGCCTATCCTAGGGATGAGAGTGGTTACCCCGGGTATAGTGGAGTGAATCTTCGATTTTCCGGTTTTAAAAAAAATAGTTGTGAGATTTTGTACCAAGCATTCTTCCGTACTGTCTCATTCTGCCACATAAATCTCAAGACTCGAGCCATTTTTTTTCATAACAAGACTCAAGCCTTTAGTGTCACATAAATCCTTTTTAACAGGTTTCTGTTATGTTTTAGGTATGATGAAAAAATTGTTTGGACTGATAAAGCACTGAACTTAAAGCTTATGAGGAAGGGTCTTCTGACTCGGATTTATGCACCTATGGTGAGTTTATTTGCATCCATTTTTTCTTGTTTCACTTTCAAGTGTTTAACTTTACATGGTGGAAGATAAACTCAAATGTGTTTGATTCTATGTACAGACCATTATCCAAGGGTTGAGAAATTCTGGAATCTTTAGTTCTGTAATATCATCTGCTGTTCAAAATAATCCAGCCAGCGATCATTTCTCATCATCTGTTCAGAGTACTAACTCTTCTAGATCAATGAAATCGGGAGCGGTATCTTCTCGAAAGAACGGTATTAATAGGGAGGATTCACAAGCAACTGCTAGAAGGGTCCTGGAAATTCTGGACGATTTCTCTGACGTCTCAGCTATCCCACCATTATCTCCGCCCGGCCTCGACGATAATCTTGCAGTTCCCGTCGACACATAAGTATTAATATCCGTCAATATAAATCGTTTACATTACACAGTCCTCAAGAGGAGGAAACTTATACCAAGAAGAGACTGATCTGATCTAACCTTGCCATGAAGAATTTGAGTGTTTGATTTCATGGGGCTCACTGTCCAAGCGGCTGATGTACATTTCAGGTTTAGTTGTTACAGTCTACTATAGAGTTGACTTATGGAGAGAGCTTGGATTTGGGTTTTAAAGATCAATGATTGGTTGGTTTTTGTTTTGATAGTCTTCCTGAAAACTACATTGACCAAAACAAATCTACAGTTAGAGAAAGTTTGTGGCTCTAATGTTTCTTGATATGTTTTTCTGCCTAATTATGAAAATAAAATCAAATATAGTATATTCTTTGGTATTATAAGTTATACTTGTGGTCAGGTTCTTGGTTATAAAAGATGTTCTGTTTGATCATTGAGAAAAATTTGTGAATGACCAAAAGGAAATTCTAGTGAAATGGTGGTGTATGACAATGATGAGGTATATCATTCTAACCAATTGTAATGCTTTAAAAATTTGATAGTTATATCTATATTAAAACTTAAAAAGATTATTTTCAAACTATTTTACATTTTTAGAGATTAGTTTGGGCCATCTAATCATGTAAATGTGTCACTATATGGGAGGACAACCAGATTGAGGTTTCTGCTAATGAGAAATTTTATAGGTAGAAAGATTCGATTTGATAAGGTGTAAAAAGATAAAATAAATGAAAGTATGGGAATTCATCCTTTATTATTATTATTTGTTTTTTTGTAACTTCTTAAAAATATTTTATATATTCAATTTATTTATTATTATTTTTTTTGTCTTCGATCAATTTTACTTGTTTTTAATCTATTTAACTTGATTTAAACTATTAATTTTATTATTTGATGATAATTTAGTTCAACATCGTAATCACAGTTTAATTATAAAAATCGATATGTGACTCATTTACTGATATTTGACTCACAAGGATCAATATCATAAATCAATTAATTCATAACTGGTTTAGTATGTCTATCACTTATTTAAGAACGTGTTTTGTACCTTCTTTTTCCACACTCAAATATGTTAAAACTAAATGGTTATCTTATAAGAATAGTTGAAGTGCGTTCATACGCACATTACAAAAAAAAACAAGTGGAGTATAGATCAAAAGAAGCTAATGACAAAAAAAAAAAAAAAAAAAAGATTGAGAAAATCTAAAGCATAGGAAGTCCACAAAACACTTGCATATGTATAAGAAGGGGAGGGAACATTGAACAGGTAATTGACAAAGACAAGCACCAATGCTAAAACCACAATCACTAAATTTAAAGCCTCCCAACATCATTGCCTATTCCACTACCTACCATTAAATATCTTCCTGTTTTTGCCCTTTTAATCAAAAACTCACACCAACATAATTGATGCATTGAAAAGTGGTTCCATCTCCATATCCAATTCAAAAGTGGGCCAAACCAAGCACAACCACTCAATAAGTTTGCATAAATACATATATATATATATAATGGTGGAACAATGATGAATTATTATCAATATATGAAAATGGGCATTATGAGTTTAGTGAGTTTGCTGCTAATTTATGTGCCATTTTCAAGAGTGGTGGGTTTTCCTTTAGGAGATGAAATAAAGGAGCTGCCAAGCCAGCCTGAAAAGGGCAGTTTCAGGCAGTTTGGTGGCTATGTTTCTGTTGATGAGAGGCAGGGGAGGGCTCTGTTTTATTACTTTGTTGAAGCTCAGGCTCAGGCTGGTTCCAAGCCTCTGGTTTTGTGGCTCAATGGAGGTTTTTTTTTTTTTTTTTTTTTTTTTTTTCTAACCATTCTCTCTTGATTTTGTTTTGTTTCATTTAGAGTAAAAGGGTGATTGGTGTTTGTTTATTGGTAGGTCCTGGGTGTTCTTCTATTGGAGCTGGAGCTTTTGTAGAACATGGTCCCTTCAAAATTAATGGACAAATTTTGGTTAAGAATGACTACAGTTGGAACACAGGTCAGAAACAGGATTTTTTTTTTTTTTTTTTTATAATTATTTATTTATGTGGGACATAAATATTTCAATCTTAAATGTAAATTGTTCATGACTCTACCTCATATTAACATATCATATTTATAAAGTTGTTTTAGTTACAATAATGGTTTTTTTTTTTATTCAACAAAGAATGTGGGGTTGGTAATTCGACCAAAATTCAACATTACTTAGTTAAGACAAAGAGGTGGGCTATATTAGCAAGGGACTATATCTCCATTTGCATGTTTATTTTTTGGGTGATGACAAAAAATAAAGCTACAAAATAACCAAAGTTGAGACAATAAGGGTTAAATGGTTTGGACTTTGTGTGTAATTTTTTTAAAGGATGATTGTCGGTAATTCGAGCAAAGTCTTACATTGCTAAGTTAGGGGAAATATTTTAGATGTATATGTAAGGGGAGGATTGTCTAAAAATTATACTTTTCTGGGTAGCGACTAAAAACAATATCATGAAATTTTATATCCAAAATAAGACTATATCGTATTAATGTAGATATTTATTGTATCTAATAATCTAGACTTTATACTTAGTAATGTGTGTGAAGACTCCACTTATGGCAGACACAAAAAATGTGAGTCGTATAACTCAAGTGCACTTTGTTCAAGAAAAAAATTGTTGTTATTACAACTCAAGTTCCACATTGATAAGTTAATAAAAAGATTTTTGATATATAAACAAAGAACAACATTTTTATTAACATGATGCCTTTTAGATAATAATAAAAAAAAAAGTTAAAAAATTTATGCTTAAAATGAATAATATCATAGATATCTATTGTCTCCTAGCAAGTGGGAATACAAATTGATAAAGATAGTTCAAGAATGCATATCAATTACTATTAAATTAAATTACCCTTATATATAGTGAAATTAGTTGAATGGTGTTTTTTTTTTTTTTTTTTTTTTTTTTTTTTTTTTGGGAAATTGAATGGTGTTCTTTTTTCTGTTTCAAAGCAAAATATTATATGTGGAGTCACCGGCAGGAGTTGGTTTCTCGTATTCTGCTAATAAATCTTTCTACTCCAAAATCGACGATCAAATTACAGGTTTTTTTTTTTTTTTTTTTTTTTTTTTTTTTTTTTTTTAAGTTAGGGAAAAGAAATTGAATTTATGTGAAAACTGATAATTGAGTTAATTTGGTCATGTAATTTTGTTAAGCACGAGACAATCTCGTATTTCTTCAGAATTGGTTCGACAAATTTCCAGAATACAAGGATACAGATTTTTACATTACAGGAGAGAGTTATGGAGGTATTTATTGTCTATTTATAACCTCATTTTAAAATTAAAAAAAAAAAAAAAAAAAAAAAAAAAAAAAATTCCTTTGTCTTTATATTGTACCAACATTTTTTAGAATTTTTATTTCCTAATTTTTGTTTTTGAATGTTTATTGATAACACAGGACACTATGTTCCACAGCTTGCCCAACTCATTATTAACTCCAAAGTGAATATCAAACTAAAGGGAATTGCAGTGAGTATAAGACCAAAACTACAGTTTTCCATAATTTTTAATTTCTTGTTTTGGAAGATGATATGATATAGTATATACTTTATTTATAAGGTAAAATCAAAACAAATTCTCTCTAAATTTGTAAATTTTCAATTTAATCGCAACAAATTAAATAGTTTGTACATTTAAAAAAAAAACAACAACAAATTAAGTAGTCTAGTGGTCTTGGATTCAATCTATATTATAATGGGTCGAAGTAACCTCACTAATGCTAGCAAATTAAAAAGAAGTCATTGATTAAATTTGACACAACTTCTTTTCTAAAAATTTGAATTCATAACTTCCTGGTCATTAAATATATCGTTGAGCTACGATTTTTGTTGACAATTTTGATACAACTTAGAATAACTAGTTGCTCCAAAGAGTAACAACTATCATTTTATGAATTTCAATTTGATAAGGTTTTGGATGAAAAGTTAGAATAACTCGATTGGCCGTAGATTTTTATTTGAATGTGATTTTTATTATTTGTTTTGTAGATGAATTAAATGCAATAATTTGTTTCGTGTAGATTCGAGATGAGCGGTTATTTTGGTTAATTAAAAATGAATGGTTAGAACTGAAATGGTTGACAAACTATAAATTTCATTGTTTTGTAGTAATCTAATTTAACATCACTATCAGAAATTCATAGTTTTAATGTATAAATAAAATCGAATCATGATGAAGTGGTTTAATTAGTCAAAAAGAGTGTTAGAATACATAAAGTGATGAATTAATTTCCTACTAATTTTCTTGGTATTCAAATATTGTAGAGTTTAGGTGTATGTTGTAACATTAGTAGAGGTGTGCGAGAGCCGATCCAAACGTTATATCTTGTACCAATTATTATTGATTGGTTATTAATAATTATGGTGTATGGTGCAGATAGGAAATCCTCTTCTAGACCTTGGAATTGACTTCAACGCAAGAGACGAATACATGTGGTCGCACGGCGTCGTTTCGGACTCTGCTTATAAGCTTCTGAGTTCAAAATGCAACACTTCGAGGTTTCTAATGGAAGCCATTGGCGGCTCCCTCTCCCCGGATTGCATCTTTGTTTTCTCCGAGGTTTCCAAGGAGTTGTCAGACTTTGTTGATGCTTACAATGTCATCGGTGACGTTTGTTCCCTCACCGCCCAATCACAGGCCGCCGTTCTCCTTCATCCCATCACCTCCTTCTCCTCCTCTGTTGTTCCTCGCCAAATACACGCTCTCGGTCACCTCCCGGTGAGTTTATCTATGATTTTCTATATGTGATAGAACTTAACTGGTAATAGATTGAGTCTACAGAGATTGAATTCTATCTCTGATAGAACCCAACTTAGATTTTTCTGCTACAAATGAATTAATTTTTCCATATTTTGTTATGCATGCAAAATTTTATGTTTTTTCGTAAAAGTTTAAATCACTTGTTAATAATTATAACCTTCGATCTTTACATTGATATGATATGCTTATTTTGTTCATAATCTGGTTTTATTCGAGACGAGAAATCCGTCATAAGCTCATGGTTTTTTTTTTTTTTATCTAACCAATACAAGACTATTTTGTTTGTATTCCCCATGATTCTTCCCTTGAGTACATTATCGCATACGAACCTTACTCATTGAATACTCACTCTCTCAATTACCCTCGAGTACATTTTAGAATGCTCCTCACTTGTGCAATTATTTTAGAAGCGTTTCATAAACTTATAATCAAGTTAAATCATCAATCAACCCAAAAACTTAATCTTAAAAAACTTGTGTTTACGGTTGCAAATTTATAATTGAATTCCATTTTTGAATTCATATGAACACAGTTTGATGTGTGGTTGAGGTTGCAGGAAACAAGTGGTAAAAGCAGAGATATCTGTTCAGAAGAAAATACAGCAAAATATTTGAACAGAAAGGATGTACAGCAAGCCCTCCATGCCAAACTTATTGGAGTTAATGAATGGAGTTTGTGCATCAGCAATTTGTAAGTAATTAATAATTATGCCATAATCTATATTCCCAAAATACTATAATTAAGATTGTGAAGCCAACAGACTAATAGCTCAACCGCATCAATATTCACCTAATGATCAACAGGTCTCGGGTTTCGAGTCTCCTCCCCTTGTTGTAATCTTAAAAAAAAAAAAAAAAAATTGTGAAACAAAATCGTCCCCTTTTCCCTTTGGATCTTCTTTAACCATTTTCAACTAATTAATTATGTGTAGGGATTGGCATTATGATCAAAAGGGTAAGCTCATACCAACAACTGATATCCTAGCCTCACTTGTCAAGTCGAAAATTCGAGTATTGGTTTACAGGTAACACAATTTCCATATCCAAAACTATGCATCTATCATGCTAAGTTGTATGACATTCTTATTAGTAGAGTTTTGGGGTCTTTAAAGTATTCTCTTTTAAAAGTCACGAGTAAATTTGATTGTAGAAATTATATAGTCTCTTGAGATCAAGCTTTGGGACAATTGTGGGTACTTCTGATATGTAGTAGAGTCAACTATTAAGTCAAGTGACTTTCTATCTATGGACGGTCATAATTTTACTGTTATTGGGAAAAAATATCATTGGTAAAGTTTCACTAAATTCCAAAAACTTTGATAAGTTAAAATAAATTTAATATTTTTTATTGATATTCTTAACAGCGGCGATCAAGATTCAGTCATTCCATTTTCTGGGACTCGAACATTGGTGAGTTCACTAGCGAAGACGTTGGGCCTAAATACAACCGTGCCTTACAAAGTTTGGCTTGTGGACAACCAGGTTAGTTAAACACATTTTTAAGCATTTAAAAAGTCACTCCAATCGATCACTTACCTAAACGGGTGTGTTCGGATTTGGTAGCAAATAGTGGAGTAAAGAGAAATTGAATGATTAATGGTAGTTAGGGATATGAGATAATTAACTACTCGTTTGGAGATTGTTGTTAGTAATGGTTGGGGTAATTAACAACTCGTGTAGGGATTGGTGTTAGCAATAACTAGGTAGTTAACTACTCGTTTGGAGATTGGTGTTAGTAATGGTTGAATGATAAATTTGATGTAGAGTTTGAAGTAGGGTTTAATGAAGGATTTGATGGATAGTCAAAGGGTAGTTATTTACCAACAAATACAAACGAGGAGCTCGTTAGGTTTCTAACTCCCAACTTGCACTTAAATTAACTAACAATGAACACAACAAATATATGATAACTTTTAGAGAATTGATATTAAAAAAGAGAGCTTTTAAGATTCCACAAAACTAGACAAGAGTAAAAAAAAAATAATAATAATAATAATAATAAAAAAAAAAAAACACATTTACATTGATGAGATGAAAGTTAAAGAGATAAAGAGAGAGAGGGGGACAATCATAAGGCCATGTCAAGGGGAAAGGTGATGAGGGGGTGGACAATCACAAGGCTCCTAAAAAGGAAAGATTTGGGTTGTAGCTTAGGGCTGCTTGTTAGGCTTATATGGCCAATTCCAAAATATATAATCAATCCAAATTTTGGGTAATCTAGATAAAAATATATTCAAGTCTTTTCCAAGATCAAATTCGTTCTCCAAATCAAAATACGGAATCAACAATTTGGAAACGAC
>JBBMEF010000018.1:10170811-10182573 GCA_037832685.1 Sicyos baderoa | reverse complement strand
TAGTGTTTGATAGAATCTATAAAAAAAAAGTTGCTATATTTGCAATATTTTTAAAAAGTTGCTATAATTCTAATGCACACTAGAAAATTTGTCATACAGCACAAATTCCCTAGAATTATAGCTAAAGTGACTTAATTAAAGGGCTTTTTTTACATGATTAAAGGGTCTATTCAATACTAAAAAATAATAAATAAATAAAATAAAATTATACAAACCCAACTAGATGTTCGTCTAAAAAAGCACAAAAAAAGAAATAATTTAAGTGTATTAACACACAAATCAAATTTATATTATTTAGTTAAAATACTATTTTGATCCCTAGACTTTCATCTTTGTTCTATTTTGGTCCCTAGACTTTCAAAAGTTCAAATTTAGTCCTTCAACTATCTCAAAAGCTTAAAAAGAGTCCTTACCGTTAAAATATTTTCACAGACGTTTCAAAATGTTGAGTTGGCAATTTTTTTTTTTTTAAAGCACCTCCATTTTCACACTTTTGAAAGAGCTCATCAAATTAAAAAAAATATGTTTAAAATACAACCTTAACCATTTATCTTTTTTTTTTTTTTTTTGAAAAAATCCTCCATTTCTCCCACTTCTACCCGAGCTTCATCGGAATTTATAAAAGGAGATAAATACAAAATGAAATTTCAAGTACCAAATCCGAGGATGCCAGAGAGTGTGAACATAACCTCTCTTACAAGTGGTTAATCATTTGATTTTCACCATAATTGAATTTAGTTGATCGGGTCTAGTATGTTTTGAAATTAAGAAGAAATCTATTTCTTGGACTTGATTTGAAATTCGACGATTTAATTTTATTCTTTTGCACAATGGCTGAAGCCAAAGAGGAAGTCGGCAATGTTGGAGGAAATTATGAATTCTGAAACCAAATGTATAAAATAGAAAGAAGATTTTGAGTTGAGTTTCTTTGAATGCCATAGAATCTTAGTTAATTGAGAGCATTTTCATGGCTGCTACAAAAAAATTCAGCTTGCGGCAAAAATAATAACAACCCATTAAATACTATCGATTCAGAATCAAAGTGTTCAAATTAAGTAGCAATAAGCTTTGTCTCGACCAAACGCCGATAGATCAAGAAGAATCCCCCGTTGAACTGGAGAAATCCTTCATTAATTTAACAAAACAACAAAAGTGGTAGAAACAGAGCATATGAAAGAAATGAATTTACGAAGATGATTTTGGGCTGGCGGAGAGGGTTGAAAAGGATAGCGATGAAGCTGATGAGAACGAGGATCAAAATGGGGGTTCTCGCCTTGACTTTGATTATGTTCAAGCTCATAGCTAGAATCTCTATTCCGGCGACGACATAGTTACGGAACAAAGCTTAGTGCTTTTAAAAAAAAAGAAAAAAAAAAAAGAAAAAAAAGAAATGCCAGCTCAACATTTTGAAACGTCCGTAAAAAAATTTTAATGGCAAGGACTCTTTTCAAGCTTTTTGGATAGTTGAGGGACTAAATTTGAACTTTTGAAAATTTAAGGACCAAAATGAAACAAAGGTGAAAGTCTAGGGACCAAAATGATATTTTAACCTATATATTTTAAGTGATATCTAAGAAATCAAATTTATATCTAAGAAATAAGTTTATCTTTTTTTTTTTTGAAAAGAAGTTTTATCTTTTTTTAATAGGTCATAAACTATTAAATACAAAATTGAAAAAGATTTTATACCTTTTTTTAAATTAAAAAATCTATCGAATACAAAATTGAAAAGCTTTTGACTTAGATATTAGACCCTTTTTAAATTTAAAAATCCTTTTTAAAACACACATAATCCAAAAATCCAAAAGCTAAATTTGTAACTTAACCTAGAAAATATTTCCAAATATTTTTAAAATCTAGGTCAAATAATATTTTTAACGCAAATACTATATATATACACACAAAGATATTATAGAATATAAGTATACTTATTAAGATAATGGTGAGTGTAGTGAAATTCAAAAAGTAAATAAATTAAGATAAAATCCCTTTTTAAAAAGGATAAACAAACCTCTCTTTATAAAACAATCTATTGATCAATAACTTTTTAGAAAGCTTCTTCACAAAGAATATCCATGGCCGGCGTACCCTACTACTTCTTTCCCACAGACTACTACTACCCTCGTCCGGCCACTAAGGTTCTCGAGAGCCTCGACACCGCCACGGACACGAGCATCGTTCCTCAACAACAACCGACAAACATCGAAGGAAAACTAGTTTCTCAAAAATCCAAAAGCTCCATTGATCTTCTTCCTCTTGAGTCTCAAAGAAACAAAAAGTTTGAAGAAGCTTCTTCTTCAATGGCTCTACTCATTCCTCCTTCTCACATCCTCAAGAATGCATCTTGTTCGGCGGGACGCTACCCGAAAAGGCGGGCGGAAGATAGTTTTTAACCGTCATTGAATGTATGGACGATAAATTGCATAAGATCTCGAATGTGTAGTTTTTTAAAGTTATTATTAAGCAAGAAATCGATTTTTCGCATTCCGCATTATGTCGCGTGAACGCATGCCGAGTGCACGTCCACATTCACATCCGCACTCGCATCAACATATCTTCCGCATGTGTTTATCATTTTTTTGAATCAAAATAGTATATTAGTTCACTATAATTAAATTTTATAATTAATACCTATTGAAAAAACTTTTTTTAATTAAATTTTTATTTTTTTTAATTTAACAATATTTGCGACTCAAACTAATAACTAATTAATTACTATTTGATAGAAGATTACAATTAATCATTTTAACTTCAATATAATCATTTTTTAAAACAATTTTTAAAAAATATAACTATTTTAAAACTTGGTATGAGTTGGATATGCAAATATTGTTAAATTACAAAAAAAAATAATAATAAATAAACTAATTATGTCGATTACTTTACAAATCATTATGATTTAAGTTTTTTTTCTTCTTAAAGTATGATTATAAAATAAAAAGGAAATGGGTTGTGACTGTGAGTCACGTTTTAATTAAAGTATATTTATTAAAAAATTATTTTTTGTTTATACTAATTACATATTTTATTATAATAAATTTACATTTTTATTATAATAAATCATCAATACTCTTTAGTACACTAATAAAAGTGTTTATTTAACTTGAAAATTCTTCTTCACACGGACTGAATTTTTATAAGTATCTGCACGATTTGTTTTATTTTAAATATATATTCAAAAAATTTAAGTTCAAAACCCATTTTAAAATAGCTTAAATAAAATTTTAAATAGAAAAATCTTGATTGGATTTAGAATTTTCATGAAATTTAATTTTACTTTTTATTTAATATTTTTAAATGATTTAATATTTTTTTTTAAATTGGTTTTTTTAAAAATTTATTATGGGTTTGAGATTTTTATTTGAGATGCATAATTATAGAATGAAAAGAAAAGGCAAAAGTGTATTACATTTTAACATATCTAAAAAAATAAATAAACTTAAACTTTTTTTTCTGTTTGAAATCATAAAATACTTTAACTATATTTAAACTAAAAAAATAACTATGTAGTTCAAAAAAAAAAAAAAAGTACTATGTTTTCAAATAATTTTTTATTGTTATTATATTTATTAAGAAAAAAAAAAAAAAACTGGTGCACAGTATTCCACAGCAATTTTCAGAGCAGAGAGAGAGAAAAAAGAGGTGCCTTTAAATAAGACAAAAAAATTACCTTCATTGTATTTTTCAAATCTACCTTATTTTTGTAAATGTTTTTAAAAGTAGCCCTTTTTACAATATGCCTATTTTTTTTTTTTTTTTTGAAACAAGGGTAACCACGCCTGTCCCTAGGTCAGGTACCGGAAGACATCGAAGGAATAGAGACACGAGAGGTGTCTACAAATTAATGTCACAGGTGAATCTCGAACTTGGAACCTTGAGGGGACTACACCTTAAAAGCCCAAATCTTCAACCAACTGCACTCCTCCGAGACACAATTTGCCCATTTATAAATTCAAGTTTCTACTCTAATAAACGTTCCAAAGGCAAATAAGGTGGCATGTTTGGGTGGAAAGAGGACGTTACCGATTCTATTACCATACATAAAAATGACATTAATGTTACCTACCAAAATAAGTCTTTGTTATAAATATTATTCACATTTACAACACGAAATGAAACAAAAGTACAATTAAAATCAAGAAAGAAAATTGCCTTTTTAGCCATTAATTTTTGGGTGTATATATATATATATATAATATTTCAAAATCAAAATATTTTTATCATAGTATTTCAATAATGACCAATTTTAATTTTTTATATATTTACTTTATTTTAAAAATGGATTCATATTAAGACCAAAATATTTCTTTTTGAAAAGAAATAATTACTTTTTTAATATAGTGCAATTTCAATAATTACAAATGATTTTATTATTTGAAAAACTAAAATTAAATATATTAGAAAAAATAAATTAAATATTATTAAAATATAAAAGTAGTTTTTTAGGAGACTGTAGTTAAGCACGTAGGTCTTGAGGAGATTTTTTGATATCTCATATTCGAAGTGTGATATTTGATTGTGAAATATACAAACTAAATAAAAATTGCACATTCAAAGTAGTAATATGCTTCTTCATGAGTGGTTACCTTGTTTCAAAAAAAAAAAAATGTTTCTTCATAAATTGCTAGTAAAATAGAGCGAATTAACCTTTATTTTTTTTTTGTTGAAATGATCTAATTCTCTCCATTTAAGAATTGACCTTGCCTTTGGGGGAGATTATTTTTTCATAATTGGCTCCGAATTGAAGAAGGATTGTATTGAATTTGTTAGTCGATAATGGTATGATTATTTAAAATAAAAATTGCCCACAAAATAGAGGACTAAAAATGTATTATTTTCCTAAAATAAAATACTAGGCATGGACAATTTAAAAAAGAATTAAAAATTAAAAATAGAAATAGGCCATTAACGACAAAACGGTTCCACAGATTCTTGGTCAGGTCTTTCAACTTTCTCTCTCTAGAATTCTATTTCTCTCTCTCTCTCTCTCTTGATGAACCAAACAGTCTCCTTCTTCTGCAACTGCACATGGCGGGTCAATATTCTCAGAGACCCAATTCCTCATCTCCTTCATCATCCTCCCACAATCTTGCGTCTCGCTTGATCTTCCTCTTGACTCTTCTTCCATTGACTCTTGCCGGCATTGCCTTCCTCCTCCAATGGCGCGGCGGCCTCACCGATCCCGTTATCCGCTGGTCGCCGGACCCGCACCAGTTCCCCGGCATGTCCATTTTCGCTCCTTCCGTTCCCTCCCGTTCTTCCAAGCCGGATTGTGTTGATCTTCTAGGTCGGACTCGGTCCCCTGCATTTTCTTATTATCGGGACTCCAAGTTCGACGTCGTTTCGGATCTGAAGCCTAAGGTTAGTTTTCGGTGTTTTGTGCAGTTTTCGTTTTCTGCGTTTCGATTTGTGGTGTTTGGATGCTTGTTTCCGTATCTCGATCGATTTCGGATTCTGGATGTGGTTCAAACAAATTGATTGAATCTTGTTGTTAATGTGGCCAGATTTTTCTCTGTTTATTGAATCTCGTTTTCGTGTCGCGTTTTTTCGTTTCGAATTGTTCTTCTGTTTGATTCTTAGGAATGTGTTTTATATGCCGGTGATGATGTTTTGAGAAAAATAAATAGGTTTATAACGATCATAGAGTGGCTTAGAAGTCAAAGAGGCTAGGCCTTGATGATCTAAGAAGCAATGGATATTTTCAATGATATCCACCTACGTAGATATCTAAATGTTGTAAGGTGTGACGATATCTTTCGTGAGAATAGTCGAGTTGCGGATAATGTGACCGATTTTTTGCTCTGATTGAGGGATTCCATTTTGTGCCGCGTTTTTCATTTCGAATGGTTATTCTATTTGGTTCCTAGGAGTGTATCTTATTTGCCGGTGAGAAAAGAAATATGTTAATAGTATCGACCATTATGAAGTGGCAGTGGAGATGTAAGAGGTGATTCGGTCAATCCATAGTGGCCACCTACCTAAGAATTAGTTTCTTACGGATTTCCTCGACATCTAAATGTTGTAGGGTAAGAATGTCCGTGAGAATAATGGAGGTGAGCATAAGCTGGTTCGTACACTCAAGAATATACAACAAATGTTTATAGAATCGATCTTTTACGTTAGTTTTCCTATCTTTTGATTTAAGATTATGCAATATTCTTGCCTTGATAGTTTGACGGTATCATGAAAAGAGATTGACTCATTTACGTTGCTGATGAACCTTAGAAGGCTATGTACCATAACTTATCTATGTGGAACTTGATCCTTGTCAGATATGCATCACAACAAGCACTTCTGCTGGTTTAGAGCAGACTTTGCCCTGGATCTTTTACCACAAAGTCATTGGAGTTTCAAACTTTTTCCTGTTTGTGGAAGGGAAGGCTGCCTCCCCAGATGTATCCAAGGTTTTAGAATCCATTCCGGTGAGTCGCATCCTGTGCTGTGGCTTCACACTTTGAATTCCATGTTAATTCATTTCCATCTCTTGTCTTCTAGCGTTTTCATCTTCAAATGAAAATTATTTGTTTTTCAGGGTGTGAAAGTTATATACAGAACAAAAGAGCTAGAGGAGCAGCAAGCAAAAAGGTCAGTATATTTTTTATTCCCTGTTTATTTCATTTGATGATTGATTTGTAATTTTTATCTTTTTATATTCAACTACTGATACCCAGTTGAATCTTCTCACAAGCTGGTTGAGGAAGCTTTATAATCCTCTCTACATCACCACCCACCAAATTACAATATTTTGCACCATATGGGTCAAAAAGAATTTTATGGTGCATAAAGTGATGAGTTCAATTCATGGTAGTCACCTACCTAGGAATTAATTTCCGACTGGTTTCCTTAGCATCTAAATGTTGTAGGGTCAGACAGTATCTTCCGTGATATTAATCGAGGTGCGCGAAAGCTGTCCCAAATAATCACGGATATCAAAAAAAAAAACAACCATATTTTGCATTTGCACAAACAATAATAAGTGAAAAAAAAAATAGAGAACCCTGTGTGTTCTTTGTTGTTTGGCTCCATGGAGATTCTTTTCCATATCTTTTGCTTCCAAATTCACTTTTGCAACACGCTCCTTTTTCTATAAAAAAATAATATATTTTTTTAATTGAGATTTCTTTGTTTGAATTTTAGTCGGATTTGGAACGAGACATGGTTGTCAGCCTTCTTCTTCAAACCATGTAATCATGAATTGTTCGTGAAGCAATCTCTGAATATGGAAATGGCTATTGTCATGGCTAGGGTATTTTCTTTTTCTTTTTCTCTGCAGCATGTACACATCCACACAACTTTTTAACATGTGAGCTTTTTCGATCTAGATAATTAATTTTTTTTTATTGACAGAGTGCTGGAATGGATTGGATCTTCCATCTGGATACTGATGAGCTGATGCATCCTGCGGGTACGCAGGAGTACTCATTGAGGCAATTGCTTGCTGATGTGCCTGCAAATGTTGATATGGTTATCTTTCCGAATTATGTGAGTGAAGCAACTTCATAAATTTTTTGTTGTTGTTATCGTGTTGAAATAGTAATTAAATTTACATCTTACGTATCAACTTAAGTTTTTGAGATGATTGGTGATTAAACAATATTTAACGTGGTATAAGAGTAGAAGGTCATTGTGTTCAAACTTTTATAGTCATTTCTTTCTCAATTAATATTGATTTCTACTTGTTGGACGTTCTTCAAATTTTCAAGCCCACAAGTGAGGAGTGTTAAAGTGTGGGTATAATTAAATTTACCCCAATTTTGGGTTGATTGATGATTTAACACGATTTTACATTCTGCAAAGATTGATCCATGTGCTTGTCTCATCTAATGTTGTTTTCTCTTTGGTCTTAAGAAAACTACATGAACTTTATCTCTTTATTTTTGTTGTCGTTGATGTTAGAGAATATATTGGGTGCATTTTGTTTCAGGAGAGCAGTGTCGAGCGCGATGATGTAACAGAACCTTTCAGCGAGGTATAATTTCTTTCATAAATGTTTTCCAAAGCTATCCAGTGAGAGTTGAACTGATAAAATAACATTGTAACGTACTGTGCAGTCATAAATTTATGTTAGTTTAATTGCCTAACAGTTGTTAGTTTCTATTTCTTAAATAAAATAAGTTTCTTTTGACACAGGGAACAACTCACTAAATATATATATATATATATATATTTAGAACTACAAGCTTATAGATTTTTCAAGCTATCGAGTTTCCTTGAACGGTTTACAAATCACTAAATATATATATATATATATATATCTTACTATTTTCAAATGTTTCGTTGTAGTTCTAAAGCGACTGCTAATAGATTTTTTTTTTTTTTTGAATTTTATATTTGTATTTTTCTCCATAAACTATTTGATTTTATATTGATTAAAGTAAAAAGTTAGCCGTGATTGGATTTAAAAGAAATATAGCATCAAGTAGGCTTCGAGTAGTTTTCTAGGGAGAATGAGTTTAACCGTAGTGATGGTGGATACCTAAATGTACACGGTAATAATAGTTGAGGGATGCCTTATGGGATTGATGCTGGGCATTTGGTTCATCTTGTATCCAGAGAGTATTCAAGCTGACTGAGCACTCACACATTATGAAGTCATGAGCTAGGTTTGCTATTGCTAAAGCACCTGTAGTTGAATCTGAGCAAGTTTGTTGCCTAATCATTTATGCTTGTTCAGGTATCGATGTTTAAAAAGAATTTTGACCATCTCCCAAAAGATGTATACTTTAGTAGTTACAAAGATTCAACCCGTGGCAATCCAAACTATTTTTTGACATATGGAAATGGAAAATCAGCTGCTCGGATTCAAGATCATCTTCGTCCAAATGGGGCACACCGATGGCACAATTACATGAAGACTCCCAAGTATATATTTTTATTTTATCTATTTGATGTGCACACATTTGTATTTGTCGTAAAATGTTTTTATGTCAGCATATTTTTTCCAAAGCAGTATAGCAGCTAGCTGTTACTTGGATCCATGGGAATCTTTTCATTTTTTTTCTTCTCTATATGAATTTATTTCGTGTATCATGCATTAGGCTTTAGTAGGTTTCTCTTTTGACCTTTCCTTTGTACTTGGTGCATTTGTATTTAACAATGACAGTGAGATCAAGTTGGACGAAGCTGCTGTTCTACATTACACATATACTAAATTTACTGATTTGACTTCAAGACGTGATCGATGTGGCTGCAAACCTACAAAAGATGATGTTAAAAGATGCTTTATGTTAGAATTTGATAGAGCTGTGAGTTCCACTACCCTGTGTAATTTCTCTTGATTTAAGACTCATTTTGTAGGTGGTCTCCCTAGTTTGCTTGAGCTGTTTTTTTATGCCCTAATGTTCTTTCATTCTTTGAGTTTATTGCCAAAAAATAAAAATATCTTTTCCTGGGAAGAAATACACATGTGGAGGGACATGCCTTAAGCATGAGTGGTATAGTGTAGATAAACAAATCTGGAGCTGTGCAATCTCTGTTCTACATTATGCATACCCTAAACGTCAAGAACATATCAATAAGTAGGAAAATAAATGCTAGATATTAGATAATGCCGTAAGCGTTGATATATTAATACAATACGAATGCATTACATTTTTAAATATGTGTTACTTGTGTGTGGATTAAAACAGAGCCATCTACATTTAAAGTGATTTATGACGCTTGGCTCATTAAACACTCTTCTTGTGTATATGAACTTTTCTTTGACATCTACACACTATATTTTTTTTCAGGCATTCATAATTGCTTCAACTGCAACTGAGGAAGAAATGCTTCAATGGTAATTATCATGTACAATAGTATAACTTCTATGATTCTATGATTCAAAAAAAAAAAAAAAAAAAAAAAAAAAAAAACTTCTATGATTCTCTGATTCTCTCTCCATTTGGTTGATTAGACACAAAAACATAAAGGTCTGATGGGTTGCATGTGTAGAATCTCCATGATTAACTTTGGTTTTGAATGAAATCTAAATCTCAAGGCTGTTAGAAATTGCACAGCTCCAATGTCATGAATGAAACGATTAAAAGGCAATGTTAAATGTCATGAATGAGTCTTCCCATTGGTTGGATATTTATAACTATTTCTTAAATCACAATGACAGGAAAGACATTATAAGTTTAATTTTATAAAGCAGAAGTGTTATTTGTAATCTAAGATTCAAGGCTTCAGATTTAGATAAATCATGGCTTTTAACAAGTTCTTGTTATATTTTAGGTACCGTGAACGAGTTGTTTGGACTGATAAAGCACTGAAATTGAAACTCTTAAAAAAGGGTATTCTGACTCGGATTAATGCACCTTTGGTGAGTTGAATTGCATTTTATCTTTCTTGTTTCGAGTATAAAATATCGAATGATGAATCGTTTTGTGTTAGATAAAATGCACGATGGAAAATAAACTCGAATGAATTTTTTTCCTTCTGCAGGTCATTATTGAAGGATTGAAGAATTCTGGCATCTTTAGTTCTGTAATCTCATCTGCTGTTCAAAATACAGTTTCCAAGGATCAAGTTCTATCATCTTTTGAGAGTAGTAACTCTTCTATAGCAGTCAAATCTGGAGTTTTATCATCTCGAAAGATCGGTATTTTTAATGGTGATTCTCAAGCAACTGCCAGAAGGGTCCTGGAAAGTCTGGACAATCTTTCTGACCTCTCAGCTATCCCACCGTTATCTCCGCCCAGCGTCGACGACGCCGGTCTTCTAGTCCCGGTCGACACATAAGAGTCCTACCCATCATCATAAATTGTTTGTATTTCACACAGTCCTGAGTTGTAGGAGGAGACTGATCTAGCCTTGCCATGAAAGGTGTTTGAGTTCATGGAGTTGTTCCCGATCACTGTCCCAAGCGGCCGATGTACATTTCAGGTTTAGATGTTACAGTCTATAGAGTTAGAATTATAGAGAGATTTTGGATATAAGGTTAATGATTGGTTGGTTTACTTTCATATCATCCATATTGGAACTACATTGCCCATAACAAATCTGCTGAGTTGCAGTTTGTGGCTCTTTCAATTGTATGCTGATACACATTGGAAATGAAGAATGGAGATTTCTCCATCTTTAATAGGAAAAGCAGTAACATAATTTTACAGCTTTATTGTAATTTTACAAATATTCAAATTCATATTCATTTTAGTTGTGTGTTTTCTTCTGCCTTAAGTAAAACATACTTTTGATCTGGAAAAATGTCAGGGGTGATGCAGTTGGTTAAAGACTTGAGCTTTGAAAGTGTGCTCCCTTCAAGGTCTCGTTTCGAGACTCACTTGTGACATTAATTTGTAGGCACCTCTCGTGTCTCCACTACTTTGATACTCCCGGTGCTAGCCTAGGGACAGGCGTGGTTACCCTTGTTGTCCCATTTTTCTTTTGAAGTTTGGTACTTTACTTTGATCTCTAAAATTTCAATTTTGATATTCATTTTATAAAAAATTGATTTTAAGTTCTACAGATTTCAACACAATTTCTAAAAAATGAAATTTCTCAAGAGGGGTCTAATTTTAAGGATTCAATTTTTTGCAATTCAAGATAGGGTGTTAGTTTAGTGGTTTATCTCAAAGGAAACTTGGTTGATAGAGACTTGAAGTTTTTCAATCATAGCATTTCTTTCTGTCATATCAGCTTACGTGGCCAATATTAGGGGTGCACACCAACCCGACAACTCGAGAAACCCGAACCAACCCAATCCAAATTGTCGGGTTGGGTTAGGTTGAATACATAAATGGGTTGGGTTGGGTTGAAAATCATGGAATTTTCATGGGTTG
>JBBMEF010000018.1:10156347-10170711 GCA_037832685.1 Sicyos baderoa | reverse complement strand
ATTGTTTATTGAGTACATTGCTTATCATGATGAGCTTTTTAAATTTTAGCTTAGTTGCAAATTGTGAACCCGATAACCCAACCCAACCCAAAAATAATGGGTTGGGTTGGGTTGGAGAATTGACCAACCCGAAATTTTGGGTTGGGTTGAAAATCACCCCAACCCAACCCAACCCAACCCATATTCACCCCTAGCCAATATGTGTATTCTTTATATGTAGTGGAGTTAAAAAAAAAAACAATACCAATATGAAATTAAACTTTTGATCATAAAAAGAAAATTAATTTTAAGTTATTTTTTTGTATGAGTTCAACAATAATTAGAACATAGAATTACGATTAGTGATTAAAGAGATCTTAAAAAGTTAAAATATGAGGTGTTAAGCTCAATTTAGGGTAACCAACTACTTAAAAATTAATTTTATAAATTTTATTGATATCCAAATCTATAGGATCAAGCAATGTAATCTTTACAAGTTCAATATCAAAAAAAGAAAAGAAAAATAACAATAGGATATTCAAATTCATAACCTACTAACAAACTTTAAATCCATGTTAATCTATTTCAATTCCACAATCACGAGTTACAGCCCGACAATGTATCTATGTAGGATTTATTGAGTCCCTTCCCCATCTGTATGTACTAAAAAAAACAAACTTTCCATGTATACAATTTGACCTATAGTTTACAAAATCCCATATTAAAAGTCGATGATCAAACACTATATTGAATGAGGCGAAATGATGGATGCAAGTGAAGTAGACAAAGCACTGGAAGCGTTAGAGTCCTCTCTTTCTCAAATCAAATGGCGTCTCAAATTTCAAGCCAAGCGTCGCCTCCAAATAGGTCAATTTTCTCTTCTCCCTCTTTCAATCGTTGCTTCCCAATCTCCGTTTTCCACCAATCTGGGCTTCAATTTTATGGTTCATTCGAAATTTGCAACCCATTATGCCGATGGGTTTTGATTTTTGTACACTTTTAAAGCTCTGTAGCTTCGACATTTCCTTGTGTGTATGGTGCAGATGTGTTAGCTTTGTGCACAGGAATGAGACCAGTTGTGATGATAGACTATGGTGGAAAGATGCCTGAACTGCAACACCGGCTTTGTGCAATTCTTGAACTGATTCAAAAGGTTTTCTTGGGTTCTTTCTTATGCTCTTCTTGATGTCTTCATATATGCTTGGTGTCACGGTCATGCTCGTCCAGTGCGTGTGGCACATGGCCGCATGCCTGTTGAAACCCCGAGCGTCACGGGGTCATGCATGTCTGGTGCGTGTTGCGCATGCCCGTGACACTTGGCATTGTTTGGAAAGATATTGGTATCAGTTTCTTTGTTTTATCAGTGAGGGGAATGGGGGACTTCAGCCTATCCAAATTGTCACAACAGTGAAATTTGAATCTCAAATATCTGAGGTTCAATTGCAACAATAAAGTGGCTCTAGGGGGTGGCGCAATGGTTTAGTGTCTGGGCTTCAGGGCGTGCCCCCTTGAAGTCTCAAGTTTGAGGCCGTTGAGGGGATTGATTTCTCAAGCGACCCCAAATTCTGCCTCCATTTTCTACGTTGTCTCTCGGTGCCTGGTCTAGGGATAAACGGGGTTGTCCGTGGATTTTGATGAGTGAAGCTCCAAAATTGCAACAATAGAGTTGGGGTTATAGGTCTCCAAGGATAACCTCATTGGTAGAAACTTCGGACCTCCAAAGACATTCTCATTGGGAGCTCTCAGGTTCAAAATCCACGAGTGAGCTTAATTTATAAAATCCCTTGTTGTCTCTTATCTAGACCTTGGAACTTGTTCAGGTTTCTGGGTATGTAGTGGACTGAGCTCTCATTTCTGGTTATCCAAAAATAAAAATAAAATAAAGTTCATATAAAGGTTGTTAGTCTTGTAAAATGAAGGGTGTTTGAATAAATTATGCTGGATATCTTCTTACCTCTATTTAAGTGTCTTAGTGAGGTATCTACTCTAGAGACTTCATGTTGGTTTATGTAAATTTTAGTAAAATAATATTTTTTATTTATTTTTTCCTTTTAGGATTAGATTAAATATTATTTTATATTTGTACCTTTTATGAATAGCTAGTATCCTTTCCTTTTATAATTATGCCATCTTTTCTTTTTATGATTAGATATTATATTTTCCTTTTATAATTAGGTCATCTCTTGTATTCTATATAAACCTATTATTGAGTTCATTATTAAATGAAAAATTTAGAGAATTTGTATTCTATCTTTCAACACTTCAGATACTCCTATTATGAAAACAAGATACAATCACATGAGCGTGTAAAAAACTGAACTTTTAAATGCTATCATGGAAGAAATGAAGTGAACACCAGTCAACTTACTGGATTAAGGTATATTTTCTCTCAGCAGTGTATTAAAGTAATCTCCCTTCATCCAAAAATGCATAAATATCTTGGAATGAGCGTAATGCTCGAATTTTTCATGATGTTCATAAATCCAGCAGACACATCTTGGAGTTGTTACTTACCAATGTGTATTTCTGGTGCAAACATATGACACATTTTTCTAGTTATTCTCTTTCTTATTTTATTTCCAATTGGAAAACTTTTCTGTAAACCTATACGGCATTGAGATTTTCCCCTTATTTCATAAATCAATGAAAATGTTTCTTCTCCAAAAATGCATAAATATCCTATTCCTCATAATATTTTCGTTAGGGTCTTCCCATTTTACTTGACTACATTGATCAATAACTCATGTGGAGGGCGGTCATTGAAGATATATGAAGATTGGCGACAATGCTCGTGTCGCAACCTCTCTAATATGGATGTTTTTAAACTGATGCAGGAATTACATATCTTTGAGAATCTTAAGGTAATGGTCATAGATGATATGATATATCTGATACATTTGCAAGGACTTGCTGAGCATGTTCAATCAAGTTTAAATTCCAAATCAACACTGTTCCTTGTAGACATTGAACAGGATCCTCCCAAGGTTCATAGTGATCTTTGATTTTCATCTTTAAATTTTTGAGGTGCTACATTTACCCTCTTTGGTGATTAACTTTTGTCTTATTTGCCTCAGATGTTAATAGATGCTGATGAAAGCCCACTGGGTTTGCAGTTTAAATCAATTCAAAAGTTGTTCTCATCTTTATTTTCTGTAGATGAATTACAAAATGACCCATCACCATCTCTTGGGGAAAACTGCATAACAGAAACCAGACCCTCTTTTCATGGGATTAGCTCTCAGTCTTCTTTCATTGATCTTACTAAATATTTGGAATTGGAACATACTGAAATCACTCTGCCAACTTTAAATGGGTAATTCTATACTTCTTGAGTACCCATTCATTATTTATTACATTTGTGAGACTCATAAACTACGTTGAGAAACCATCATGGAGTGACTCAATTGGTCAAAAAGGGCCTTGACAGTGCATAAGGTGATGAGTTCAATCCATGATGACCACTTATCTAGGATTAATTTCCTACGGATTTCCTTAGCATCCAAATGTTGTAGGTTCAGGCGGTATGTCCCATGACATTATGCATGAAAGCTGACCCGGACAGTCATGAATATCAAAAAAAAAAAAAAACTATGTAGAGACATTCTTGAGCATTGTGGCTGCTAGTTGAGGTTGGTTGTAGCATTTTAGTTTTAGAGGATGTCCGAGTTCTTTAGCCACTAAATAAATAATGTCGTCGACATAAAATTTTGGACGTAGTAGTAACGCATGATATTTGTTGACATTGTCAAAGAACTTTTATGGAGAAGTATGGAATGATGCAGATAGAGATGAAGTTTTCATCATAAGTAGAGATTAAGCACCCTCTGATATGAGAGACGTCTGGAGACACTATATAGAATTGAGATCCTGTAGTGGACCTTTCTGAAAAATCTCTCTTTTCGTATAATTAGTTGGAGAACTGTTTTTGTAACTATAGCTCTTTAGTAATTAGTTCTAGTTGGTGCAGTTTTTTGTTAGATCTTGAGGTTCAGAAATTTCGTTTTGGCTATTTTATACTCTGACTATGGCTTCTTGAGCGCCAGAAATAAATTTAAGGAGCGTGTCGGGATTATTTATCTTGATATACCTTTTTATCGGATAGTACAGGATACAAATCTATCGCTTGTCCTCAAATTAATCCAATAGAATTTCGTCTGTTCTAATAATAAAGAAAATGGTACTTCTGAATTGATCCCATTTTTCAATAATATATAAATCAATGCCAAATTTTGACTGGAAGGCTCTTGTTCTGTAGGCTTCCTCATGTTTAGCTCACCCCACCCCCTAGGCTGCTTCTCTCTGCTCTTTCTTTAGTTTCTATTTCCAATGTTTTTTTTTTTTTTTTTTTTTTGATATCCGTGACTGTCCGGGCCAGCTAGCGCACACCTCAACTAATGTCATAGGGCATACCGCCTGACCCTACAACATTTGGATGCCAAGAAAACCCGTAGGAAATTAATTCCTAGGTAGATGGCCATACCCTTATGCATCCTAAGACCCCCTTTGACCAATTGAGCCTCCCCATGATGGTTTCCAATGTTCCTTATTAAAGGGGGAAAACCATTTTATTTTATTTGTATAGCAGGAATTAATTTCATTCTTTTAATGAATTGGAGTTTAATATGTTATTAGTTGATATCCTTTATCTGGCTCAGATGGCTTCTTGGCTATCCAATAGTATACCTATTTCACAAGGAGCACATATCTAAGGCTACTTACAATCTTTCTGCCAAGCCTCTTCACATCTTCAGATTATCAGTTACCAGGTACCCCATTTCTAATCTGTTTCCTACCAGCTAAATAATAGTGTTAGAAAATCTATTCAAGTAAAATTGACCATAAACATGATAAGAAACACTAATAACGTAATGTATTTGTATAATCTTACTAAATAACACTTTTAAATTTTTGCACGGTTACCTACTCTCTTCCATTGTATGAGGAAGCTCTTATAGTTATAGCCTCATTCAGTTCAAAATACTTTAAAAAAAAAAATCACATGGTATGAAAATAAAAAGGAAAACTTATAAAAAGAAATTTTAAAGTGACCCCAAAAAGTGGCACAGTTGGTTGAAGACTTGAGCTTTGAAGGTGTGCTCTCCTCAAGGTCCCAGGTTCGAGACGCACCTGTGACATTAATTTATAGACACTTCCTGTGCCTCCATTCCTTCAATGTCTCTCGGTGCCTGACCTAGGGACGGGCGTGGTTACCCTTGTTTCAAAAAAATAGAAAAGGTCTCAGGTTTGCTCCCTTCAAGGTCTCAGGTTCGAAACTCACCTGTGACATACTCATTCGATGTCTCTGGTGCCTGGCTACCTTGTTTAAGAAAAAAAACAGAAAAGATTTTTTAAAGTACTTGTAGAATAAATGGTTCTTCCAAAAGTACTTTTTCTTATTGAAGAAGGAATACACTTCTAAAAACATTTTTTCTCAATTCTCATCTTGAGCGCACCGCAGGAAAGGTACCTCCACAAAAGAATCTCAGCTTGAAGAGCTTCTAAGGTAATTTTGGAAGTAAAGGTTCAAATGTGAAGTATCTTGTTAGTGTGAGAAATTCTCAGATCTTCACACCATTACAGTATTCTTTCTGTTATTATTCTTATTTTTTATTTTATTTTTAAAAGTAAAAGATGTGGTGAAAAGCCTTTGCTGTTATTTTCTGAAAAACTTGTACAACAGTTTCACAGTGCCTTATGAACTGAGCATGGGAGGGTCAAAGGAGGCATGGGCTGAGGCATTTTTGGAAAGTATGCAGCAAAAGTGGGAGAGATGCAGCCAATTGTGGAGTTCATTGAGAATGGAGGTTACAGATTGCCATGCACAGGCCATTGTCTTGTAAACTTTGGTACATAATGGAAATTTAGTAAACTAATTCACTTTTCCCTTTCAACCTTCTGGTTTATGTCTTGTTATGTTCCGAGTCTCAGGTTAAAAATTGGCAAAATTAAATTTTGGTTACTAGGATAAGGTTAGTGTCATGAGAGAGATACTACGACATTTCGATGTCAAGGAAATACATAGGAAGTTAATTCTTAGGTAGGTGGTCATTATAGATTGAACTCATCGTCTCTTAGTTAATTAAGACATTCTTGACCACTAGACTACTACATGATAGTCGGGATTTGTGTGTATTTGGTTGTTGAGTTTTGGAGTTGGTGCCTATTTAGTCTACAAATTTTGGAAAATAATTCTAAACAGTCCCTTGGCTAAGTTGATCATTTTATTTAGTAAATTGATGGAAACATGACTTTTATGTGCCTTTCCTTTCTCTTACTCCTTTCATTCCTTTCTCAATCTTTAATTTTCTTTCTGGTTTGATTTTAGCTTTCTTCAACTCTATTTTACTGAACACAATTTTGGAAACTGATAATTTTGATGACAATGAATCTCATGTCGTTAGAATCCATGAACTTGAATTCTTTGTGGTAGCACTAAGATATATTTTGACTTTCTCCACCTTTGTAGATGGGTGTCATTATAAAGTCACTATCCACAATGATGCAACATGATTTTATCTTCTATTGTTTTATTAGTTATGAATGACAACAATAATTTAATTGACATAAGTGAGCTCATAATTAGAATGTTATGGGTTTAAACCCTTTATCAACAAGAGCAAAGTTATAACGATATCTTATACAAGTTTAATCTTTTAAAAGAAGAATTAGAATCCCTTACCTAGTTGTTGAACTGAAAGAATTTTTTTTTACCACCCCTTCAACATATTTTAGGGATTTTTTTTGTGTTGTAAAAAATTACAAAATGGAAACATAAATAAGGAATAAAAACCTTGATTATGTTATAAAAAATGTACTTGTAAATATATCTCTTTTGATCCTTGAATGTACAATAAATCAACTTTCATTCCCATTATTTATCAAAACCAGGAGGGTTTTTTTTCCCCTAAATGTTAGTATGTTAGGAGTATCTTGTGCCACCTCAACTATGATCATGAGACATATCGCCTGACCCTATAACATTGAAATGTTAAGAGAACCTGTAAAAAAAAATAATTCTCAAGTGACAATGTACATTGAACTTATCATCATATTAATTATTTAAAATTCTCTTGACTACTAAATCATAGTTTTCTATTTTTTTAACACATTAATTGATCGAATCGAAAAATCAAACCAAATCGTATCCAATTCGACTGGCTCATTCTTTCCCTATATTCAACCTACGAGATCAAATGGTCAGTTTTAAACGATCTTAATGTTAAAATTGATGGGTACTAATAACAGAAACAGAGAACGAACTGAATCCAATTTAATTAATTTGAAAGTTTTAGTAAGACAAAGTTTTCCATGCCAAAAATAAAGCCATTAGATTTTCTGAAAATATTTTTCTATACATATACCAACTCATGTTTTCATTGTATCTTACATACATTGAAGGCAAACAAAAAATCAGTTTAAGTTATGTCACACTAAATTATTACTAGTGTTGGTGTATAGTTAGTTATTGGCTACTAAATTTAAATTTCTCCTGGAAAGCCTAACAACTACTTCCTTTTTATCCTCCCATTGTCAGAATCATACAATTAGCCACTTTCAAAATCTGATTCACTTGTAGATAAGCAGGAATCTGCAATTCCATCTTCAATCCGAAGACTCGTCCAACGAATCGGGATTTCTCTTGTCCATAAGATCAGAAGCTAAGCAAAGATCAGCAGAATGAGAGTCTGCCATTTTCTGAACTTGATGTTTCTGTGAGTTCTTCAAGTTGTCAGATGGAATGTCTAAGATGGACAGTGGATTTCTATCATTTGGATCACCATAAAGTGCAACATGCCTGTAATAGAGCTCCAGTTCCTTCTCGCCAATGGCAATAAATCGGCGTACACACTCGAGCGATTGCTCGTACTTGGATTTTTCTAGCGCCTGCACAGGAGGGGAAATATTTGTATGATTTATTTATAATCAATTTCCAACAAAATGAATCACCTGTTAAACATATACATCAATGCAAACACATTGGATAACAAAAGTTCAACAATACCACAGCAGAATTATTAGATCCCATTAAAGACCGGACCAAGTTTGCAACATTTAATATTTGATTTTATCGTAAATGGATAGCTTTTCTGCACAACAATCCAATTTTCAGCATGTACAGGACAAGCCAAGCCTAATCTAAACATGAAATTTGAAAATCTGCACTACTGCTTTTTAGATCATTCATCTACATTGGCAGCATGATACAAGACTCTGAGCATAAGCCTTTTCCTTTTGAGAGACTGAAGCGCCCCAATAGAACAATTTACATAGTAAGATTCTGACAGGAGGGACACTAAACAAAAAAGTGCAAAAGAAGCATAGTTATATTGATTTTCTTTTTATATTTGTGAGTGTCTGGTCCAACTTACGAGCACTTCGACTATTCTTACGGAATATGTTACCTAGCCCTACACCATTGGATACTAAGGAAATTAGTTTCTAGGTAGGTGACTACTATGAATTAAACCCATAATCTTTTGGTTTTTTAAGGCCATGACACTAGTAGGGTTTACCCGTGATGATTATAGTTATATTGATTTTACTATGTACAATTTCTCCAAGTGCACAAGAGAAGAGACTTGAAATTCTCCCTTTCTAGTGTACGCACTCCAACGAATCCAGAACCACAAAGATTTAGATAGCCTTACAGTTGTTGAAACTAAAACTGTTGGTTTTAAAAAAAACAAAAAAAAACTTTGTAACTGTTACTTAACTAGACAGCTCACTCCTATGCACATATTTTACAAGCCAAAAGCCAAAAAGCCCTACCGATATCCTCCCTTGCTATTATGTCTAAGCCAAAACTTCAAAATGCACAGGCCCTGGCACTCAGATTAATTTTTGAAAAATGAAGTAAAATAAAAAGAGGCATGCTTAACAATTAACTGAATATATATATATATATATGAAAACCGAGAAACCAGAGCTTCGCTTCATTATAGTCGGGGTAACCACGCCCGTCCCTAGGCCAGACATCGGGAGACATCGAAGGAATAGAAACATGGAAGGTGCCTACAAATTAATGTCGCAGGTGAGTCTCGAACCTGGAACCTTGAGTGGAGCACACCTTCAAAGCCGAAGTCTTCGACCACCGCGCCACACTTCGGAACAATTAACTGAATATATTATGTGATTAAGGAAACTGAAATTTATCAAACTCACCCGTTTCTTAGACAATGTATCGATGGGCGACATAACTTCTGGTTGCACATAGTCCCTTCCTCGATAAAAGATAATAGTATCATCACCAATTATCTGTATAGGGATTCCTCCACTCAATCTTGCAATTTCCTGTGCGTACTCCTGCACTTGACCAGGTTCACCAGGCTTGCAAAAAACTTTAACTGTTTCATGTTTCTTCCAATGCATGTGCATGTTTAAAATCACACCTCCAAAAACTCCTCTTCTTCCAATTGGTACATAATTAGACCTCTTTTGACCCATTTTCTTCATATAAAACCTTTCCTCAGCAGTCAGACTGTGTGGTTTTACCATAGGACCTTGGACCTTAGGAACTTCATACCGCTTTAATCTCTCAATCAGCAATGCCTCCTTAATCCTGGCCTGCAAGAATATCCCTAAACTTTAAATGAAAAGCACATTAAAAGTTACCAACATCAATTAAGAAATGCTGATATGGACAATTCTTATTCTCTTGCCAAAAGGAGCAAAACTTCAATGAGATCTTGTACAACCTAGTAACTAAGGAGTTACGGATTCGAATCCCCCCACCTCGAGTTGTTGAATCAAAATAATTCTTTTGTAAAGAAATCAAAATCATTCTTATTCTTTTGAAAAGAGCAAAGTATGATAAATACATTAGTGATACCATAAAATAAGCTAAACTAACAATATAGACTCAAGGAGTGACACAGTGATTGAAGACTTGGGCTTTTAAGATATGCTCCCTTCAAGGTCCCAAGTTCGAGACTCACCTATGACATTACTCCCTCGATGTCTCCGGTATCTGGCCTAGGGATGGGCGTGGTTACCCTTGTTTTAAAAAAAAAAACAATATAGACCCAAATAACATTCTGCAACGGTTCTATTAGCCTCACCTTTTCCAGCTTGTGCTTGATTCTCTCTTCTGCATTTGCAAATTTCAGTTTTTTCTTCCCCTTTACACGCAGTTGACGAGGGTCTTTCTTATTTGCCGCT
This sequence comes from Sicyos baderoa, assembly GCA_037832685.1. Taxonomy (NCBI): domain Eukaryota; kingdom Viridiplantae; phylum Streptophyta; class Magnoliopsida; order Cucurbitales; family Cucurbitaceae; genus Sicyos; species Sicyos baderoa. Next base: position 10,160,574 of record JBBMEF010000018.1, on the reverse strand, counting down.
TTCCTTTTCTGCTTATCTCTCATTCGATGCATCTTCAACCTTTTTTTAGTCTTCCACTTATGTTTTTTTGGAGGATCCTCTTTGAATGTTTCAAACTTCGGTTTCCCTTGGGATATGACAAGATTCACGGAACCATGGCTTGAGTTTCTTAATCCCAACAAAGATTTTGAGATGATGGGTAGAGGACAATGTTTGAATTGTGTGAAAATAGTGTCAGGGATCCCGAGAACCGGTCTGCAACAAAATATATGGTGCAAACACACAATTACAAATTCATCAAAAGTTAATACACATAAATGTTATAAACTCTACACCATTTCTATCTTACAAGCCGGTTTCTTCCCATCTCAAGCCTGCTAGGCTAGGTTAAGTTTTAGAAGCATCAAATGGAGAGGAAACAGATCAAGGGAGAAATTTGTCACTAGCATGGAAAGTCCAAGTAAATGGAGATGAAAAGTGTTGCTAGAAAATAAAACACATTCTCATGGAGTAGCCTAGCCTAGTGGTCAAGAGAGCTTTAACAAGCTAAGAGATGATGAATTCAATCCGTCTACATAGGAATTAACATTTTACGAATTTATTTGACATTCAAATGTTGTAAGATCAGATAATATGGTCTGAAAAATAGTCAAGTTGCGCGTAAGTTGGATCACGGATATTGAAAAAAAACACCCATCGATATTCTAGTAAAGAGGATAGAAGAAACGTAGTTGAATAGTACCTGAAAAGCGGTTGGTTCAGAGATGAACATCTGATAAACAAGGAAGCTCTGCGAAGATTATAAAACAAAGATTTTGCCATTTGACTATCTTTTTTAAATCATAGCTCCTTGTCATGCTGTCATAGTTCCATATGAGTATGCTGCAAGAGAAAAAGGAAGCAGTAAGGATAAATTTTAAAAAAGAACAAATTATACTCGTGGAAAGTATATGTTTATGAATAAAAATGGAGGGGCGTGGTTCAATAATTTAGAGAAGCCAATGCATGCATTTAATTCAGTCACTCAACCAAAATTGTCCAAGAGCACAAATGGATTTCCCCCAAACCTCTCCTTTCCTTCAAATTAAAAGGTAACGCGGCTGAGGAGCATGTTAGTGGTCATGGTGTTGTTATTAGAAAAGATAGAGGGGAGGCAATAGCAGGAATGTACATAAAAATCGAAAATCTGAGGCCCCGTTTGATAACCATTTGGTTTTTTGTTTTTGAAATTTAAGCCTACAATGACTACCTTATCATATACTTTTTCTTACTTGGACATCAACATTTCACCTATATTTGTAGAAACTAAACCAAAATTTGGAAACAACAAAAAGTAACTTCTAAAAACTTGTTTTTATTTTTGAAAGTTGGTTAGCATTCACATACTTTCTTAAGGAAAGATGGATACATTATAGGAAAAGTGGAATACATGGTAGGAAATACAAGTAAGAATAGACTTAAATTTCAAAAAAAAAAAAAAAAACCAAATGATTATCAATCAGGGCTCGAATAATTTGGACGGAATGATTGAGTTATAATTTTATTTGAGTTAATTATATAACTTTTAATAAGTTGATTCGGTTTTAGGATTGGACAATTTTTAGCTTCATTAATGCACTGCAACACAAACTAAAAATAATATTATATACCAAATTAATCAACATGATAAACTCTTTTAGCAGTTTGTAAATAGCCTACTACCCATATAATATAATGGATTCGAGTCTAGTATCATATATCATGGATTAGTCTAGTCGTCAAGATAAGATAGGTATTGAAGAACTAAAAGCAAGTTCAATTTATGTGTCCACCTACGAATTTTTTTGACATTCAAATATTTTAAGGTAATACAATATATCCGGTGAAAATAGTCGAGCTTAACGGCCATATAAAAGATAAAAAGTTGAATTGCACTAAATATAAAATTGGACACATTTGAGTTGGTCTCAGAGATTCCCAAACTCAATCCTAATGTGTACCTTATTGCTCCGGGTGTTGAGATTTTTGAAGCCTTGGCTGTTCGGAAGGGCTTGATTCCGGCCGGAGAAGAGATGAGATTCCGGCCGGAGAAGAGATGAGATTCCGGCAATTAGAAGCTTAATCCGAGAAAGGCACGAATCGGAGCTGGCTCCGATTGCGGTTGCAGAACAAGCCCTGAAATGGCGAGAAGAAGAAACAAAAATGGGCTTCGAAATTCAACCAAAAAGCCCACTATCTCAAAGGCCCATCTGAAAAAAGCCCACTAAAGTTTTGGTCTGAAAGGTCCACTGGTTCTTCTTCTCCGTCTTTCTTGCGTTCTCACTCGCAAATGGGAAAGCCTCAAAGAAGGAGCGGCGCCACCGGCGGCGACTATCGGCTTCACGCCGCCGCCAGAAACGGCGACCTGAGTTCTGTCATTTCAATTTTGGCATCTAATCCTTCTTCCGTCAATGCCAGAGATAAGCACTCCCGAACGCCGTATCCTTATGTTTCTTCCGTTTGATTGTTGTTTCGAGACTTGTAGGATTTTTTGTTGAATTATTGTGCCTTTGTTCTGATTATCTCGAATCGTTTGGATGTGTTTGATTGTTTGTAGGTTTTGTTTGATTTCGTTTGAGTTTCATTGAATTGAAGTTGATTAGGTTAAGTTGGTTTGGGAAGCTTCTTAAAGGTTGTTTTTAGGGTGAATCAACTGAAAAATTAGGGTTTGGGAAGACGGTAGGTTCAGTGATATTAGTCGAGTTACAAACAAGCTGGTTAGTCTGTCACAGATATTAAAGAAGAAAAAAAAATCAAGTAAATTAAGTACATGTATATTTCAATATATGTGGCTATTTTTTATTTTTTTTTGATGTCCGTGACTGTCCGGGCCAGCTTACGTGCACAAGCGCACCTCGACTAATGTTACGGGGCATACCGCCTGACCCTACAACATTTGGATGCCAAGGAAACCCGTAGGTATTAATTTGAAATTAATTCCTAGGTAGGTGGCCACCATGGGATTTGAACCCATCACCTTATGCACTCCAAGGTCCTTCATGACCAGTTGGGCTACCCCACGATGGTTATTATATGTGGCTATTTCATTATCCACCCTATTACTCTGTTTTAATTTTTCTTTTGTTCTATGATTTTTGGAAAATAATAAGGCCTTTTCTGATGGGTTTGTGTTTTTGGCTGATAAAACTGTTTGGTAAATTACTAAAAAATTATACTTTTAAATCAGGCTTGATTAGGGACTGGGTTGAGTTGCTTTTTATCTGGGATTGTAATATTTCATTTTAAAATTTGTTCTTTTTCAAGCATGCCACTGGCTTAGTAAGAACAGTCTTTCAACTTTTTTGAGCGATTTTCCAAGCTTTTCTTGTGAGACTTTGAGTATTTCTTTGCCTCATGGCTACTATCAAATCTATGTTTATGAAGGAATGGGAAATGTAGATAATATCTAAACTGTCTCGAGATGGATAAACAAGGCATACAAAGTAACAAAACATTCTGAAAATAGTGGATAACTGATTAAACATTTTGAAAAAAGTGGATATCAAATGTTCTACGGTCAGACAGTTTGTCCTATGACACTAGTCGAGGTGCACAAAAGCGGCCCCAAACAGTCACGGATATAAAAAAAGAAAAAGAAAAAAGTGGATGACTGGTTGTCTTTTGAATATTGTCGTTGCTTGACAAGAGTTTATCTTATCATGCATTATACTAGTATAATACTTATTATGCATTATACTACCTTTGATAATAGACTAGTTTGTCCGCTTGTTATATCAGAAAGGGGGGGGGGAAGGGGAATAAGGTTTTCCCTGGGTGATATTCGGTTTCGCCCTAACTTAAAAGTTCTTTGGGAAAAATTCATTTTTTTACCTGGTATTTAGCTTAGTGACTCTTAGTTTCATCAACTCTAATCTTGAATAACTTGGGCCATTAATGCTCTCAGTGAGTTAAGTTTTTTTTTTAAAATTTATAAATTGTTGCTTGATGAGTGAATCTCTAATATTGTTTGTTTTTATAAATTGTGGCTGCACAAGACTATGTTTATAGATACTACTTACCAATTGTATATGGATGCTTTTCAGCCAGGTTTGTGCATTTCATTTCTGAATTCAGAGGCTTACTTGTCAACAAGAGCATAGCTCTAGTTTCATCTTGTATAACCTAGTAACCACGAGGTTATAAATTTGAATCCCCCCTCCTTCGAATAAAAAAAATGGAGGCTTTCTTACCACCTACTTGAGTTTGTGGCTTGGTTCAGGTGTTTTCATG
>JBBMEF010000018.1:10130197-10140465 GCA_037832685.1 Sicyos baderoa | reverse complement strand
TGTAATCTGGCTCCTTTGAGAGATCCTCTCCGGAGTATTATCCTATTTTAATATAAGTGTGGTAGATTCTATCAGATATCTTTGTAGGTAGCAACCCGTCTCGAACGCCAACAAATTTTTTCTTACAAAAATTATCTTTTTCTTTGTAGATCGTAACCCATCTAGAACGAAGAGAAAAGTATCGTCAGAAGTTGATTCCGGCATTGTAAAGCACGAGGATGGAGTAGAGGTGGTGCAAAATGAACCATGGACTGTTCTTGCTCATAAGAAGCCTCAAAAAGGTTGGATTCCATACAACCCTAGAACCATGAGACCAGCTCCGCTTTCCAAGGATACAAAATCTGTGAAGATTCTATCTTGGAATGTCAATGGGTTAAGAGCATTACTTGAGGGATTTTCAGCCATGGAACTCGCTGAAAGGGAAGATTTTGATATATTGTGCTTACAGGAGACCAAATTGCAGGCAAGTAGAATAATTCCTATTTCATTTCTACAGAGTAAGTTCTATTGTGTATACTATCTGATATATTTTTTCGCATGGAATCGTTTTTCAATATTGAATGGATAATGCCTTTTTGTTTAGAACATGGCATTGTTACTTTATGCGTGCTTGAATTATATAGGCTGAGTTTTGTTCACTGGTACACTGGCTAGCAAATTTTCTTACATGACATGAATGATATCTTTGTAGTTAGCAACCCCTCTCGGTGCTTGGTCTAGGGACGGGCATGGTTACCTCTTGTTTCAAAAAAAAAAAAAAATTATTATTATGCTTTCTTTCACTTTAAACTGGAGTCTAGTTTCATATGTCAAATTCTGCTACAGGAGAAGGACGTACTAGGAATAGAAAAGTCTCTCATGGACGGATATCATTATACCTATTGGACATGCAGTGTTTCTAAACTTGGTTATTCTGGAACTGCAATCATATCCCGGGTATGATTTTCTTTTCTCATATGTGAACAAATTCATTTCTCAAAAAAAAAAAAAAAATTATATATATATGAACAAATTCATGTACAAAAAAGAAAAGAAGTTAATAAACTTATCAGCACGATCATGGTGGCCACCTACCTAGAAATTAATTTCAAATTAATACCTACGGGTTTCCTTGGCATCCAAATGTTGTAGGGTCAGGCGGTATGCTCCGTGACATTAGTCGAGGTGTGCTTGTGCGTGCAAGCTGGCCCGGACAGTCACGGATATCAAAAAAAAAAAAAGAAGTATATATAATGGATCAAGTTCTGGAACCTACTTGTGTGATCATCTATTTTGGATATCAATATTCTATAAATTATTTGACTATGGAAGTTAGTGAGACAAAACATGGTCTTGCAAGGTTAGAGTTCAGTCGTAATATTACCAGCAGATGCTCGTAGGTGCTCTTACTGCCATCATATTTTATGTATCTCAGAATGTTTCCTCTTAGTTTGCTGAATAAAGATGTGTTACAGATGCAGCCAATTTCAGTCAGATATGGTCTAGGCATATCAGAACATGATGGTGAAGGGCGGCTTGTGATGGTGGAGTTCGAATCATTTTATTTATTAAATGTTTATGTTCCTAACTCTGGAGACGGATTGAAGAGACTGGTATCGACTTCCCAACTGTGGTTTATATTCTAGCCCGATTAGTTTCACATGAAAATGAATTGTTGATATAATTCTTTTTAGATTTTTATGTGAGTGACTCTTCTTGCACTGATATCTATGTTTCACTTGTAGTCCTACAGGATTACCCAATGGGATCCCTCTCTGAGTAATTATATGAAGGTAAGTATGCACTATTATTGTTTCATTTTATTCCTATCATTCCCAATTTTACATAGGTGGATGACTTTTTGGAGAATTGTTGAGTGAGACGTATACTCATTTGTGTGTTGTTTTGCTTGCTTTGACATTTGTCAGATTAGAGGTTGCATTTGATGGTTTCTTGTTTGCCTTCCTCTAACGTGTCCTCCTCATTCTCCTTGGGCTTTTGTCGTCCCTTCTATAACCGTGACTCCGTGAGTCTTCAGAGGTGGTTCGCCTTCTTTCGATTTTCTTCAATCGGATAGTTCTTTTGGGAAAAAGTGATTTTGGATCCTAGTCCGTTCGTGGGGTTCTATTGTAGGTGGTTCTTCCATAACCATTGCTCCCCTTCAATCTACTTCAGTTTTCTCTTCTCTATGAAAGGTTAAAAACCCTAAGAAAGTGAAGTTCTTTTGTCTGACAAATTTTGCATGGGAGAGGGATTTTGTATAGGTGGTTATTCCATATCCGTTGCTCCATTCTCCATACTTCAATTTTATCTTCTATTTGAAAGGTTAAAATCCTTAAGAAACTGAAATTATTTATCTAACAAGTTTTTGCATGGGAGAGTTAAACACTTGGGGTTATAATGGATCGAAGTGGTGAACTCTGAAACCATGTTGAAATTTGTTAAATCATCAATCAACCCAAAAGCTTAAGTTGATAGGTTGTGATAAATTTAATCATTTCAACCAACACATAGTTCGTTTTTCCTAATTTATGTACTAACATTTATTGGTAACAACTTGTGTAGGAGTTGGAAAAGTTGAAGCCTGTGATTTTGACTGGTGATCTTAATTGTGCTCATCAAGAGATAGACATCTATAATCCTGCAGTAAGTGATCAAATTTAGTGCTCTGTGATATCTGAACCTTATAATGTGTACCTAAAATGCAAGTTTTGTGAAGGCCACAAGGCTTCATTCAAACTCATTAAGCCATATAGTGCTTTATACGATTACCTTTCTGTTGCATTTTTCAATTTACCGGACATGTGTGCTTCGATTGATTAGGGAAACCGAAAAAGTGCCGGTTTCACGGACGAAGAAAGGCAATCGTTCGAGACGAACTATTTGAAAAAGGGGTTTGTTGATGCATTTAGACAAAAACACCCTGATGTTGTTGGCTATACATATTGGGGTTATCGTCACGGTGGACGTAAAACCAACAAAGGTAACTCAATCTGTTTTTTATTTTGCGGTGCATTTTGCGCTTAGTATGATAGTAAAATGGACGTTTTCGTTAAACAGGATGGCGACTCGACTATTTTCTTGTATCGGGAACGATAGCGGATAAGGTACATGACTCTTACATACTTCCTGATGTGGGGGGCAGTGATCATTGTCCTGTTGGCCTTGTTCTCAAGCTGTAGCTTCCTTTTGTGCACACCCAATTTCTCTATTTTGTTGGGCTTTCCATCAATCACCTTTTCATTGTAAGTTTGAACAGTTAACCTTTCATATATACCCAACTCTTAACCTCCAACTTAGTGAACTTACCTTCAAATCAAGGGCTCATTTTGGAAATGAAGTTTATATTTGGACTTTGCGTTGCAATGTCATGTTGATTGACATATTTTTTTTTTTTTTTTTTGAGAAACGATTGACATCCTCTTTTTAAGTTGTGATTGATAGAGAAAACCATATAGTTATTTATTTATTATTATTATTTTAATCTGCTATTCGAGTTAGCTTACACGCACAACAATTATTTTCACGTAATATACCGTGTAATCATATTCGTAAAAACTAATTCTTAGTTAGAGACTATCCTTAATTGAATCCATCACCTTTTAATCACTTGGATCACTAGACTATTTTATAATGGTTGATAGCGTAAACTATATAAAAGCAAACAAATAGTACTTCGACGAGTTAGAGAGTTTTAGAAAGAGAGAACGTTAGAGAGCGAGAGATAACTTTGAGAGAAGAGAAAATAAATGTTATGGAGAGGTTTATATTATTTATATATTTGTAACTATGTTTATATTTTCTTCTGGTAAAAGTAGTTCAAGTCTCTAAATTTTAGTTATATATTTTATTTGATTTTTCATTTCAAAATTAAATATTATTAATCTTACATTTAATAATGTTGAATTTATGTTTTGATATATCTTTTAGGTTTTCGTTTGTACTTATTTTCTTTTAAAAATATTTTTAATTCATGTCAAGATAAAATAATCAAATCATTAGTCTATTGAAACTTGAAGTTACTTGTCATTATTTGATTTCAAAATATATATATACTAATCATCATCCTAATTAATATTGTAATGTGCTTGATTTTTAAATATAACTAAATAAAATTTTCCTTCTAAACCTAGGGACAAAAAGGCTACTCTCCCTTTTATTTTGTAATGAAAAAGCTTGAAAGAAGTGTTGTTTTGTAATGATGGAAATGATGGAAGGCTTTTTTATTTATTTATTTTGTATAGTTTAACCAAAAAAATAACACCCTCAAAACAAACCTGAGTTCTCAAAACTTTTCTGGGAAAATCTCAAAACTTGTGAAACAAATTAGCTCAGATGGAGAGACTTGGACACCAAGCTTTGCACAAAATTCATCTCCCTCCCTCTCGTTCTTTCTTTGAATTTTCCAAGAAAGTGGCCACACCTACCCCAAATTAAGTGTTAATAAGAAAGATTAATATAAGGTCGGTGGTGCAATTGATTATCTAGTTTGATGTTAATTCATTTCTACTCTACAGTCATGAGTTCGATCTATGAAATCTGTATTTGTGAAGATTAATACAACAAGAAAATGACCCAAGATTGGGATACAAGATTTTTTTTATTCAACCCAAATTTTTTAGTTTATCAATTTGCAATTTATTCAATTGGAGCTCATATACTTTTTGATTTTTCGAACTGTGTTAATTTTCTTTTTCCACTCTAAGACAACTCACTAGCCCATAGAGTATAAAACCTAGATTACATATTTCTTACCAATATGTTATTCATTAATTATACACTTGTATAATATTATTCATAGTTGGAGTTGAAGAATAAAAAATTTAACTTACTTAAGTCTTATTATTTGAATAGTTTAAGTTGCTATAGACACTTCAAATCACGTGTTCAAATTTCCCCCTTCAAATATTATTAAATAGAAAAAGAAAAAATAAGAATAAATATAAAGAAATGAGGAGATTGGATTTCTGATTTTTCACCAATTTCACTATTTTTACTAATAGTTGAATAAATTGCATTTCAATTTTTTTATTTACTAATAGTTAGTTGAATAAATTGCCTCATAAGTTCTCAAAAAATAAATGTTGCCTTATACAACCATTTTGTATCATCACAATAGAGTTAATTCAGATTAAAGGCCTTTTCTTCCAACTACAGAAAAAGAAACCTCATATATATGTCTTATAAAGGCAAAGACATCCAACCAACAACCTCGTATGCGCCTAAATGATTGGCTAAAAAAACTACTCATCAAACAAACACCTATTTATTATTTTCTACAGAATTCAAAACCAGACACATCAAAACCCAAATCAACCCAACAAGCAATGAACTTCAAAAAATAAATACCATCCTAACATAATTTACAGCCAAAATTTTGTATACACCAAATAAAGGTATATAATTATAATTAAACAATAACCTTAAGATATTGGTCAACTACACCATACTATACAAAGAAATTTGGGAAGGAATGAACTTGAACTTATTTATCTACATATACTCACAAAGATTTGCAAGTTGCATGGCGAAATTCAAACCATGCGAACGAAACTCGGACCGCGCACAAAAGAAAGCAAGCGATACGTAGTTTGCGCATTTTATATATGATGATCTGCTCTCAACCTGAAGGTAACAAAAGAATATAAGGAATGATATTATTATAGACTCACTCAATATTAACAAAACTGGTTTCTCCGAACTCCATGCATCCCATTCCCATGGTGGCTTACTGGTCCATTAGGATTATAATTCAAGCGGTTCCAACTTTCTGAAACGTGAGGTTCATGGGAAAAATTTGCCCTCTGCTTTCCTCCCCTCCTGTTTCTCCACCCGTTTTCCTTTTGATAGCCATCGTAATGAAATCTCGAACCTTTGAACGTCGAGGAATGGTACGAATTTCCACCTGTGTTCTTGCAATTCGCATCCCATGTTGTTCTCCAAATCCCATTTGTAAACCTGTTGTTTGATTCATGGTGATTATGATTGTCATTGTGATTGTAATTGTGATTGTGATTATTGCCCCAATCATTCCAACCAACTGAGTTATTCAAATACTCATCTCTCAAAGCTCCATTATTCTTAGGAGCATAATTCATCTCCCAAGAGTTTTCTCCATCATCCACATTCTGATCACAATTACCATGCCCTGCTTTTGGTTTCGAAAAATCTTCTTTCGGTTCGCCCCATCCGGTGCATGTATATGACTGATACAAGCCAAGAGACTCATACAAACTTGTAATCACTTCATTTCCCTTTCCAACTACTGGAGCATTCGGTTCCCGTTCTAGGTCTAACAACAGATCAGGGTCAACATTGCAATTCCAATCGATCTCGTCGATATAAATGTCAGGATCAGGCATTGATGTATTGCAAGGTAGGCCATTAATATTGGCCCAAAACCTACTCTTTGCATTGTGAAATGCTTCTTCGCCTGCCGAGTCGTTCCAGTTAATTATATTGTCGTAAAGATACATACACTTCTTGGTCTCCAATAGCTTCCTCCACGGAATCAACCCGACAGAGAAACAAAACTTTTTCTCCCATGATGGCACGTCGGAGTACCAATTATCTATACAAAAAAAAGAGAGGAAAAATACCCAAAACCATTAGACTACAAATTCCATTCACCAGAAGGAAGTGAAATACATACTGCTAAAATCAAACCCCAAAATAAGCAAAAACACAAAACTAAAGTCACTTTCAAATATGAAAGGCTATATAATATACAGTCAAGAGAGTTTAAGAATACCAAAACTGAATCTACTGCATTTAGCATACAACATTACTACATTAGAAAAAGGATAACAACAAACACCAACCATCGAGTAGTACCTAAGAAATAATTTCTTAGGGGTTTTCTCGACATCCAAATGTTGTATACTACGTATAAGCTGACCTAGACACTCACGGATATTAAAAACAACAACAAACATCCCTAACAAACCTAAATTAGGCATCAGAGCCAGATACAAAACTAGAATTACTCCATTCCAACTAATGATACTAAAACAAGTAACATAAATCCCACAGAAAAACGTAAAAGGAACAAAAAAAAATCAAAAATAAAAAATCCCTGAATTGAAAAAACGCTGAACTGAACACTAAACGCAGCAATTATTCTGTAGAATGATCATTCATTATCAAAGAACCATCATCAAGAACGAAAACATTAAAAAAAAAACAAAATATCAAAGAGAAATCGCTACGAAGCGTAAGAAAAACTCAGCAAAGTGCAAAACATAAACGCATCTCGATCACCAAAAACGTTTCAAAAAATTCGAAAAACTCACAATCTTCTTCGTCGGAGATCCCGACCGAGTTCAATCGCAAGGAACAAGAGAACAAAAATCAGACATCAAAAACAAAAAATACAGAAGAAAAAAAACACATTCAACTGCGAAAACAAGATCGAATGAATCGCAAATCTACCTCGAGACGGATTTCTCGCCGGCTGGAGTTCGTGGTGATGAATTTCACCGCTCTGTCTTCGCCAATTCCCCATGCGATTCGAAATTTCAAGAACGAAACACAGCGATTTGAAGCGATCGAAACCTAAACAAACAAATCACCGACATAGAAACACAAGGCGAGGATTCGAATAATCGATAAAATAAGAACACAGAAATTGGAAATCGGAAAGGGAAAAGGAATTCGGATTTGGCTCAGGAATTGCAGAATCCAGAGAACTTGATGATTTTTTTTTTTTTTTTTTTTTTTTTTAGTTCTTGATAATTACTAATATTTCCTCTTTAGCTTATGCAAAAAGTCTCTCTCATTTTTTCTTTTCTTTTCTTTTTTTCTTCCTCTCCTTTTTTTCCCCCTCTCTTCGTCTACTTATATACATATATTTTTTATCTAATGATCCTTAATCTATTACTTAATTCTCAATTTGATCTTCAATATTTAAACATTTTTCAATTTCGCCCATATTTGGATTGTTAAAGTAATTTAACAAAATATTGGTCATTGCTTAATTATTATTTTATTACATATATGAATGCATGATAGGTCACTTGATTGGAATGGAATGTTTTAAAGGGATTTTTGTAGGAATAGACCAAATTGATAAAATATTTTCAACATTAAATAAATTTTAAAAAATTTAGCAATCATAGTCAAATATATAGTATAAAGTAATATTTTTTTAATATTAATTTGTGCATTTATAGCTCATTGTTTGAGGTTGTAGCGAACTCAAACTCGTCATAATAATCTTTTCCAAAAAAAAAAAAAATTAATAATGGTATCTAAATATTACTTAATAAATATTGTTGAATTAAGAGTTGAATTAATTATTAATGTATAGATGGAATTTTGTAACCACGTATATTTAGTTCAAAATATATGTAAAATTCTTATAATTTGTTTTTTTTATTTGACTTACTAATAAACAAAAAAAATACACTCTTCATTGAAATGGTTGTATTCTTATAAGTTAAAATAAAATTAGAAATATATGTATATAAATTAAAAAGACTACTTTATTCTCGTGAGGCTTCCGTTATATTTAGTTCAAGAGATTATATGTTCAAATTCTAAAACTCTATTATTATGGAAAGAAAAAGAAAAAAACTATTTAATCATTCTTTTTAAATATTAAAATTTGCTATTTGAGAATTCAAACCTAAAGATAAAACCTACTAATTCTAAAAAAAATAATAAAAAATAAAAACCGAATGGGTCAATAACGCAGTGATTTCATTGTTTGGTTGTAAACCAGTTCAACATCAGCGTCATGAACCCTAGAATTGGTATATGTAATCTCCTCTCCAACCAATTTGTACTAAAAAAAAAAAAAAAAAACTAAAATAGACATTAAAAAAAGCAGAAGACATACTACTCTAGCTTGGTTAAAAAAACAGACTAAAATAGTATTGTACACTTTTTTAGGACAATAGTATATAACATTTTTTTTTTTTTTTTTTGAAAAGGGACAATAGTATATTAATGAAATAGTTAATGCTAACTTATTACTTTTTGCGCAAGGATTTAATTTGAAAATTATTACTTATTTGTCAAATTGAGAATTAAAAAAACTATTAAAAAATAAACAGTTACCAAATAAAGAAAAACTGGGATTTGTAAAATTGAGAATTAAAAAAAAAAAAAAAAACAATTACCAAATAAAGAAAAACTGGGATTTGTAAAATTGAGAATTTAAAAAACAAAGAAAAAAACAATTACCAAATAAAGAAAAACTGGGATTTGTAAAATTGGAGAATTTAAAAAGAAAAACAATGACCAAATAAAGAAAACCTGGGGGCCACTTGGAAATGGACACGTCACTTTGATTTATTTATTTTTTGAAACCACGTCACTTTTATTTATTAATTTAATGATAATGAAAGAACTGACTTTGTCCGAAGACTAATTTAAAGAAAATAAAAATAAAAAAAGAGTTTGTCTAAAGACCAGACCGCGTGCGACAGAACTGAGGACCGTGCCAAATTCCATTGACTTTGTCTTTCTTCTTTTTCTCGCGTGCCTTGCACGAGCTTTTTCTCCTACAAATATTAATTTAATAATAATATTTACATGATTTCTGTATTTATTTTTTAAAATTAAATGTGGGGGTAGATAGCAAATTTTGTAGTAGATTGATTCTTCTATTCTATTACTCTTTATAAAATATCGAGTTAATTAGGTTGTTATTAGATTTTTGTTGGATTAATCTTTATCCAAATCAATTTGAGAAAGATGGGAATAAGAAATGAAGGTTGAGAAAGAAAACAAATGGAGGAAATGAACAAACTTTTTTTTCTTCTTCTAAATGATTATTTTATCCTTCGTTTTCTTACCTAAATTAGACTCAAAGGTTTAATTGCTACACTTATGAAACATGAGGGGATGTAATTGATCAAAATTAAAATTTAAGAAAGTAATTGTTGCAAACACCATACTTTAGAAATTGTTTGTGCAACTTTCTCTATAACTTAGAGTTATCGTGTAACAACCCGACCCATCGCTAGCCAAGATATTGTCCGCTTTGGCCCACTGGCCTCACGAGTTTGCTTCAACCCCTATGGGAAAACGCGTCTTGCTAGGGAAAGGTGTCCACACCCTTTATAAGGCGTGCTTCGTTCCCCTTTCCAAGGGATGTGGGATTCCCCTATGGGTTTCCACCTCCCCTTAGAGGTCCAGCGTCTCGATGGACCTGACACACCGGCCCGATACCTGGCTCTGATACCATCTGTAACAACTCGATCCATTGCTAGCCAAGATATTGTCCGCTTTGGCCCACTGGCCTCACGGGTTTGCTTCTCCCCCTATGGAGAAAACGCGTCTTG
>JBBMEF010000018.1:10075340-10100965 GCA_037832685.1 Sicyos baderoa | reverse complement strand
AAAAAAAATATAATATTAAATATTATATTAACAAATTAAACATCTATTATTTTTATTATATATAAACATCACATCACATCACTTTCTTTCCTATCAAACATAAATTTATTATCACTTATCTTCTTTTCCCTCCCCACCAAACATAAACTTATTATCACTTCTCTTTTTTTCCTTTCCCACCAAACAGAAATTTACTCTCACTTCTTTTCCTTTCCTTTCCTTTCCCTTTCTTTCTTTTCCCTTCCCACCGTAGCCAAACATGCCCTGAGTGGCTCTTGCTTCAAGGGTTGCAACAACTCACAAGAACTTTATTGCTCTCTAAATTTTACAACTTTTAACAAATGGTTGAAAAATAGAGTGAAAATTTACAACTTCAAGCTTTGTATAGTGTTATTTAGCAAACTCCTATACAACACTTTCACATACTTGATACGTTTTTTTGCATCTTATTGCAACGACTCTCGTATGAATAAGAATCAAATTAATTGATTACTCTTTTTGCGAGATTAGGAATAAAGAAGAGAAGATGGTTGATGTCAATTCATTATTGAAAGAAAAATTACATGTTAGTCAAGTCTAATCATTTAGTTATTGTTACATCATTAGTAAAAAAAAAAAAAAAAAAAAAAAACTAAATGAAAATGACATATAAGATCCCAAATTTTAAAGGAATAAAAATGTGAATGAATTAATCCGGATTTGATGGAATGAGAGAAGAGAGAAAATCTTCCAACATAATTAAAAAGTAGTTCACCTCACAAACCAAACAGGCATGGACTCCAAACCTTAAGAGACAAGAAGTGTATTTTTTGTTAAAAACATTTAGGATTAAGAATCCATTCATAGCCTAAAGATGGCTTAATATTTGAATTTTCCCCCAAAAGAAATTAAGTCCAATTTCTTTCATTTGAACATTAAAATTAAACAAGTGATTCATTTTTCAATAAATTCCCCAAGCATGAAAAATCTTCCAAAACTCACCAACAACAAAAATAAAGTATCCATAAATTTCAGCTCAATGAGGTTTCAAATTTTGTTCAAGATTATGAATATCTCAATACATGATTTTGGTTTTTTTTGTCATTGGTAATTGCGTTTAGTACAACATAGGTTGCAGCTTTTCTACTTGAGAAAGTATTCAATAAACTAATACATATGAACAAATAGGGGTATAGAATATACAAAGATAAACAATAAAGAAAAAAAGAAAAAGATATGAATACACAATTCACATGTCGTGCTTGGCTTTCATGGGATGAATAGTGACAATTTGTCGTTCAATTTCTGAGACACGGTTCTGATAGATCTTGTCAATGTAATCTTTGGCTTTTCGGTCGATTCCAGGTTCGGCAACCCACCGATGAGCTTTGTCTTCATCACTTGGCCACACCTTACTTGAACTCGTTATCTCATCCCATGAACCGTTGTGGTCGTAATGATCTCCTTTTCTATTTTTTCGAAATCGAAAAAAGCTAAAGATTGAGAAGGAAGAGTGTGATTTTTTGTGCTTGTTGCCTCCCATAGTGTAATTAAAGGAAGCAATAAGAGTGAAAAATGAATTGAACTTTGAGTTTTTTATGGAAAAGAAGAGATGTGAAAACTGATTTTATATTGGAACAAGAGAGCATCAAGTGAAAAGACAACTTTTTGGGAGCAAAGAATCCTTAGATGGAAGCTAGTTGAAACAAACATACATGTTAGTTAGTAGGTTAATTATTCAGACACTTTTTATTTCCACCATTGCTTTAAAACCTTTTGACTAAAAGAATCCTTTGCCAAGACTGAACAATATTGTTCCCTCTTTACTATTACTCATACCATATACATATCAAAATAAAACTATATTATTGATGTTAAGTTAAATCTAAGGAATTTACTCTCATATTCTACGTCTGATATTATATTGATATTATATTTGCAACATACTATCTAAAATAATTTATCTATAGCACAAAATTTTCTATCAATGATATAATTCAATCAGTAATAGAACTCAACCAGTGATAGAACTCTATTGCTAATTGAATTCTATCATGATTTTTTACTACAAAAGAATTAGTTTTGATTTTGTGTCATAGATGAAATACTTTGCCTTTTGCCCTTTTTTATTATACATGGAAATTACAAATTTAAAAAAATAAAAAAGGATTTGCTTTAAAGTGTCTATGCTAAATCTTTTTGTTTTGTTAATCACATATTTGTAGTATTAAGATGTTCTAGTTTAAGGATTAAGCTAACTAGTTAAAATTGGTAGGTAGAAAAAGTTGCAAATGAATATTGGAGTAAGAGGTATGAAGCTTTAATCTCTTGATTATAGATATGGTTTGACCAATTCAATGTAATGTGATTAACGGTTGAGTTAGATGTAACCAATTAACGGGTAGCGGAATACACCTAAATTAAGTGATTATGAGTTAAATGTAATGGGATTAACGGTTGTCCATCCATACTAAAAGATAATTTAGTGGAAATAAGATTTGAAATGTTCATGTTCATATTACTTAGCTCATGCTAGAACAAGTACATAATACAAATTAAAGAAAACATTCAAAGCACATGAGGCAATCCATGGAGGTATGCCAGCTACCTTGCTTGAGCTCCACGGTCGATCGTCAATGTATAACTTATGAAGATGATCTCCATGTTCATCCTCGTTTGCAACCACAATCAATAAGAGCAATAGTTCAACGACATCCTATGATTAAGAGATCATAAGTTTGAATTGTCCCTCCTTGCTAGAGTGTTAGAGCCCAATAAGCCTTAGATTAGGATTTTGGTAGTATATATATAAAATATGATAGGTTTGTATGAGGGTGTTGCTACAATATAGCCTCTATCTTCTTCTTCAATAAACTTCTCTCAATCTTTATCTTCTTCATTCATGGATACACATTACTCTTCTTGCTGCTTAAACTATGATATTCCTCAATTGTACTCAAATTCAAAAAAATAATAATAATAAAAAATAAAAAAATAAAAAATAAAAAATCTCTAAAATTTGTGAGGTAGTTTGTTGTGGAATGAATTTCAACTATATTTAGCTTACCTAACGTTTATCCAACAAAATCTTATCAAGAGTTTAAATTGGTACGAAATTTAGAGTTTAAATTGATGAAATTACCAATTTTAAATGTTTATTGATACAACTCTCGAATTTATGGGTGTAGATTGAACTTTGCCACAAGAAATATATACTTGTGTGTGTATGTATTTATATAATTTGTAGCCAATATTACAATTAGTAACACAACAGCCTCAAAAAATGATATATGAAAAAAACAATAAAAGGGACTAAGACACTTAATAGAAATGAAGAAATGTTGAGATTGATAACATTACTATAAGATCCAACACTTGAAACAACCCATTCTAACTATGAAATCACAATAATAAATAAAGATACACAAATAAATTAGAGATACACAAATAAATTATTTACACATCAGATTTAGGTTCATTAGGATGAAGAGTGATTGTTTGGCGCTCGGTTTCAAAGACACGGTTTCTATAGATCCTGTCGATGTAATCTTTGGCTTTTCTATCAATACCAGGTTCAGCAACCCAACGGCAGCCTCTATCTTCATCGCTCGGCCACACCTTACTTGTGCTTGACACCTCGTCACGAGAGTCTCCGCGGTCGTAACAATCTCCTTTCCTACCCTTCCTCGATTTGAAGAAGCTGAAGATTGAGAAAGAAGAGTGAGCCTTCTTTTGCCTGTTGTTGGCTCCCATGGCAGAGAAGAAGTAATTT
The DNA here is from genome assembly GCA_037832685.1 of Sicyos baderoa. Taxonomy (NCBI): domain Eukaryota; kingdom Viridiplantae; phylum Streptophyta; class Magnoliopsida; order Cucurbitales; family Cucurbitaceae; genus Sicyos; species Sicyos baderoa. The sequence goes on along the minus strand of JBBMEF010000018.1, from coordinate 10,097,214 downwards.
GATGGAAAATGAATTGAATTGTTAGTTATGATTTGAAATGAGGAGGTTGGAATCCTATTTTTATAGGAGAAGAAAAGGGCTTAAAAGTGGAATGAGAATTTGTAGAATGAAACATGAATGTGAGATTGTGGGGTAATTAAGACATTGGGGAACAACACTTTTTATTTCCTCCATTGCTTTGTGTGATATTTGACCAACAAGGAATCCCTTTGCTAAGACTTGGAATAATTCCATCTAACTGTACTTCTTTTCTTGGCTTAAAATTCTCTTTTCTCTCTTCAGTGCACATGGTATGAAGTAAGTTTTTCCCAATTGGTATACATAAACTTTATTTCCTAATTCCTTTTGTATAGTACTAAGAAATTAAAATAATTCCACTTTTATATACAAAATAATTAACACTATAATCCATGCACAACTTATAATTCTTCTAAGTAAAATCTTACAAGAGAAAACCTTCCATTTAGTGAATGAGAAGAGAACATATCCATGATACAAAGAACACAAAAACAAAACATGACAAAAGACAAAGCAGTAGGAGTAAAGTAACAAAGAAAAACAAAACAAATTGAGAAACAGAGAAGCAATGAGAGGGGGACTAAATAAAATCTGTTAAGATTTTGTTATGATAAGGTTGTGTACATATGTGTCCTCTATGACCATTCTTGCTCCTTTACTTCTACAACAAGAATAAAGTGAGGGATCGCAAAATCATAATACATGCATTGTGGACCAGAACAATCACATGGTGATTGCCTCGATATTAAACTCGGTCTTTAAATCAAATTCTTCTTCCAAATTTTTCATGGTTTTGGCTGGGCCGATTTGGTTAGATTTGAAAGTTCGTTTCTAAAAACAGAATGGATCGAGAATCTTCAATTTAAAGCATTCGCCAACCTTATTGAAGAAAGAACATGACACGATGCTACCTACTTCTCGAAGATTAAGGGATTGTGCGACAAATACGCTTCATATCAGCCTTCTTGCACCTGCGGACTCTATAAGTATGAGGAGTACTAGATAACATGGGGTTCCACCTCAAAATCAATTTGAAGTGAAGAGAGTAGCTCATATCTCTTATAAAGATGTTGAAGACACCTCGCCTTTCCAAATTCCAATGTGGGACAAAGGTCACAAGGTGACTATCTCTAACATGCCTCTCATGACGGTGCCATATAGTAATAGGGAAAACCATTTTGGATTAGATTCAAATTTGTATACCGAAATACCCACGTTTGCCTACTCGCTTGGATCAGACCCAAATTTTTAGGATCAAATACCTGCTTATACTTATGCTCGCTTGGGTTGTGTACAAATCACCCGCTTGAGTTTTACCTGCTTAGGTCGGATCGAAATTTAAGAAACCAATAATCCACATGGAATTCTGATATCATATTAGATAACATGGGGTTCTACCTCAAAACTAATTGGTAGTAAAGGGAGTAACTCATATTTCTTATAAAGATGTTAAAGACATCTCACATTTCAAATGTGGGATAACAACCACAAGGTGGGTATCTCCAACAAGGAGAATTAAGCAAAAGAGAACTTCGTTCAATTTGAGTATCTAATGAATTTCTTGACGGGACTCAATGCGAACTATGCACACTCAAGATTGCATATACTCTTCATGGAATATCCCTTACCTCAGGTAAGGGATGCATTCTCACAACTATGTTTCAACAAAATCACCAACAACATTTTTGGCAATCTAGAATATGTATCAGGCAGATACTTCCCGGAGTTCTTCATCAACCAATTTGGGACGAGGAAGAGGCCATAGACCCTTTTGTACCAAGTGTTGGCTTTAGATTCGCGGTTATAGGCTGCATGTGTATCCTCCTGGGTATCGACAAAGAGGCAATCAACAACGAGGGATTTTAGCACAGTAATCTCGCTGGTATTCCACACACCGGAGATCGTTACTATTTTACACTTATTGATGACAATAATCAATACACATGGGTGTTTGTAAGAGATGTCAGATGTAGTTAGGATTGTTCCTTAGTTTTTTACAGTTGTAGAAACACGGTTTAACAATATTATTAAAGTGTTTCATTCAGACAATGCACCTAAATAGACTTTCACCCTTCAGTTCTCTTGTGCGAGTAGGCCAGAACACAACTTTGTTTTGGAGAGAAAACATGAGATTGTCTTTTAGTCAAATTCCATGATGTATTTTCTTTGTACTTTTCTTTTGAGGGCTATCGAACCAGACACACGAAAATGAGAAAGAAAAGTACAAGACTGTATACGGTTTGGCTTGAGCATTGGGCTGCTGAAAACGTTAATAAATGTATGAATGTTAACTACTTAGCTAAGTGTATGAATGTTAATACCATATAATCACCAATTTCAGAATTGAATATCAAATAGGTTGTTCCACTTCCATCCCATCAATGTAGCTAAACCTACGAATATCAAAATGCTCATAGAAACGTTTTGCTTCACTTCATTATATTATGACTTACCTTGATTTGTTTACTTTTCTCAAGTTTTCCCTGGCCAGTTGTTCAGACATTAGCGCGTCCTGAAATCGAACCAACAAAACAATTTAAAACATCACATTTAAAAAGTACAATCAAACAACCAAGCATGCTTAAGCTTAACTAACAAAATTGTCCATGTTACTAAACTTCCATAACTTTGAACTTTTCCCCAAATCTTCTCTAAGGAAGAATCAATCACAAAATAATGAAGTTCTTACCATTAGACCATTGACTTTTGGTCCTTCAAGAAGTGATCAACAGTTGAAAAAGAGTAGCAAACTGAAGCATAGTACAACTTGTTGCCTTCATTAGCCAAAACAAATTGGTCACTCTGAGCAGCTAATAGAAATTCAAATTCAAACTTGTTGCCTTCAGCAGCTAAAAGCATAGTACAACTTTTCCCCAAATCTTCTCTAAGGAAGAGAGTATTCGTGGAAGGATGGAACATATGTTGTTTTTTCTTAGAGAAGAATGGAGGCAAACTGCCAAAAAGAATAGGCAGATCTCTCAAGAGTGGAAGACCTTGCAAAAAAGGGAAGAGAAATTCTAACAAATAGAGAAGAAAATGGATGTTGTGGAAGAGAAAAAGATCGGTGAAATAAAAAAAAAAGTGGAAAAACAAGAAGAAACAGAGCACTATCACATTCTTTTTAAAAACTTGGTTAAGAAAAGAAGAAAAAAACAGGAGCATATAAAAACAAAAAGAAAGGAAGAAAAGAGAAAACGAATGGTCATAGTGAATTAACAACTATATATTGAGGGGCATTCGCCCCATCCCAAAGACGGGGCTAAATTCGACTGTTGAGACCCATATACTTTCTAAATACGCAAACAAGGAAGTTAGGCTTTTTCATATAAACTCTAGCTCAATTTTTGTAGTCAACCCATGTGTGAAGAAATCTAGCTGTTGCCTCCCACACAGGTCTGCAGCCATCAGCCACCTCCCGCTGTTGCAATTTTTTATAATTTTTTTTGGTTGTTTCCAACATCGAGGACAAGATGTGTTTTTAGGGGTGGGAAATCGAAGCTCCACTCCCCTATACTCGAGGAATCCACGCCCATCCCAAGGCCTAGATCTGAGACCTCCAATGGAGCATACCCTAAACGCCCAAGCATTAATCAACAAGGCTGCCCCTTGGGGACTGATAGAAATACCTATCTTAGCTTCCGCCCATGAGTAAATTATCAACCAAATTCCTTTCGGCTGTGTGTAGCAGATGAAGGCCACATTGTTGCACATGGAATACTTCCTCATCATTGGTACTAATCTTACAGCTCAAGTAATTGCAACAGCCCCAAGGGAGGTCATCAAATGCTTCAAATTGTATGCCAGAGAGCCAAATGAATGATGATGGGCCTCCACTCAAGAGCTTTTCTGCAGGAACAAAAACGCGATGTTTCGGTTCCACTTCATGAGAATCAACCCCATATTCACATTTAAGATCCAAAACTAAGACACGACTCCCTGGCTCGAATGTCCTCGACAAGGGATTTGCTATTTGCTTGTTTAAGATAACCACAGCGCACATAAGAACCTCAACTTCATTTTTAGCAAAATACAATCTTTCAGGGATCCTTGTTGTTACTTTGTTCCCCTTGCTTTGATTAGTGATAAAATTTGGGATTTCTTTTCCAGGAAAGATAGCATCAAACTTCGGCCTTCGGTACCCCTCCTGTCATGATATGCAATCCATGTTTAAAACGAGTGATGAACAATTTATTGGACAGAGAGAGAGAGAGAGAGAGAGAGAGAGACTCGAACACTTACATGTACAAGTCCCTCTTTGGAAATGTGCCCACCTAGATCACTTGAATAAGAAGTTGTTTGTTGATCTGCAGAAACTTGAATCTTCCGTATTCGTTGATGATGTGTCATAAACAGGTCACTCAAAATTCCTGGGATATAATCATGATACTGTTCTTGTCCATTCTTTAGTATGCAATCCGTGATTGTGTGGATTAGTCCCTCCATATTGTGCTGGTAAACTAGACGAGCTCCGCATAACTCAACTTGCACTCTTACAGCATTAGTAATGAAACTGACATAAAAATGACTCAATCCATCTTGATAGTAAGGAAACACATTTCGTGGTACAAAACAAACGAAGAGAATTTGAGGTGAAAATTCTAATAACTTAAGAGGGATAAAACAAGACTTGGATGCATATGGACGTCCTTCTCCCCAATGACTTCCGTCCTCATTTGAGCTTATTTGAAAGTTGAGGGCATAGTCGTGAAAGAATTCAGAATTTTCATGTACAGAAACAGTAGCAAACACAGCTAATCCCATCCATTTCTTCTCTCTAAACAAATTTAGAGGAAGCTTAACTGTCACTGTATCCTTCGGTTGCTGGATTCTAAACCAACTTGAAACTTCACCTTGTGGGAAAAAGTAAGATTGAAGAAGGTGTTGTTCTTCCTACAAAATACATAAAAATGAGTTAACAACCACAAATCGAATGAGAAAGATATTTAAATATATATATTTTTGGAAAACAAACCTCACAAACTTTTCGAAGAATTGATTGGAGGTACTTCTTTAAGATCGAAAATGATTCACTTTCATTCTCAATATATTTAGTTGAACAATATTGGTCCACAGTTTCTGGCTCATCGCAAGTACACTTGCTCTCATGATTACTTTCTCTAGAAATTATGTAGAATTTACTCTGATTCCAAGTGTTATATATCCTATTGAACAGGTTTACCAAAAAGTTAGGAGCATTTTGGTGAGAAAGTACAAAGGAACCACACTTTTGTACTTTAATAGATGGCAAAGACCCCTTGGGCACAATCTTGAGACACAATCTGGATTTTGGAAGCATGTGAAATGGTATGAATAACATCCAAAACCTTGTCCTAGACGTCAACCGAGAGGTCAATGGTAAAAAACCTGTCATAGTATCGTTTTCAATTTCCAACTCGATGAAAAATTTGTTATAAAATGTAGCAACTTCTTCACGGGCTGAAATTTGAGAGCATTGAATACAAGCTGAAAGGATGACCCCATAGATATTGTTTGCATCATTTGTAATCTGAGAAAACTCAATTTCTATAGAATTCCCTTCCCTTATTTTGTCAAAGCATTCCAAGACTTCAGCCTTATCATCAATAGCAGAAAACATGGTTCCTTTAACAATAGACTCCTGCAAAGTTCAGACTAGTGAAAAGTAGTTTTCTAATCTAAATGATAGATATATTATTGACACATGAACGTTAATATTCAATAACAATAAATGATAGGATAGAGAGAGACCTCGAAAGCCTTTGGATCCATCTTTAAGTTGGTTTTACGGATGTACTCAAAGATAAAATGCTCGTCACGCTGATGATAAGGTATAGGGAAACTTCTAATTGGCGTTCCAGATTGAGTCTGAGAGACTATAGGTACTAGATTTGTTGGAGGCTTTGGTACGTGACGCAACTCAAAGCAATCATGCAACATCAATTCTTTTAGATTCGTAAGATGATTAATACTTTCTGGAAGCTGCACAAAATTATTACCACTAAGATCTAGAGTTGTTAATTTGGAAAAGCAATGAAGCTCTTCAGGAATATCTTCCTCCACTAGATTGCAACCTTTTAAACTTAGATATTCAAGTGACTCCCAACAGAACTTTGAATCAGAGAATTCTGAATCTGAACTTTGAATATCGAATGGATGTAGCAAGGAATGCCAAATCCTGTGTGATAGCCCGTCACAATTTAATTTGTGAAGATTCTTTAAAGATTGAATAGAAGAGGGTACACCAGAGATTAAGGTTTTACTAATGTCAAGGTACTCCAGGCATTGTGCATTTCCCAAGCTTGGCGGAATCCGGTCAAGGTTTACACAGCCTCCCAATTTTAGAGTTTTTAGAGATTTCAAGTTACCAATTTCACTAGGAAGACTAGAAAGCATGATACAATTGCTGAGGTTTAACAAAACCAAGCCACCTAGATGTTTGATTGAGGAGTGGACTGTTTTTATAAAAGTCTTATCTAAATAAAGTTTAGACAAGTGTTCCATATTCCCTTCGATCTCTGGAAAGCTTGTAAGACCCGATTCAGAAAGAGCAAGACATGTGAGGTTTTTACACCTCAAGTTTGATGAGAAGTTTTTAAGACTTGGGCATTCTCTTATATTCAAAAAACTGAGATGACTGAGGCCACTGATGGAAGGGTGAATGTGAGACAATCTTCTACAATTGCATAGATCCAAACTTTCAAGATTTGGAACCATCGAAAAGTCAGGGGTCTCAAGTAAATACTCTGAACCACTAACATTGATCACCTTTAGCTTCTCAAATTCCTGGTGCAAAATAGTTCGTTCCTTCTTTTAGAAACATGTAAATACATAACATTATTCAAGATAGAATTAATAAAACAGAGACAAAAACAAACCTTTTTTCCTTCCCAAAGTCGTACGATGCTACTATGAGGTAAGTGCAATTCAAGTAAGTATGCTGAATTAAAATTTGGTGGCAAACACTTTGAAGGATAACCAGGCCAATTGAGTAGTCCCAAAAGGTTTGAGAGAAAATTGATGTTACCAGAAAGTTGCACATTACTGATTTCCAATATTCTTAAACAAGTCATGCGTGCAAACGACTTGGCCTCCAACGTTAATTCTTTTTGCTTCTTCTCCAAGTTCAAGACTATGCCTTCAATGTATTTTAATCCCTGTAGAATGCATTTAATAAAATCTTAAGAATAAACCATAAAATAAAGAAGAGAGAGATCACAAAAATACATGACGAAGTTGACTACATGTTTCATAGTAAAAGCACGAACAACATCTTCTTGAAGCCAAATCCTGCTTTGTCTACTCGACTCCTGACGCACAATTTCTTGACCCAAAGCCACCATCAAGTCATGCATCAATATCTTCACATCCGAAACTTCAATTAGACATCTTTCCATAAACAAGTGTAATTCACTATTGGGATTATAACCGAAGCTCTCAAGTATTTGAATCACTTTATCTATCTTCTTTCCATTGAAGAAACACGCCAAATCGAGAAAAACCTTTTGACTTTCTACTCCTAATCCATCATAACTTATCTTTAATACTTGAAAGAAATTTTTTTCATCGACCTTAATGAGTCGTTTCAATGTTTCCTTCCATATAACTCCATTCTTTCTATTCAAATAAGAACCAATAACTTTCAAAGCTAAAGGAAGTCTTCCAAGCTTTTCTACGATCTCCTTACTGAGACTCATGAAATTCTGATCAACGCCGTGAATTCCAAATGCATGATTGCAAAAGAGTTGGAGGGCATTGTTAACATCTAAAAGCTTCACGTTGTATTCTAGAATTTCATAAGGTTGATTGAGTAATTCCTTGTTTCTTGTTGTAATGATGACTCTACTCCCTGGACCAAACCAATCGGGACTTCCAGCTAGCATTTGGAGATGCTCTTTTTCTTCAACCCCATCAAGAACAAGAAGAATCTTTCTGCCACATAGCTGATTCCCAATCATTTCTGCTCCATAGTCCTCATCCCATATTTTAATGTTTTCTTTTGGAAAAAGTCTAGAGAGCAGTTGTTCTTGCAAGGACACTAAACTAATTTGCTTGGAACTACCCCCATAGAGGCGAAGAAAACAACTGCCCTCAAATTTAGATGCGATGCAGTCATAAACAACTTTTGCAATGGTTGTCTTACCAATACCACCCATCCCTACCATCCCCACAAAACGTATATCATCCAATCCTAAACCGAGTCGCACATTCATCTGTTGCAACGAATACGCCATTCCAACCAAATTCTTGTTAGAAGTTACTAGTTTAGGACGCCATGTATCAAATATTTGGTTAGTGATTTTCTTGACGATATCTACTTCCGAGCTGTGCATACCAAGAGGCAGAGTATATCAAAATTAGATTAATGAAGAAAAAAAACAATTGATTGAAAATAATGCCAAGTAGCTGTGAAGGATTAAAGTGGTATGGTATCATCCCCAAGTTCATTTATCATATCAAATTAAGCTAATAATCAAATACAGTACAAGACATGGTTACTCAATATCCCTAAGTTCATTTATCATATCAAATGAGATTTAGTTGACCTTTGTTCTGTGACAACAGCTCCAGATAAGTTACCAATCTTGGTGAAGGATTCCTTCCAATTCTGAAGCTCCTGCAAGTAATTTTCCTTTTGCTCGCCAATGAAGTTGTCAGCAGCTTTTTCATGTTCACCGAAGCTTTTCCGAAAACTCCCGGACCGACATCGAACATCGGAAGGATCCACATGGTAAAACACAGGAAGCAATCGATGTGTCGTCCCGCCCATGGCATCTATAATCTTGGCCAATTCTTTCAAGCACCATTTGGAAGAAGCATAATCTTTAGACAGAACAACAATTGAAGATCTGGATTCTTGAATTGCTTTGAGCAGTTCATCGCTGAGATTATCCCCAATCCAGAGCTTCTTGTCGTCCATGAAAGTCATAATCCCTAACTGCCGAAGAGCTTCGTACAGAAATCCAACGAAAGTGTTGCGAGTATCTTCGCCTCTGAAGCTTATGAAAACGTCATAACTCATTCGAGGACGGTTCAGAGAAGTGGATGCTTGAACCTCCATGCTTGCACAGAACTTCGAAATCAAAAGGAAAATGAAATGAAATGAAGAGCCAAAACTCAATATTGGATCTGCTAATTCATTGCCTTCTTCTTCTTCTTCTTCTTCCTCCTCGCGACTGGGTCTTCAACCTCCATGCCGTTGAATTTTGAATCGTTTTGGTGAGTGGTCACTTTCTTTAATTTTTTTTAGTAGGAACAAATACCAATTTTCGAGATCACATACTATTCTACTTAATAAAATTCCATTTTCATACATTTCAATGTACTATTTTAGTTTGTGTATTTTTAATAAAAAATAAATTTGGCACTAATAAAAAAAATTAAAATTAATGTTAACCGAAATTTGATTGCATGTATCTTAAATGAAATAATAAGATTTAAAATTTGAAAAAATAATAATAATATAAAGTTATAAAAAAAAACAATGATAATTTAAACTAATTTAAAATTTGACATATAATATATATGATCTGCGTAGACTAAAAGAGTAACAAATGATGTATAAGATTCCTTTGTGAGTCAAGTCCAAGTTAGGTTTTGCAAGTCTTTGCTTTCCTTTTTATTTGCTTAATTAATCAAAGTTTTTTTAATTGAAAAAAAAAAAACAAATACTTATTTTAGTTTATGAATTTGGTTAAGATTTACCTATTCTGTGAGAATTGCCACTATTATCTCAATGTTATTTGCATATATACGTCCTTGATTGAGCTGATTTGCTTTGAAGAAATGCCTCTTATTGTTGTTGCACATGCTTTGCATGCAAATCTAGAATGCTGCAGCATAATTGGAATTCTTCATGGTGACTAATTCATAGGCTCATTTAATGCATCTATTTGAATTGGAATTCTTCATGGTGCTTAAGTTGTACATAAATGACCATCAAGGATTTGTGATGATTATAGTACATTGATTGATTAGTGATTCATGGTGAACGAGAAGGTTATGAGTTCAATCCATGGCAACCATCTAAAAATTAATTTATTACGGTTTTCTTGACAACCAAATGTAGTAAGGTTAGACGATCGTCTTATAAAAATAGACGAGGTGCACGTGAGCTAGCTTAGATATCTCACCAATGCAAAATGAACAAGTTTAGTCCCTAAGTTTTTAGGCTTTTGTTTATTTGATTCCTAAATTATAAAAAATATTTGTCCCCAATGGGTGACATAGTGGTCGAAGACTTGGGCTTTGAAGGTGTACTCTCCTCAAAACTTCAAGTTCAAGACTCACTTGTGACATAATTTATAGACACCTCTTGTGTTTTCGTTTCTTTGATGTCTGTTAGACCCCCATTACACAAAACTTATGCGAGGAAGGATAAGAAGAAAGTGGAGGAAGGAATATCTGAGAAGGGGTCCCCACCGATCATTTATACGTACATGAGGAGGGGCAAAAAGGGGAATAAGGAAGGGCAGGCGTCAGGTAGTGGAGCAGACCGTTAAGTTGTTACGCTGAGGTGGCTCGAGTAGGCTTTTAGGATATTCCTATTTAAGGAATACGTTGCTAGGAGAAAAGGTATCGAAGAAGAATTTCAAGGCTCAGCAGCAGAGGAGCTAGGCAGGAGAATACCGGCGTTCTATAATCCACCGGGAAGTTATCTTGTGTTTTGTTTAGTCTTTGATTATTGTTATCAGTTTATCTTGTGGCTTGTAATAGACTTTTCTGGAATCGTTATTATAATACGAGAAGTAGTATTTGCTATCTATTTGGTGTTCGTTTGGGTTGTTGGTTATCTTTTGATACAGGGAAGAGCGGATACCTGACACATTGGTATCAGAGCACGTCGAAACGCTGGGAGAAACAAGGAGTATGGCGCAAAAGAAACTAGAAGAAAGGATTGAAGGTAATGAGAAATCCATGGAAGAAATGAAGGAGAGCTTAAAAACTATGAGCAAGAATCTGGATAAAATGGTTGTGGAAATGGAGGAAAACCAGAAGGCGATCGCACGATTGTGCGTGGAGGTGGCATGTGATAAATCGAAACTACTTTCGGTTATCTCGGATGGGTCCAGCCAAAAATAGAAGAAAAAGAAGGAGGGTATTAACTTGGAACCACACGCTGTAGGCGAGGATGGTGAAACTTCCGAGGAGAAGAGAGAGCACAGCTTGAGGGAGAAGCGACAGCTGAAGAAACTTGAAATGCCGGTGTTCGCAGGGGTCGATTTAGACTCGTGGGTTTTTTGCGCGGAGCGATACTTTGAACTTCACTCGCTGACCGAAAAGGAGAAGGTGAACGTTGCTGTGATGAGTTTTGAAAAAGACGCGTGTGACTGGTTCAGATGGGCAAGTAACCGGTATGAGATCAGAACATGGGGAGAGCTGAAGAGGAGACTTTATATACGGTTCTGACCTACTCAGGAGGGGACTCTGTCTGCTCGTTTCTTGGCTATTAAGCAAGAAGGAACACTAGCAGAATACATACACCTATTCGAGGTGTTATCAGCTTCGTTGCCGAACTTGGAGGAGAAAGTTTTGGAGAGTGCTTTTCTGAATGGGCTGCTAGCTCCGCTGAGGGGTAAGGTCATCAGCCGTAAATCGTAAGCTTAAAGGCCTGGAGGAGATTATGGAGCAGGCCCAATTGATAGATGATAAAAATCTGGCCAAGGAATCATGGAGTGCAGTAGCAAAAGCCCAAACCCGAAAGCCAACGACACTTTTCCCATGAGAACCATAATGATACCAGACAGGGGAGGCGCTGCAAGAAAGGAGGCGGTTCAGAAGCGTCTGCCAAATGCAAAAGGTTAAAAAAATGAAAAATAAATGGGAGTGAAATTGGTGGTTTATGTAAGTTAAAATGAACAAAAATAACAGAGATTTACGTACCCAACACAGACCGACTCGGCAGAATCAGAAATTCTTCCCCAATTTCTCTCAATCATCATCGGAAATTCTGCAACCAAACTTATTTGTTTTAGGGTTTCACGAAGAACAATCAACGGAGTCGGAAAGAAGGGAAGAACATAAAATATACATTACCGTCCAACGGTTACGGGTCGCCATTGATGATACATCATTGATCATACCATTCCATTCCATTCGATGTTGAAGACGATTAACCAATTTTACTCTCACTATTTTCTTTCATATATTCTTTTCTGCTTCCACCGCTGCGTTTTTCACACGCGGCTCAATTATTTTCTCTTTTTTTGCTTGTCTCGCCTTATTTTATATTATTTTATGCTTACTCGGCTGCGTTTTTCAGACGCGGCCCAATTATTTTTTCCTTTTTTGCTTCGGTGGCCACCTGGCGCAATCACAATGTGCCACATGGCCCATTTATTTTTTATTTAAGTTTTCTTTTTTTAACTTTATGCTCATCGGGCAGTATATTGACGTTTTTCAGACGTCACCCGAATTTCTTTTTTCCTTTTTTGTTGGGCTACATGGACACTAAATTGATTATTCTTTTTTATTTATTTTAATTTAAGTTTTATTTTTTATTTAACTATTTTTTTTTTATGTATTTTTAGATTACCTCAATTGGGCGTGGGGACTCGAACCTAAAATCTATTGGTTATTTGGCATACATTAATGTCGTTGAATATCTGCTCATATTGGCGTTGTTTTTTTCGTATTAGATAGCATACTTCGTAATTTACTTTTATAACTTTTATTTATATTTTATTTTAATGTATATATATTATCTTTAGTTTTAAATTAGTTTTTATTAACATAATATTATAATTTTTATTCTCTATTTTTAAATTAGAGTGTTATTTTTTTTAATGAAGTTGAAAGTATAAAAAATAATTTGAAATGTACTCAAAAAATAAAAATAAATAAATTTAAATTTAAAATAATAAGTAAATAAATTTTAATTATTAGAGATTTAAAAAAATCATAAATGAATTTAAAAAGTAACAAAAATTCAATCTAAAAAATAAATCTATTTCGGTCTTGTAATTAGTTCATAAAATTAAAAAATAGAGATAACTTTTTCATTTCAATTATTTATTTTTTTGTAAATATTGAGATATAATCGGTAATTTAAAAATTAAAAATTACAAAGTTGGTCAAGATAGTCTCGATATAAAAATGATATATATTTTTATATATAAATAAATAAAATAATTTTAAAATTTAAATTCAAATAAATTCAAATTTAAAAGTCATTTAATATTAAACTATAACAACTATTTGCTTTTGTTTCATTATTTGGTTGTAAATCAGTTCAACACCGAGGCATCAAGTTGGTATTGTAATCTCTCTCCCCAATATGTACTAAAAAAAAACTATAATAACTATTTTTCAATAAAACAAAACAACTATGAGAAATAACGACTCAATTAAATAATAAACTTGCACTTCTACAATCTTGCACTACTATTTTTAAATAAGAGGCGAGTTTAATACCAAATTTTAAAATCAACTCATAATTGTAAATTTGAATGGCACTACAACTAAATTAATGTCATGAACAAAGAGCTAACGAATTTGTTAAATATGTTTTATAAAGTTTATTTTTAAAGTATTGCAATTTTAAACATTGAACATGAAATATTTAATTTTATGTTATGAATACTAGTCCGCTTTCACGGAATTACTTTCCAGTCAACAAACACAAATAATTACTTGAAACAATGAAAATGAAATACCAAAAGAAAAATAAATACATTATTGATTACAAAAAGAATTAAATTTTTGTAATTAAAAAAAAAAAAAAAATTTAGATAGCGACAAGGCTTCGGGGTAGCCATCGATAAGGACGCCAACAAAGGCAAGATCCAACGGCCACAATCCTTCCTCAAAATAAAGCTTAATCTCCACCGTCGATTGCAAGCCTTCAGCTTTTGAGGATAAACAAATTGAAGAGTATATATTTAAACAAAATGCATGAAAAATGATAAATAAAAACTCAAGTTAATCTTTGCACTAAACAACAGTCAGTTAACTTAATCCAACTTAATTTAATCCCTATACCAAACATGGATTAATTTAATATCCAACTTAACTTAATACCGATTAACTTACTCATAATCTATGCACCAAACACACCTTTAGTGAATAAAAAGGGATCAATATCCATGATACAAAGAACACAAAAACAGAACTTGACAAAAGATAAGTTTAAGCTTTTCCTTTTCTTTCTACTTTCTAGTACTCCTTGTCTATTTTCATGTCAGTGTCATGATCATACTTCAACCTCTTGGGCTGTTGGTGTGTATTGCACAAACCTACATCATCATTGTCAAAACCTGATCTCTTACTCCCAACTCCTCCTTCATTTTCAACAACATCTTCATTCGAGGTCGAACCGAACTCCAACATTTTTCTATCGACATACTTGTCGAACACAAGTGAGATACCGATGTTCTTCACAGTGATTTGCGCTCCAAAATCGACAATGATCTCAACTTCGTCGCCGAGTTCGAACTTGAAGGTTTTGTTTAATAACTGGCCTTGCCACAAATGATCTTCCATTGACATTACTACATCATTGGTAAGAGGCTTGTTGGTTGTAATGACACCCTTTGTGTAATTTATGACAGTTAAGCTTGAAAGGTCTGTTGACATTGTGTTGTGATCAACACAAGAAGAGTACACTATGCATACAACAAAGCCTTCTAAATTGCAATTGGTGAAATTTGGCAATTCAAAAAATATTGAGTTGCCCTCATCCTTGTATTCAAACCAATCTGGAATTTCACTGCCTGGAAAACAAACTCCTCCAAATCCACTAACTGCCCATCCCTATTATTCAAAAGTCAAAAGCAGTTTTATTTTATGCAAAGGTGGAACTAATAACATGGACCTATAACTTGAAGGTTATATATAATGTCCTAATAATCAGTTTAGTTATGCTACCATGAAAATACTAAACCTAACTATAAATACTGTAGGTTGTTTGGAAAAAAGAGGATAAGAATAATAATAGAAAATATAACAAGCAATACTTAGGTAAGGGTAGGTAAGTATATTTGAAATACTTGCCACCATTTTGGACCACATCCTTTTATTTATTTTTAAAAAAAATTGACTTTGATTGATGGAAAGAGAAACTAAAGTGTATAAAAATGTGGTCCAAAATGGTGGTATGTATTTCCAATATACTTACTCACCCTTACCTAAGTATTAATAATCATTCTCCTAATAATTACTAATTTTTCTATAACCAACTTTTATTTTATTTTTTTGATATCAATGACGGTCTCGGAAGAGCTTGCGCGCACCTCGACTAATGTCACGGGACATACCGCTTGACCTTATAACAACATTTGAATGTCAAAGAAACTCGTAAGAAATTAATTTCTAGGTACGTGACCACCATGAATGGAACCTATGACTTTATATATGCTCCAAGATCCTCTTTAACCAATTGAGTCAATGATTTCATACTTACTGTTTTGTACAATTTTTCATAATCATTTTCTAGTACAGATGATTGTTATTCTCATAATTATTTTTTTCGCTCAAACACAAATAACCATTTGTTCTTTAATCGTCCCCCTCCCCCGTATATCTATTTGTCATAATTATGTTATCATTTTTCTTGCCTCAAATTCCCCTATTTATTATTCGTAATTTCCTTCATAATAACCTTCTAGATAGGCAAAAGTACTTAAAGCCACATATAGTATGTAAGTGGCTGGCTATATCTTAACTAAGCCGAATTCAAGTTCTTGATTGAAAAGATTAATGGGGTGACCCTAAAGTTGGTTTATGTATAAAAAGTTTAAGAATTTAACTAAATATTTGAAAGTTCAAGCATTCAACATGATATGAAAGCACATAGACCAAATTGAATCACGTATGAAAATTTACACTACAAAAAATAATTCTCGGATAAAGATAGAGAGGAAACCTGTAGAATGCTTTCCTTGAACGAGTTTGTGATGTTGCTACATCCTTCCATGTGAATGACTCTAATAGAGTCCAACAATTTTTCCAAGCCCGGAATATCGACAAGTTTGGGGCAATTAGTCAAGGACAAAGTCGACATATCCTTCACATTCGAGAAATCCGATGTCCTTTCCAACGAAGTGCAATTCGGTGCGTACAACGAGCTCAAATGCGGCGGCAAGTCCGGGATACATCGAAGCTCGGTGCAACGATCCAACGTAAGAGTTTGCAGTTTCGAAAGGCCACTAATGCTTGAAGGTAAGGTATGGAACAAATTCTCACTCAAATCCAATTCCATCAAAGAAACCAAACTCCCAATATCTTTAGGAATTGTGTTATTTGACAAGTTGCAATTGTTTAGACGTAGGGTTTTCAAGGAGTTTAAGCCTTGTAAAGAGGAAGGGAGCACAATGGAATTTGAATTAGTACATTGCCTAATTGGTGAAATCCAAGACCAAATAATTGAAGGGAGTGATTTGGAGGGTGGCCCTTTACATCCACATAGAGACAAATATTTGAGATTTTTCAACTTTACAATTGTTGGAGGAACATGTTTTATTGTAGTGTCATCAGCAATTAGGGTTATTAGGGATTCCATTTCTCCTAAATCTTGAGGCAAAGTATTAAGCTTTGAGCAACCAGAAAGAATGAGAGTTTGGAGAGATTTTAACTTTGAGAAACCCTTTGGAAGGGACTTGAGGGATTTGCAATCTTTCAAGTTTATGAAAATGAGGCTCTTAAGTTCTTCAATTGTAGGGTCCAATTCACCCAAATTTTTGCAATCTTTGAGCTTTAGATTCTCGAGATTGGGAAGCTTGGAGAAATTTGGAGTGTGAGTCAAGTAGTGAGAATGGCTAAGATTAAGGAACTTTATGTTCTTGAGAAACTGTTTTCATAGATCAAAAGAAAAAAGAAAAATTACAATAGGCCCATATTGAAAAAATAATGTTAATAATAATTTTTCAACTATAAATTTTGGTTAAGTTATAAGTTTAGTCCCTAATTTTTTTATTCTTTTTGGGTCTATTTTGGTTCCTTAAGACTAGACAGAGACAAACTTGAAAAATTTCAAGAACCTAACTTATATATTAACTTATCTTTCATATATAAATGTTAGGATCTCACAAATATCTCATATTGGAAAGTGGAAGAGTCCAACATCAATATAAAAGAGATATGGGTTACTCTTCCCATGGCCAATTGGTTTTGAGGTGGAATCTCATATTCTCTCACATGGTATCAGAGCTTATAAAGCTCAAACGGGTATTCGGTCGGAGCCCAAAAGATTGGTTTTGAGGTGGAACCTCATATTCTCTCACAATAAAAAAAACTTTGAAATTTAAAAAGTTGTCTTGTTTGATAACAATATATTTTATTTTTTATTTTCGAAATTTAAGCCTACAACAACTATTTTTTTTTTAAAAAAAAAAAAAATAGTTTTTATGTTTTTTCTTATTTTAAGCCTACAACAACTATTTTTGGGAACAAAACACATAAAAGTAGATATAAACTATTTTTGAGTCTATTTTATGTTTTTCATTACTTTATATATACATCTCACATATATTTGTAGAAACCAAACCAAATTTTGGAAACAAAAAAAAGTAGCTTTCAAAAACTTTTTTTTTTTTTTTGTTGAAAGTTAATTACCATTCACATACATTTTGTAAGGAAGATTGATACATGGTAAGAAAGGTGGAGCACATTGTAGGAAATTTGAGTAAAAATAGGCTTAAATTTTAAAAACCAAAAACCAAAAACCAAATGGTTATCAAACCTTTTATAAAAACAAATTAACTTTAAATTTATTATAATAACTGAATTAAGAAATTATAGAGAGTACAATAATAATTAAAGTTTGGATTATAAAAATATAGGATAAAAATAGAATAAATGACGGAAGTAGAAGCACTAAAATAAATGAAAAGAAAGTGTACCTTGGACTCCTTCCAGAAGAATCTGATTTGGCTATATCTCAAGTCTAAAGCAACCAATTTGTCCATACCAAAGTCTTTTGGTAAGAAGTTCAAAGGAAATCCATGCCAACAAACCCATCTTAGCTCTTTAGAAATATGCTTGAAATCTCCACTTAGATTCACAAAATTAAGTTGAAGTAGCCTCAACTTTTGCATTTCATTAAATGCTTTTGTACTCAACTTTTCCTTGCTAGATCTTCCCAACTTTAATGTTAAGCCTTCAGTTGCATCACTTCCCTGCTCAATTTCCATGAGAGATCAAAATATTCATTTTAACATCCTAAGTAGAAGTACCAAGATGAGTTTAACAAAAATTGAAGTTCTTTAATTTGTTTAATCTTTCTACTAACAATAAAACTTATATTAGTTTTTATGGGATTTTGGATGTATAATAAAAAAAAAGGAAATTGTACTCGATAGTCCAATTTTACAAAATAATTACTGATTTAGACAAATTTGAAAAAATTTGCATCCATAGTCAAATATACAGTATAAATAATACTCATCATACTGTATTATGTATTAGTTATTCAGTATAAAATGTATTACTTTATACCGTATATTTGACTATGGTTGCTAAATATTTTCAAATTTGCCTAGTATTGTAAATATTTTATCAATTTGGTCTATTTATGCAAAAATCCCTAAAAAAAAGTGTAAAATATCTTCATCTATCCAAATTGAGTTATGCCACTGGTTGAGTTTTATTCAATTAGTGGTAGACTCAATTCTATCACTAGTTAAAAATTGAATTATATCACTAATTGAGTCTGCACTAATAGATTAAAGATGTCACGAACAAAATTGGTACAAAATTGAAAGAAAAAAAAAAAAAAAAGAAAAAAAAAAAAAGAAGACAAATGTAGTATTTTAACCTTAATAAAATTATTGTTATAGGTTATATACCTTTTGTCTTGCAAGTACGGAAAGCACTTCTTCATGTTGCAAAAGTCTTGTATGTCTTTCTGGTTGTTTAGGGAAATTTTCACGAACAATTTCTCTCCCCATGTCTCTAAGTAAATCATGCATCATCAACTTGTTTTTGTCACCAATTGTCAAAAGACATCTTTGAAGCAACACACTAATCCCAATCATTGGGAAAAAACCACATCCATCCAACACTTGTACAACATAATCTTTGTCCATTCCAATGAAAAAACAACACACATCAAGAAATATATCCTTGTATGTGTGGTCATTTAGCCCATCAAAGCTTATCCTAAGCTTTCTTTGAATTTGATCCTCTGGAATTGTCTTCAATTTCTTCAATGTATCTTCCCATTCTAGCTGGCTTCTTCCATAGAGAAAAGAACCCAATACTTCGAGGGCCAGCGGCAATCCTCCCGAGTAATTCACGACACTTCTCGAAAGCTGGAGATAGGTTTCCGAAGGATAGCTGTTGCGAAAGGCGTGCCAGCTAAAGAGCTCGAGAGCTTCCGTGTCGTCCATTTCATCCACACAACATATTCCATCTACTTCAAGTTGGTTTAGTAAATGTCGATCTCGAGTAGTTATGACAACTCTACTCCCTGACCCGAACCACTCCCGACTTCTCGCTACTGCGTTTATTTGCGCGATTTGATCTACGTCGTCTAGTATCAATAGTATTTTTTTGCGACGAAGTCTTTCTTGCAACACTGCGATTCCTCGATCGACGTTTTCGAGCTTTGTCTTGGTAGATTTTGCGATCGAAGAGAGCAGTTGTTCTTGGAGGCGAACGTAACCGTCGGGTTGGTTCGAGGTTTCTTTGATGTTGGCTAGGAAGCATCTTGCTTCAAAGTTGTGGTAAAGTTGATTGTAAAGTGCTTTTGCAATTGTTGTCTTTCCCATTCCTCCCATTCCCCAAATTCCCACAAATCTTACACCGTTGGATCCAATATCTAGATGTGATAGTACAACTTTTGTACGAGGTTCAATTCCAACGGGATAAAGGGCTATGAATAAGTATGTGCTGTTGAGCTCCCTTGATATCTTTTCAACAATCAATCTAATGAATTTTGCCTCATGTCTGCCATGAACCATTAAGATTTGCTAATTACCAAATGATTGGTACTTTTCTTTTAAGCAAGATAGTAGAAATTAAGCAAGATTCATGAATTTAATTTATATAATTCCTAGATACATGAATTACTTAGATGATTGAAAGGTTCTTTATGTAATTTCAAAAAAAGAAAAAAAAGGTTCTTTATGTTAAGGTACATGAATAGTATGTATAGGTGTATTAATTATTGTGTTAATTAAGTAATTAAAGTTGGAGCCCAAAGAACATACTAAGGCTCATTTCATAGCTCATTTCTAATTTTTTTTCATTCTACTTGCCCTACAAAGGCTACATGGATATTTATTTTTAAAGAAAAAACGACTCGAATATTTACAACATTAGACAAAATTTAAAAAAATTTAGCAACCATAATCAAATATACGGTATAAAATAATATTTTGTATACTGAATAATTAAATACATAATACAGTATAATAAATATTATTTTGTCCTGTATATCGACTATGGATGCAAATTTTTTCAAATTTA
Source organism: Sicyos baderoa (assembly GCA_037832685.1). NCBI lineage: Eukaryota > Viridiplantae > Streptophyta > Magnoliopsida > Cucurbitales > Cucurbitaceae > Sicyos > Sicyos baderoa. The sequence goes on along the minus strand of JBBMEF010000018.1, from coordinate 10,076,814 downwards.
CCTAAATCTGTAAATTATTTTGTAAAATTTGACTATCTAATACAATTTCCCTTAATTTTAAACAATTGATACTATATATTTTAAATAAAAAAGTATTTTCTCTAGGAACTAAAATATAGATATATATTTCTTCTAAATTCGAATAAATAGTAACTCGTTGACTTTTGAAATGAAACATGAAGATGGAAGGAAGAAACAAATACCCGTCTGCAACATTTCTCAAATCCCAACCAGACAAATTTGCAGCTTCAGTGAGAGCCATTCTCCATCTAAGAACTCGGTCGATGTCGGAGAAGAAGCGCTCTTCGTGTCGAAAAAAAGCGTCTTCAAATCCACCGGTTTGCTTTCTTACGGTCGAGGGATCGACGTCGTAGAATATGGGCAAAACCAGCTGCCTCAAAGCTCTTCTACACTCCATGATCTTCGCAAGTTCCTCCAAACACCATCGCGAGTCCGCGTAGTTTTGGGAGAAAACAATAACAGCGACCTTGGATCCTTCGATCGCCTTTTCGAGCTCGAAGGATATGTCTTCGCCTTGTTGGAGCTCGGGATCGTCTCGAAAGACATTCATGCCAGCATCTCTCAATGCATGGTAGAGATGATCTGTGAAGTTCTTGCGAGTATCTTCGCCTCTAAAACTTATGAAAACGTCGTAGATCCAACGGCCGTGCTGAGCTCTAAGCTCATCGCCCATGGCTGAGAGCAAAGTTGAATGAAGATGAGAACACAAATGTATATAAATCCCATAAAAGTCAATATTCGCGGCTCTTACGCATTTTCTTTTAAATCTAAGAATTTGGTGCAAATGTTAACTATGTAAAAAGTATCAAAAAGTTATTTTAAGAAAAAAAAGTTGATCAAAAGGATAGTTTTTTTTTTTTTTTTTTTTTTAAGAAATTTATTATAGATAAAAAATTCTAGCAACAAAATATTTCAAATTTAACTTGTTTGAAAACAATTAATTTCAAGTTTCACTTGATTATATCTATCAATTTCACTCGATTGAAATTTATTAATTGTATGACTATCAATTTAATTTGATTGAACCAGGTTTGGAGTTAAAATGAATTAATACCAAATAAGATAATCACCTGCGCCACCGACTCCTCCGTGAAAGAAACCAATTATTTTAATTCATGATCTAAATTACATTATTTAATAAATTTATAAGTATATTATAAATATATAGTTTACATATTTTAGTTAAATATTATGAATTTCAATTCCCTCATTAAAATTATGGTTGAACTAAAAAAGTAGTCAGATTCAAGGTAAGAGTAAGGGCATGTTTGGCTTTGAGGAGATGGGTTGGGTTGGGTTGGGTTGAGTTGGGATGGGAAGAGAAGATAAGTGAAATAAGTTTATGTTTGGGGGAAGGAAAGAAAAAATAAAGTTACGTTTGATGTGATGGAAAGAGAATGGTTGAAGTTTTTATTTAAATAAAAAAATGGATATTTAATAGTTTTTTAATAAT